>CM038703.1:31015125-31331097 GCA_021613375.1 Megaleporinus macrocephalus
TCTCTCTGTTTGACTTTAAATGTGAACCTGTAAAACACTATTGACATGTTTGTTTCTGTAACAGACGGGGGTCCTGACTGTACACCTAAGGACCTGCAGAGGCTTCAGTAAAACTGGTATGCTTAAAGTTTATACAGTCTCACTGATAAAGTCATGTCTTTGTGTTTGTATTGATATCTAGCTATGAAACTGCAATCAGTTGATTTTATCTGCACTGATCAATAATGCTGGTTCTGTTTTTCTGTGTTCTGCATCAGATCCTATGAAAGACACAAGGGCGTTTCTGAGGGTCAGTATAGGAAGAATGGTGAAGTGCACCATCCAGCGACCCTACAAAGACCCCATGTCCTTCAATGAGTGGAAACACTTCTCCATACAGGTTTGAATTACTCAGCAGTATCTTCTCTTTGTGCACAGCCGACAAATGGTTCTTTAAAGTAAAGCTGAAGTTAAAATTGAAGAGCTTGACAGTTTGATGTCAGTTCAGTGTGCAGGAGCGTTAGCTTGCATGTGGTAGTTTTCATATTTCTACTGTGTAACAGCCTCATAATTCAATAACATAACAGTTTTTTCCAAAGTTACTAAAGCCCGACTTACCTTTCTCACCCGTTTCTATTTGCAGATCAGTAAGGATGAAGTGTTTGGCTTCCAGAAGTCCAGTTTAGTGGTGGTGGAATTGAATATTCTGGATCCTGTCACAGCTGCTCCAAAAGTCATAGGGAGAGACACCATCAAGCTGAAGGAAATCCTGAATGGTAGACTGACGTTCTTCTTCACACAGCTGTATACAGTTTTCCTTCAAGCTGCTCAGTGTCACTGATTACCAGTAATGAGAAAATAATCTTTATTTTTCTCTTTTCCTACAGAAAATATCAGTTGGCCACCACTTTAACTTGCGGCTCAGACACAAGGAACAGCGTCCATTTAGAATATCCTATTCATTTATTTTCTGCTTGTGTGAAAAAAGAGATTTATTTTTTAATTTTGTATTTTTACAGAAAGTTTGTACGTTGGACGCCGACCTAACATTCACATACGGCTCCTTCGGGTATGGATACTCCCACCAGGTAGGTGTTCAGAACAGATTGTACTGATATCTGTACAAAGTGTGACAGCAATTCTGTTGCTGATATTAAAGATGATGAGCAAGTTGTTTTTTTTCTTTTCAGATGAAACATCCTGAAAAATCTATAAATGAACTGGTGGAGAAATCTGTCTTTCCCCGCTGCTCTCCTGCTGCAGATCAAAGAGATCTGAACTAGTGAGATTTACACCCATTCAGTTACATTTAAATAATGCTAATATATTTTTATAAAATACACTGTTCCAGTTCTGAAACTGTACAGTGATCATCATTTGAAATCATTAATATGCAATATTTTGAATCCTGTATTAACACTACACCTTACTAAAACTGTTGTGCTGTGAATGAAATAATATTAATAATGTTATATTATATATGTTATATTACTTGTGAACCAGAGCCTCCTGTTAACAAACTACACTGCATTGAGAAACAATTATTTACTGTGATTCATATTAATAATACTGACTACTCTTAAATTTGAAATATTTTGTGTAGTTTAAATGGACAAATCTCTCTCTATCTCTCTCAGTGATGAGACGTCCCCCCCACGCTGCCCCAAGTGGACAAACCGAGCAGCACACAGCTCAGGATATCCACTGAGGTGACCGAACTCGTCAGGAGGAGAGGCAGGTCAGCCTCATTTTTCAATGAGGCCTAAGTTAAGACTAGAGTGGATGAGCTCAGTTTGGTTTAGGCTGGGGTTATTTATGTGGCGATGCTGCATATTAATACCACATAAAAAAAATGAAATTTAAAACATTCACAGAATTTTCATGATGATCATTTTAATAGAATTCTTTTTTAGATTTGAGATCATCTAACACTGATATGACTCAGAGATTCTTTATGGTTGTATTTGTGTGTTTTTCAGGTTGGCACTGCTACGTAAGGGTTTGGAGGCGTGTAAGACTGCAGAGGGTAGGGTGCAGTTCTTGGAGAAGCTGGTCCTGAAGAAGGATTCAGCCACTGACCTCCCTGCAGTAAGGATGAGAGCTCTGAGGTATGTGGGTGTTGGTGGTGCACATGCCAGTTTTGCTGAACTCCAGTGCTAGTGTGGTGTTTTTATGTATCATGTACTGCATTTAAAGAGTGATATTGTATTTGGCAGGTCCTGTCTAGAAAGAAAATTCAGAAGAGAAGAGAGGAAAAGACGGACAGTGGAACTACAGCGGAAAGAAAGAAAGAAAGAAAGAAGGAAAAGTTAAATGTAAGACGAGGAAGTAGAGAGAGAACAGAGCAGAACCCTATGGGGGATCGTTTATGGTGAAGGATACTGAACGCTGGTGTACACTACTAACATAGAGCTGTGGAACTCTTACATGCACACACTACTCGTACATGCATCTGAATGATTGTGCACAGACTACAGATTTAGAGCACGTCCAGAAATGATTTCACTGTAAAATGAGGGCAGAGTTTAGCAGCACAAAGGAAAAGGTTTTCTGGAGAAACTACGTTCAGCCTTTTCAGTGACTGCTCCTGTCATCAGCCTTTTCATATCTTTTTCGATCTCCTGGTGGTCTGAAGAATTCCCCACCTTCCTGTCCAACTGTAGTCCTAATTATAGACAGTGCTCTTCATAAAACTGTAAGTAGGATATTATGATGGCACTAAATCACCTTATTAGTGTCAGTATTAACATTTAGCTGAGTCTGTGTACACATTATCATCATTATACCCCGCATGTACAAGTGTTTCATAGCTGTGTGTGAGTACCCTAAACGCCCCCCATAGGACCCCAGGTCTGTCTCCATTTCTCTCAACACTGGCCCGTCTGTCTTCTTCATCCTCCTCCATTCCCACCATTTCAACCTCCCTGCAGCAAACAACATCAATGTGCTGAAGCTCCTCCAACAAAATGAAGGCAGAATTTAGTGTGTAGCTTTTTGTGGAAGTGTAACTGGAGATAAACTGGTCTATAAAACTAATGAACCTAATTGGACTACAGCAGAGCTACGAGAACCTCCCTCTTGGGGAGATGTGGTCTCGCACAGCAGCCAGAACAACCTGTATAAACATGTTTTATATGTTATTTAGTCGAACATTCCTAATGATTATTAATATTTTGTAACTATTTGTTATTCATTTAAAATATGTCATTACAAACATGGCTTTTGTGGCTACTGTGGCTTTTGTTGGGGGTTTATGTCTCACCCACTCAAAGAGATTAGAGTCTGATCTAGTGTGAGTGAAAAGAACTATGTGAGTAAACAGTGTTTCCTGTATGGATGTTGGTTACTTTCCAGTGATGTGGGAAATCATTTCATTTTTGATGAGCATATAACTTAACAGACTTTAATCTGATATCGTTTTTTTTATTTGCTATCGTAATAAAAAGAAAACATTTATTTTTACACACTGATAAACTTTGCAGGAGTGTACTTTGTACATGTTTCTGCTGTAGTGCTGCTTGTGGTAAACAGTTAAAAATGATTATTTTTCACTGTTAAACTAATGCTGTCTTAGGAGTTTTTTTTTAGGTTTTATTAAACAAATCAAAATTAAGACCTGAACTTTAGCCGTTTACTGTACATGTACTACACAAACTGTCTCTCTCTCACTTCTGTGCTGGAGCTGCTTCTTTCTGAGCTTTGCTGTTCTTGTAATTTTACTAATGATTTCATGGACTTTTTCAATAGCAAAATCGAGAATATTAGACAAAAAGTTCTACCAATACGAGTAACCTATCCTTCATCCGGTTTGGCTCAAACAGCACAAAATGTGATTTTAGAAGAAAGACTAGAAACATTTTCTCCACTACAGCAGACAGAACTAGAAAAACTTATCTCTTCCTCAACTTCTGCTACATGCACACTCGATATGATTCCAACAAGCCTATTGAAACAAGTATTACCAGCTATTATTAAACCTATCTTAACTATCATCAACTCTTCTCTTAGTCTGGGTCATGTACCTAAGTCTTTTAAACTAGCTGTGATAAAACCCTTGATAAAGAAGCCAAATCTTGACCCCAGAGAACTGTCCAGTTATAGACCCATTTCCAATTTACCTTTTATCTCTAAGATTTTAGAAAAGGCTGTAGCTCGACAACTCTGTTCTCATCTACATAAGAACAACATATATGAAAAATTCCAATCTGGTTTTAGGCCACATCACAGCACAGAGACAGCTTTAGTTAAGATAACAAATGATCTTCTTCTTGCCTCTGATCAGGGCCACTATCTCTACTGGTGTTACTCGATCTAAGTGCAGCTTTTGACACTATAGATCACACTATTCTCTTGGACAGGCTAGAAAATATAGTTGGAATCACAGGAACAGCGTTATCCTGGTTCATATCTTACCTTAGTGATCGCTTTCAGTTTGTAAAGATAAATAATGTATCGTCTAACACTACAAAAGTGAAATATGGCGTTCCACAAGGTTCTGTTTTAGGTCCTCTGTTATTTACACTATATATGCTACCATTAGGCTCAGTTATAAATAGACATGGAATTAGTTTCCACTGTTATGCCGATGATACACAACTGTACATATCAGCCAAACCAGATGACAAATCCAGATTAAATAAGATAGAAGATTGTGTAAGAGATATTAAACTTTGGATGCTACAGAACTTCCTTCTTTTAAACCCAGACAAAACGGAAGTTCTCCTCCTCGGCCCAAAGGCTGCTCGGACTAAATGTTCAGATTTAATGTTAAATCTTGCTGACTTCTCTGTAGTTCCTGGTTCAGTAGCCAAAAATCTTGGTGTAACAATTGACTCAGATCTGACATTTAATCAACACATAGGTAATATTACAAGAACAGCGTTTCTTCACCTACGAAACATTTCAAAGTTAAGAAATGCGTTATCTGTGTCTGATGCTGAAAAGTTAGTGCATGCCTTTATAACCTCAAGGCTAGATTATTGCAATGCATTATTGTCAGGATGCTCCAGCAGGAACCTGAATAAACTTCAGTTAGTTCAGAACGCTGCAGCTAGAGTACTAACTAAAACCAGGAAATTCGATCACATCAGTCCAGTTTTATCAGCGCTACACTGGCTTCCTGTTAAATTCCGTATCGACTATAAAATTCTATTACTGACGTATAAAGCCCTGCACGGTCTCACACCAGAGTACCTGCAAGATCTAATTTCCTATTATGAACCTCCACGTTCACTCAGATCACAGGATGCTGGTTTTCTAATAGTTCCTAAAATTCAGAAGACTACAATGGGGGGAAGAGCTTTTTCCTACAAAGCCCCAAAATTGTGGAATAATCTCCCAGTTAATGTTCGGGACTCTGACACAGTCTCAATATTTAAGTCTAGACTGAAAACATACTTGTTTAGTGTAGCTTTTGGTTATTAATCTTCTCTTTTAGATAAAGGCAGGAGATCTGGGGTTCTTGGACACAGAGGTTTACGGTAAACTGAGATGTTGGTGCTGTTGTTCCACCACTTCACGCGATCACACAGGTTTGTTGATGGTGGAGTGGGGGGACCCCAGTGTCTCAGGGTACTCTCATGTCCATGTTACCTTCTGGTTCTCTCCTTTTAGTTTAGGCTGTTATAGTTAGATCTGCCGGAGTCACCAGCCACACTCTAAAATTCTGAAAATTCATATTCTCTACAGTCATACTCCCGAGCCTAACTAACTTTCTCTCTTTACTCTTCCTGAGGAAATGACTGTCCTCCCATCTGTTGAAGGCTGTTGAAGGACTGATCATCGGGCCATCACCCCACCATCACCAGCCAGCTCACCTGTCCATTTACTGCTACACCCTCAGTTACATCACTGTGCCATCCAGATGCACCAGCACTGAGATAGGATGGGACTGTTTCAGCTCACGCCCACTTTACATAAAGACTCAGTCATAGACTGCCTCAGCCAGAGACTGCCTCAGTCATACACTGCCTCTATCTGTGCAGCTTCTAAAGCTTTGCTATCCAGATTTCAAACAGAGGCTCCTTTCTTTGGTATTTAGTTCAAACTGTAAATACTGTTTGACCAGAGGAGGATGGGTCTCCCCTTGTGAGTCTGGTTCCTCCCAAGGTTTCTTCCTCCAGTTGAGGGAGTTTTTCCTTGCCACTGTTGCCTCTGGCTTGCTCACTGGGGGATATATGTTATAACTGTTTTCAAAACTCTGTAAAGCTGCTTTGAGACAACATCATTGTAAAAAGCGCTATATAAATAAAATTGACTTGACTTGACTTGACTTGACTAGTGGGCTGAGCAGGTAGCAGATAGCTAAGCGGCTGTGAGGCTAATGCTACAATAATAAAAGACTGAATTCAGTTTCAATCATTTGAATAAATCCTTATTTAAAACAGTAAGACAATGTAAAGAATGTTTAAATGCCTGTTGTGAGCTAAACTGTCCATATTCAAACTAGAGCTCAGGTTAAAATCTCAAATAGCACTGAGCTAACATATAGCTACCAAAATACATTATCATCGAGCATTATCAAAGTGCTAAACTAAAAAACACTAATTTCTAAATTAGGCATTGTTTTATAGTTTTCTTTCTGTATTTGACTTTCAGTGTATTTGAATATTTGATGTAATTAATTTTTTTAAATACATTTAATTGGTTTCTCACCAATTACATACTTTGACACAAGTACAAGTATTCGAGTATCCAAACAGTAAAGAACCCTGATATTTTTATTCATTCCACCACTGCACCCCATGCTTTGCATTGCACTTGATGATGTAAGGCTTGGATGCAGCTGGGCTTGTTCCCTGGTAAGGCTTGTTTCCAATCACTTCCACTTTGTTATAATACCACTGACAGCTGACTGTGAAATATTTAGTAGCAAGGAAATTTCATAACTGGCTATGTTGCACAGGTGGTATCCTATCACTGTACCACACTGGAATTCACTGAGCTCCCTGAGAGTGACCCATTCAGCAGTCTGTATGCCTAGGATTGTGTGATGTGGAGTGTGTGGTTGATTTGAGGTGTGTGGTGTTTGTGGAGTGTGTGGTTGATTTGAGGTGTGTGGTGTTTGTGGAGTGTGTGGTTGGTTTGAGGTGTGTGGTGTTTGTGTGATGTGGAGTGTGTGGTTGGTCTGAGGTGTTAATTTTAATTGATTTAGTTTAACTATGTTATTGCTAGCAGCAGTACAGTAGATAGTAGATAACGTAGTAATCACTTTATAAAAGGGAAGTCTCGATAGCTAGCTAGAGTAAGTAACAGTTATTGCTCTATTGTTGCTTAGCAACACGTAGACAGGCTGCCAGGTGCACACAGCAAATTTGAACTTCTGTATATGAAACCTGTTTCTTTTAATAAACAATGTAGCGAGCTAGCTAACACAGCTATATGTAGGCTAACATATAGCCGCAAGTTCCTGCAGCGTCCGTGTCCCTTATAAAATGGTAAATTGTCGATATGAAGCTCTAAAACACTGCTATATTCTGTAGTACACAAAGACTCGCAGTGCTTTAAAAAAAGTGTGGATTAGAAATAGTTTGAAGCTAGTGGGTATTTCATTACTGCACCCCATTCGCCTCCTAGCTTCAGTGTAAAATTAAAAAGCTAGCTGGCTAGCTAACCTAACTAGCTAACGGTAGGCTAGTTAGCTAAAGCTTCCAAACACCACACGTTTGACGGACTGTAGTTGCGATTTAGGTTAAATGCTTGTCCCAATATGCTGGGTCAAATTAATAACCCAATGTGCTGGGTCAATTCTGTGTTTGTTCAATATTTACCCAGCGCTGGGTTGTAAAAATATTATTATTTTAACCTAGTGTTTTTTAGAGTGCATGCTGTGTTCGGTAGCAAATGAAAACAAATGAAGGAGTTGGTTTAAAGCTGTTTTTTTCAGCAGGGTCATGAAATAAATTATGCTTAAAACAGAAAAAAGCAATCAAATCAAATGGTAAATAGTTTTTACCAACCAACCACACGATAATAGCTACACATATACACTGCCCAAACATGAGTATGGATCACTGCACTGTCTCTGTTGTATAATCCTATGCTATTGTCTGAGCACAATATTCTTTAATTTGTTGTCCTGTATACACGACACAAAGATTGCTCATATTTTCCTCAGATCACATCCTACAAAAGCTCTCTCTGCATAAACAGGGTAACCAAACAAGCTGTTTTCTCGTTGTTTCAGCAGAAGAGTGTAGATTTAGTACATTTCTTTAAAAGACAGAAGTACAGAAATAAAAATTAACTATAAAATATAAATGCATATTTTATTAAAAATAAGAATATATAAATACAAAATAATTAAAACAAACTTTAGGTATTTCTGCTTTCATGTTAGTAATTTATTTATTTAATACTCCCTTTTGTTGGTAAAGTTTGGATCTTCATAGGTCAGCAATACATCATACAGAATAGGCTCTCCTCAAATTTCTACTTTGAACTAATTGGTATAAATCAATAACTTTATACTAGAGAAATATTGTATGGTAGAATAAACTAATAACAAATTATGAAACAATGATCTCAGATTTGTTTCTCTGCCATGTTTTTGTTCGAGGTCAGACTAGACAATCGTGCTAATGTAACTATGTAACTAATCAAAAGAATCAAAACTTCGATTCCCCATCACTACTGATATAGAACTGACGGGGGCGGTCACTCTGCAGTGATTGGAGGACTGTGAAAAGAAGGCGGGGTTTGGCGGAGCGTGTATTGATTTGATTGGCCACAGTAAGAACCCTCAGAGAAAACAACCTCGATTAAAAGCGGGTTAACAAATTCAGCTGATAAAACTATTAGAAGAAAACAGCGATGAGACATTTGTAGACAGTATCTAACATCAGATCATCTACTGACTGTTTACCTGCAGTAGAGAAAGATCTACTTTTACTGTTAAACCTATGTACTATTTAATGTTCAGGTCTAAATGTTAACTGTTCAGAATATAAACGGTATATGAAGAATTGCTGTACATGTTATTACATCACATTGTTTAATGCATAAAGAAACATTTTAATGCACTTCATAAGTAGCCTGTGTTGATACATTAGCACAATGCTAATTCCTGCTACCACCCTGATTGAGATATCCTGTGTTATATTAGCACCAAGCAAACACACACGCCTGAGAAGTTAACTTGAAAACAAACTAACTCATCAGTAAGACCTGCTAGATTTAAAACTGGACAGTTAATTCTTTCTGATTCACTCCTCTGATAATGAAGCAGTAGACAGTGAAGTGATTCCATCCACAGACAGAACTGTACATTATGACACTGAAGAGTTTTGTTTGTTTGTGATTTTCAATTTCAGAAGACAATAATCAAATTAAAAACAGAAAAATGAAGAAAAGCAACAAGCAGGAGAAGACCATGCAGGTACAGTATTAATAATCCACAATAGTTATTTTTCAAACACGTAGAAACCACATCTGTATTAATCCAGTTGTCTTGTATCTTATAGTCAGCAGCACCACAACGGGTGGAGCGGGAGCAGAAAGAGGAGGGGAGGTCTGAATATGAGGAGATCAGAGCTTTAGAAGAAGCTCTGAAACAGTATGAGCGGGAGATTTCAATGTCCAGAGAGAGGGAGAAACAGATGAGAGGACACCTGCAGAGAATGAAGGAGCAGGTGGAAAGAAATGAGACGGAGACTCTGGCAGTTGTGCAGATAGAGGAGAACCTGAAAAGAGAGATTCAGGAATTGGAGGAGAGGCTGGACATTGAGACTGAAAAGATGGAGACCGGGAGATGGAGACTGGAGAGTTGGAGCAGCGGCAGGAAGAGCGGACAGCTGACCCCACCACAGTTCCCGTTACAGAGGACAGAGTGGGGGACGAGAACAGCGCTGTCCCACAGAAGGCCGGACCACAGCCTCAAATGTTCTCTGACTCAGAAGCAGAAGATCAGGCTTCAGAGACTCAGAGTACTGAAGCAGGAAGGAGCTCGTCTGGAGGAAGGACGCTGCAGAGTGTGCTGTCCAGAGTTCGCTCTGCTGTACAGGTAATTACTCCCTCACTGCATAACAAGATAAAGATAGAAATATGTTACTATAAGTAGAACGTCTCGCCCTTAAAACCTGTTTACTGTTTCTGACAGATTTCAAAACTGATTCAGTGTTTTGGTGTAACTTCATATATAATTAATGTTAACACACTTTTTTATCTCTACCCTGCAGAGCCTCAAGTTATGCTTTGTAGCTCCGGAGGATGAGGGTGAAGAAGAGCAGTCTAAGGAAGCTCCTCCATCCGATCCATTGATGCCTCTTGGAGCACCGTGTTAGTCCTATTCATTTTAAGGACTAATTAAAGAGATTGTTTTAAATCTCTCTCTGTTTGACTTTAAATGTGAACCTGTAAAACACTATTGACATGTTTGTTTCTGTAACAGACGGGGGTCCTGACTGTACACCTAAGGACCTGCAGAGGCTTCAGTAAAACTGGTATGCTTAAAGTTTATACAGTCTCACTGATAAAGTCATGTCTTTGTGTTTGTATTGATATCTAGCTATGAAACTGCAATCAGTTGATTTTATCTGCACTGATCAATAATGCTGATTCTGTTTTTCTGTGTTCTGCATCAGATCCTATGAAAGACACATGGGCGTTTCTGAGGGTCAGTATAGGAAGAATGGTGAAGTGCACCATCCAGCGACCCTACAAAGACCCCATGTCCTTCAATGAGTGGAAACACTTCTCCATACAGGTTTGAATTACTCAGCAGTATCTTCTCTTTGTGCACAGCCGACAAATGGTTCTTTAAAGTAAAGCTGAAGTTAAAATTGAAGAGCTTGACAGTTTAATGATGTCAGTTCAGTGTGCAGGAGCGTTAGCTTGCATGTGGTAGTTTTCATATTTCTACTGTGTAACAGCCTCATAATTCAATAACATAACAGTTTTTTCCAAAGTTACTAAAGCCCGACTTACCTTTCTCACCCGTTTCTATTTGCAGATCAGTAAGGATGAAGTGTTTGGCTTCCAGAAGTCCAGTTTAGTGGTGGTGGAATTGAATATTCTGGATCCTGTTACAGCTGCTCCAAAAGTCATAGGGAGAGACACCATCAAGCTGAAGGAAATCCTGAATGGTAGACTGACGTTCTTCTTCACACAGCTGTATACAGTTTTCCTTCAAGCTGCTCAGTGTCACTGATTACCAGTAATGAGAAAATAATCTTTATTTTTCTCTTTTCCTACAGAAAATATCAGTTGGCCACCACTTTAACTTGCGGCTCAGACACAAGGAACAGCGTCCATTTAGAATATTCTATTCATTTATTTTCTGCTTGTGTGGAAAAAGAGATTTATTTTTGAATTTTGTATTTTTACAGAAAGTTTGTACGTTGGACGCCGACCTAACATTCACATACGGCTCCTTCGGGTATGGATACTCCCACCAGGTAGGTGTTCAGAACAGATTGTACTGATATCTGTACAAAGTGTGACAGCAATTCTGTTGCTTATGATATTAAAGATGATGAGCAAGTTGTTTTTTCTCTTTTCAGATGAAACATCCCGAAAAATCTATAAATGAACTGGTGGAGAAATCTGTCTTTCCCCGCTGCTCTCCTGCTGCAGATCAAAGAGATCTGAACTAGTGAGATTTACACCCATTCAGTTACATTTAAATAATGCTAATATATTTTCATAAAATACACTGTTCCAGTTCTGAAACTGTACAGTGATCATCATTTGAAATCATTAATATGCAATATTTTGAATCCTGTATTAACACTACACCTTACTAAAACTGTTGTGCTGTGAATGAAATAATATTAATAATGTTATATTATATATGTTATATTACTTGTGAACCAGAGCCTCCTGTTAACAAACTACACTGCATTGAGAAACAATTATTTACTGTGATTCATATTAATAATACTGACTACTCTTAAATTTGAAATATTTTGTGTATTTTAAATGGACAAATCTCTCTCTATCTCTCTCAGTGATGAGACGTCCCCCTCCACGCTGCCCCAAGTGGACAAACCGAGCAGCACACAGCTCAGGATATCCACTGAGGTGACGGAACTCATCAGGAGGAGAGGCAGGTCAGCCTCATTTTTCAATGAGGCCTAAGTTAAGACTAGAGTGGATGAGCTCAGTTTGGTTTAGGCTGGGGTTATTTATGTGGCGATGCTGCATATTAATACCACATAAAAAAAAATACATTTTAAACATTCACAGAATTTTCATGATGATCATTTTAATAGGATTCTTTTTTAGATTTGAGATCATCTAACACTGATATGACTCAGAGATTCTTTATGGTTGTATTTGTGTGTTTTTCAGGTTGGCACTGCTACGTAAGGGTTTGGAGGCGTGTAAGACTGCAGAGGGTAGGGTGCAGTTCTTGGAGAAGCTGGTCCTGAAGAAGGATTCAGCCACTGACTCTCCCTGCAGTAAGGATGAGAGCTCTGAGGTATGTGGGTGTTGGTGGTGCACATGCCAGTTTTGCTGAACTCCAGTGCTAGTGTGGTGTTTTTATGTATCATGTACTGCATTTAAAGAGTGATATTGTATTTGGCAGGTCCTGTCTAGAAAGAAAATTCAGAAGAGAAGAGAGGAAAAGACGGACAGTGGAACTACAGCGGAAAGAAAGAAAGAAAGAAAGAAGGAAAAGTTAAATGTAAGACGAGGAAGTAGAGAGAGAACAGAGCAGAACCCTATGGGGGATCGTTTATGGTGAAGGATACTGAACGCTGGTGTACACTACTAACATAGAGCTGTGGAACTCTTACATACACACACTACTCGTACATGCATCTGAATGATTGTGCACAGACTACAGATTTAGAGCACGTTCAGAAATGATTTCACTGTAAAATGAGGGCAGAGTTTAGCAGCACAAAGGAAAAGGTTTTCTGGAGAAACTACGTTCAGCCTTTTCAGTGACTGCTCCTGTCATCAGCCTTTTCATATCTTTTTCGATCTCCTGGTGGTCTGAAGAATTCCCCACCTTCCTGTCCAACTGTAGTACTTAATTATAGACAGTGCTCTTCATAAAACTGTAAGTAGGATATTATGATGGCACTAAATCACCTTATTAGTGTCAGTATTAACATTTAGCTGAGTCTGTGTACACATTATCATCATTATACCCCGCATGTACAAGTGTTTCATAGCTGTGTGTGAGTACCCTAAACGCCCCCCATAGGACCCCAGGTCTGTCTCCATTTCTCTCAACACTGGCCCGTCTGTCTTCTTCATCCTCCTCCATTCCCACCATTTCAACCTCCCTGCAGCAAACAACATCAATGTGCTGAAGCTCCTCCAACAAAATTGAAGGCAGAATTTAGTGTGTAGCTTTTTGTGGAAGTGTAACTGGAGATAAACTGGTCTATAAAACTAATGAACCTAACTGGACTACAGCAGAGCTACGAGAACCTCCCTCTTGGGGAGATGTGGTCTCGCACAGCAGCCAGTAACAACCTGTATAAACATGTTTTATATGTTATTTAAGTCGAACATTCCTAATGATTATTAATATTTTGTAACTATTTGTTATTCATTTAAAATATGTCATTACAAACATGGCTTTTGTGGCTACTGTGGCTTTTGTTGGGGGTTTATGTCTCACCCACTCAAAGAGATTAGAGTCTGATCTAGTGTGAGTGAAAAGAACTATGTGAGTAAACAGTGTTTCCTGTATGGATGTTGGTTACTTTCCAGTGATGTGGGAAATCATTTCATTTTTGATGAGCATATAACTTAACAGACTTTAATCTGATATCGTTTTTTTTATTTGCTATCGTAATAAAAAGAAAACATTTATTTTACACACTGATAAACTTTGCAGGAGTGTACTTTGTACATGTTTCTGCTGTAGTGCTGCTTGTGGTAAACAGTTAAAAATGATTATTTTTCACTGTTAAACTAAAACTATGCTGTCTTAGGAGTTTTTTTTTAGGTTTTATTAAACAAATCAAAATTAAGACCTGAACTTTAGCCGTTTACTGTACATGTACTACACAAACTGTCTCTCTCTCCACTTCTGTGCTGGGGCTGCTTCTTTCTGAGCTTTGCTGTTCTTGTAATTTCACTAGTGGGCTGAGCAGGTAGCAGATAGCTAAGCAGCTGTGAGGCTAATGCTACGATAATAAAAGACTGAATTCAGTTTCAATCATTTGAATAAATCCTTATTTAAAACAGTAAGACAATGTAAAGAATGTTTAAATGCCTGTTGTGAGCTAAACTGTCCATATTCAAACTAGAGCTCAGGTTAAAATCTCAAATAGCACTGAGCTAACATATAGCTACCAAAATACATTATCATCGAGCATTATCAAAGTGCTAAACTAAAAAACACTAATTTCTAAATTAGGCATTGTTTTATAGTTTTCTTTCTGTATTTGACTTCAGTGTATTTGAATATTTGATGTAATTAATTTTTTAAAATACATTTAATTGGTTTCTCACCAATTACAAACATTGACACAAGTACAAGTATTCGAGTATCTAAACAGTAAAGAACCCTGATATTTTTATTCATTCCACCACTGCACCCCATGCTTTGCATTGCACTTGATGATGTAAGGCTTGGATGCAGCTGGGCTTGTTCCCTGGTAAGGCTTGTTTCCAATCACTTCCACTTTGTTATAATACCACTGACAGCTGACTGTGAAATATTTAGTAGCAAGGAAATTTCATAACTGGCTATGTTGCACAGGTGGTATCCTATCACTGTACCACACTGGAATTCACTGAGCTCCCTGAGAGTGACCCATTCAGCAGTCTGTATGCCTAGGATTGTGTGATGTGGAGTGTGTGGTTGGTTTGAGGTGTGGTGTTTGTGTGATGTGGAGTGTGTGGTTGATTTGAGGTGTGTGGTGTTTGTGGAGTGTGTGGTTGGTTTGAGGTGTGTGGTGTTTGTGTGATGTGAAGTGTGTGGTTGGTCTGAGGTGTTAATTTTAATTGATTTAGTTTAACTATGTTATTGCTAGCAGCAGTACAGTAGATAGTAGATAACGTAGTGAATCACTTTATAAAAGGGAAGTCTCGATAGCTAGCTAGAGTAAGTAACAGTTATTGCTCTATTGTTGCTTAGCAACACGTAGACAGGCTGCCAGGTGCACACAGCAAATTTGAACTTCTGTATATGAAACCTGTTTCTTTTAATAAACAATGTAGCGAGCTAGCTAACACAGCTATATGTAGGCTAACATATAGCCGCAAGTTCCTGCAGCGTCCGTGTCCCTTATAAAATGGTAAATTGTCGATATGAAGCTCTAAAACACTGCTATATTCTGTAGTACACAAAGACTCGCAGTGCTTTAAAAAAAAGTGTGGATTAGAAATAGTTTGAAGCTAGTGGGTATTTCATTACTGCACCCCATTCGCCTCCTAGCTTCAGTGTAAAATTAAAAAGCTAGCTGGCTAGCTAACCTAACTAGCTAACGGTAGGCTAGTTAGCTAAAGCTTCCAAACACCACACGTTTGACGGACTGTAGTTGCGATTTAGGTTAAATGCTTGTCCCAATATTCTGGGTCAAATTAATAACCCAATGTGCTGGGTCAATTCTGTGTTTGTTCAATATTTACCCAGCGCTGGGTTGTAAAAATATTATTATTTTAACCTAGTGTTTTTTAGAGTGCATGCTGTGTTCGGTAGCAAATGAAAACAAATGAAGGAGTTGGTTTAAAGGGTCATTAAATAAATTATGCTTAAAACAGAAAAAAGCAATCAAATCAAATGGTAAATAGTTTTTACCAACCAACCACACGATAATAGCTACACATATACACTGCCCAAACATGAGTATGGATCACTGCACTGTCTCTGTTGTATAATCCTATGCTATTGTCTGAGCACAATATTCTTTAATTTGTTGTCCTGTATACACGACACAAAGATTGCTCATATTTTCCTCAGATCACATCCTACAAAAGCTCTCTCTGCATAAACAGGGTAACCAAACAAGCTGTTTTCTCGTTGTTTCAGCAGAAGAGTGTAGATTTAGTACATTTCTTTAAAAGACAGAAGTACAGAAATAAAAATTAACTATAAAATATAAATGCATATTTTATTAAAAATAAGAATATATAAATGCAAAATAATTAAAACAAACTTTAAGTATTTCTGCTTTCATGTTAGTAATTTATTTATTTAATACTCCCTTTTGTTGGTAAAGTTTGGATCTTCATAGGTCAGCAATACATCATACAGAATAGGCTCTCCTCAAATTTCTACTTTGAACTAATTAGTATAAATCAATAACTTTATACTAGAGAAATATTGTATGGTAGAATAAACTAATAACAAATTATAAAACAATGATCTCAGATTTGTTTCTCTGCCATGTTTTTGTTCGAGGTCAGACTAGACAATCATGCTAATGTAACTATGTAACTAATCAAAAGAATCAAAACTTTTAGAATCGATTCCCCATCATTACTGATATAGAACTGAGGGGGGCGGTCACTCTGCAGTGATTAGAGGACTGTGAAAAGAAGGCGGGGTTTGGCGGAGCGTGTATTGATTTGATTGGCCACAGTAAGAACCCTCAGAGAAAACAACCTCGATTAAAAGCGGGTTAACAAATTCAGCTGATTAAACTATCAGAAGAAAACAGCGATGAGACATTTGTAGACAGTATCTAACAGCAGATCATCTACTGACTGTTTACCTGCAGTAGAGAAAGATCTACTTTTACTGTTAAACCTATGTACTATTTAATGTTCAGGTCTAAATGTTAACTGTTCAGAATATAAACGGTATATAAAGAATTGCTGTACATGTTATTACATCACATTGTTTTATGCATAAAGAAACATTTTAATGCACTTCATAAGTAGCCTGTGTTGATACATTAGCACAATGCTAATTCCTGCTACCACCCTGATTGAGATATCCTGTGTTATATTAACATCAAGCAAACACACACGCCTGAGAAGTTAACTCGAAAACAAACTAACTCAACAATAAGACCTGCTAGATTTAAAACTGGACAGTTAATTATTTCTGATTCACTTCTCTGATAATGAAGCAGTAGATAGTGAAGTGATTCCATCCACAGACAGAACTGTACATTATGACACTGAAGAGTTTTGTTTGTTTGTGATTTTCAATTTCAGAAGACAATAATCAAATTAAAAACAGAAAAATGAAGAAAAGCAACAAGCAGGAGAAGACCATGCAGGTACAGTATTAATAATCCACAATAGTTATTTTTCAAACACGTAGAAACCACATCTGTATTAATCCAGTTGTCTTGTATCTTATAGTCAGCAGCACCACAACGGGTGGAGCGGGAGCAGAAAGAGGAGGGGAGGTCTGAATATGAGGAGATCAGAGCTTTAGAAGAAGCTCTGAAACAGTATGAGCGGGAGATTTCAATGTCCAGAGAGAGGGAGAAACAGATGAGAGGACACCTGCAGAGAATGAAGGAGCAGGTGGAAAGAAATGAGACGGAGACTCTGGCAGTTGTGCAGATAGAGGAGAACCTGAAAAGAGAGATTCAGGAATTGGAGGAGAGGCTGGACATTGAGACTGAAAAGATGGAGACCGGGGAGATGGAGGCTGGAGAGTTGGAGCAGCGGCAGGAAGAGCGGACAGCTGACCCCACCACAGTTCCCGTTACAGAGGACAGAGTGGGGGACGAGAACAGCGCTGTCCCACAGAAGGCCGGACCATAGCCTCAAACGTTCTCTGACTCAGAAGCAGAAGATCAGGCTTCAGAGACTCAGAGTACTGAAGCAGGAAGGAGCTCGTCTGGAGGAAGGACGCTGCAGAGTGTGCTGTCCAGAGTTCGCTCTGCTGTACAGGGTAATTACTCCCTCACTGCATAACAAGATAAAGATAGAAATATGTTACTATAAGTAGAAACGTCTCGCCCTTAAAACCTGTTTACTGTTTCTGACAGATTTCAAAACTGATTCAGTGTTTTGGTGTAACTTCATATATAATTAATGTTAACACACTTTTTTATCTCTACCCTGCAGAGCCTCAAGTTATGCTTTGTAGCTCCGGAGGATGAGGATGAAGAAGAGCAGTCTAAGGAAACTCCTCCATCCGATCCATTGATGCCTCTTGGAGCACCATGTTAGTCCCATTCATTTTAAGGACTAATTAAAGAGATTGTTTTTAAATCTCTCTCTGTTTGACTTTAAATGTGAACCTGTAAAACACTATTGACATGTTTGTTTCTGTAACAGACGGGGGTCCTGACTGTACACCTAAGGACCTGCAGAGGCTTCAGTAAAACTGGTATGCTTAAAGTTTATACAGTCTCACTGATAAAGTCATGTCTTTGTGTTTGTATTGATATCTAGCTATGAAACTGCAATCAGTTGATTTTATCTGCACTGATCAATAATGCTGGTTCTGTTTTTTCTGTGTTCTGCATCAGATCCTATGAAAGACACAAGGGCGTTTCTGAGGGTCAGTATAGGAAGAAATGGTGAAGTGCACCATCCAGCGACCCTACAAAAGACCCCATGTCCTTCAATGAGTGGAAACACTTCTCCATACAGGTTTGAATTACTCAGCAGTATCTTCTCTTTGTGCACAGCCGACAAATGGTTCTTTAAAGTAAAGCTGAAGTTAAAATTGAAGAGCTTGACAGTTGTGATGATGTCAGTTCAGTGTGCAGGAGCGTTAGCTTGCATGTGGTAGTTTTCATATTTCTACTGTGTAACAGCCTCATAATTCAATAACATAACAGTTTTTTCCAAAGTTACTAAAGCCCGACTTACCTTTCTCACCCGTTTCTATTTGCAGATCAGTAAGGATGAAGTGTTTGGCTTCCAGAAGTCCAGTTTAGTGGTGGTGGAATTGAATATTCTGGATCCTGTCACAGCTGCTCCAAAAGTCATAGGGAGAGACACCATCAAGCTGAAGGAAATCCTGAATGGTAGACTGACGTTCTTCTTCACACAGCTGTATACAGTTTTCCTTCAAGCTGCTCAGTGTCACTGATTACCAGTAATGAGAAAATAATCTTTATTTTTCTCTTTTCCTACAGAAAATATCAGTTGGCCACCACTTTAACTTGCGGCTCAGACACAAGGAACAGCGTCCATTTAGAATATCCTATTCATTTATTTTCTGCTTGTGTGAAAAAAGAGATTTATTTTTTAATTTTGTATTTTTACAGAAAGTTTGTACGTTGGACGCCGACCTAACATTCACATACGGCTCCTTCGGGTATGGATACTCCCACCAGGTAGGTGTTCAGAACAGATTGTACTGATATCTGTACAAAGTGTGACAGCAATTCTGTTGCTTATGATATTAAAGATGATGAGCAAGTTGTTTTTTTTCTTTTCAGATGAAACATCCTGAAAAATCTATAAATGAACTGGTGGAGAAATCTGTCTTTCCCCGCTGCTCTCCTGCTGCAGATCAAAGAGATCTGAACTAGTGAGATTTACACCCATTCAGTTACATTTAAATAATGCTAATATATTTTTATAAAATACACTGTTCCAGTTCTGAAACTGTACAGTGATCATCATTTGATATCATTAATATGTAATATTTTGAATCCTGTATTAACACTACACCTTACTAAAACTGTTGTGCTGTGAATGAAATAATATTAATAATGTTATATTATATATGTTATATTACTTGTGAACCAGAACCTCCTGTTAACAAACTACACTGCATTGAGAAACAATTATTTACTGTGATTCATATTAATAATACTGACTACTCTTAAATTTGAAATATTTTGTGTAGTTTAAATGGACAAATCTCTCTCTATCTCTCTCAGTGATGAGACGTCCCCCTCCACGCTGCCCCAAGTGGACAAACCGAGCAGCACACAGCTCAGGATATCCACTGAGGTGACCGAACTCGTCAGGAGGAGAGGCAGGTCAGCCTCATTTTTCAATGAGGCCTAAGTTAAGACTAGAGTGGATGAGCTCAGTTTGGTTTAGGCTGGGGTTATTTATGTAGCGATGCTGCATATTAATACCACATAAAAAAATGAAATTTAAAACATTCACAGAATTTTCATGATGATCAATTTAATAGAATTCTTTTTAGATTTGAGATCATCTAACACTGATATGACTCAGAGATTCTTTATGGTTGTATTTGTGTGTTTTTCAGGTTGGCACTGCTACGTAAGGGTTTGGAGGCGTGTAAGACTGCAGAGGGTAGGGTGCAGTTCTTGGAGAAGCTGGTCCTGAAGAAGGATTCAGCCACTGACTCTCCCTGCAGTAAGGATGAGAGCTCTGAGGTATGTGGGTGTTGGTGGTGCACATGCCAGTTTTGCTGAACTCCAGTGCTAGTGTGGTGTTTTTATGTATCATGTACTGCATTTAAAGAGTGATATTGTATTTGGCAGGTCCTGTCTATAAAGAAAATTCAGAAGAGAAGAGAGGAAAAGACGGACAGTGGAACTACAGCGGAAAGAAAGAAAGAAAGAAAGAAGGAAAAGTTAAATGTAAGACGAGGAAGTAGAGAGAGAACAGAGCAGAACCCTATGGGGGATCGTTTATGGTGAAGGATACTGAACGCTGGTGTACACTACTAACATAGAGCTGTGGAACTCTTACATGCACACACTACTCGTACATGCATCTGAATGATTGTGCACAGACTACAGATTTAGAGCACGTCCAGAAATGATTTCACTGTAAAATGAGGGCAGAGTTTAGCAGCACAAAGGAAAAGGTTTTCTGGAGAAACTACGTTCAGCCTTTTCAGTGACTGCTCCTGTCATCAGCCTTTTCATATCTTTTTCGATCTCCTGGTGGTCTGAAGAATTCCCCACCTTCCTGTCCAACTGTAGTTCTTAATTATAGACAGTGCTCTTCATAAAACTGTAAGTAGGATATTATGATGGCACTAAATCACCTTATTAGTGTCAGTATTAACATTTAGCTGAGTCTGTGTACACATTATCATCATTATACCCCGCATGTACAAGTGTTTCATAGCTGTGTGTGAGTACCCTAAACGCCCCCCATAGGACCCCAGGTCTGTCTCCATTTCTCTCAACACTGGCCCGTCTGTCTTCTTCATCCTCCTCCATTCCCACCATTTCAACCTCCCTGCAGCAAACAACATCAATGTGCTGAAGCTCCTCCAACAAAATGAAGGCAGAATTTAGTGTGTAGCTTTTTGTGGAAGTGTAACTGGAGATAAACTGGTCTATAAAACTAATGAACCTAATTGGACTACAGCAGAGCTACGAGAACCTCCCTCTTGGGGAGATGTGGTCTCGCACAGCAGCCAGAACAACCTGTATAAACATGTTTTATATGTTATTTGAGTCGAACATTCCTAATGATTATTAATATTTTGTAACTATTTGTTATTCATTTAAAATATGTCATTACAAACATGGCTTTTGTGGCTACTGTGGCTTTTGTTGGGGGTTTATGTCTCACCCACTCAAAGAGATTAGAGTCTGATCTAGTGTGAGTGAAAAGAACTATGTGAGTAAACAGTGTTTCCTGTATGGATGTTGGTTACTTTCCAGTGATGTGGGAAATCATTTCATTTTTGATGAGCATATAACTTAACAGACTTTAATCTGATATCGTTTTTTTTATTTGCTATCGTAATAAAAAGAAAACATTTATTTTTACACACTGATAAACTTTGCAGGAGTGTACTTTGTACATGTTTCTGCTGTAGTGCTGCTTGTGGTAAACAGTTAAAAATGATTATTTTTCACTGTTAAACTAATGCTGTCTTAGGAGTTTTTTTTAGGTTTTATTAAACAAATCAAAATTAAGACCTGAACTTTAGCCGTTTACTGTACATGTACTACACAAACTGTCTCTCTCTGCACTTCTGTGCTGGAGCTGCTTCTTTCTGAGCTTTGCTGTTCTTGTAATTTTACTAATGATTTCATGGACTTTTTCAATAGCAAAATCGAGAATATTAGACAAAAAGTTCTACCAATACGAGTAACCTATCCTTCATCCGGTTTGGCTCAAACAGCACAAAATGTGATTTTAGAAGAAAGACTAGAAACATTTTCTCCACTACAGCAGACAGAACTAGAAAAACTTATCTCTTCCTCAACTTCTGCTACATGCACACTCGATATGATTCCAACAAGCCTATTGAAACAAGTATTACCAGCTATTATTAAACCTATCTTAACTATCATCAACTCTTCTCTTAGTCTGGGTCATGTACCTAAGTCTTTTAAACTAGCTGTGATAAAACCCTTGATAAAGAAGCCAAATCTTGACCCCAGAGAACTGTCCAGTTATAGACCCATTTCCAATTTACCTTTTATCTCTAAGATTTTAGAAAAGGCTGTAGCTCGACAACTCTGTTCTCATCTACATAAGAACAACATATATGAAAAATTCCAATCTGGTTTTAGGCCACATCACAGCACAGAGACAGCTTTAGTTAAGATAACAAATGATCTTCTTCTTGCCTCTGATCAGGGCCACTTATCTCTACTGGTGTTACTCGATCTAAGTGCAGCTTTTGACACTATAGATCACACTATTCTCTTGGACAGGCTAGAAAATATAGTTGGAATCACAGGAACAGCGTTATCCTGGTTCATATCTTACCTTAGTGATCGCTTTCAGTTTGTAAAGATAAATAATGTATCGTCTAACACTACAAAAGTGAAATATGGCGTTCCACAAGGTTCTGTTTTAGGTCCTCTGTTATTTACACTATATATGCTACCATTAGGCTCAGTTATAAATAGACATGGAATTAGTTTCCACTGTTATGCCGATGATACACAACTGTACATATCAGCCAAACCAGATGACAAATCCAGATTAAATAAGATAGAAGATTGTGTAAGAGATATTAAACTTTGGATGCTACAGAACTTCCTTCTTTTAAACCCAGACAAAACGGAAGTTCTCCTCCTCGGCCCAAAGGCTGCTCGGACTAAATGTTCAGATTTAATGTTAAATCTTGCTGACTTCTCTGTAGTTCCTGGTTCAGTAGCCAAAAATCTTGGTGTAACAATTGACTCAGATCTGACATTTAATCAACACATAGGTAATATTACAAGAACAGCGTTTCTTCACCTACGAAACATTTCAAAGTTAAGAAATGCGTTATCTGTGTCTGATGCTGAAAAGTTAGTGCATGCCTTTATAACCTCAAGGCTAGATTATTGCAATGCATTATTGTCAGGATGCTCCAGCAGGAACCTGAATAAACTTCAGTTAGTTCAGAACGCTGCAGCTAGAGTACTAACTAAAACCAGGAAATTCGATCACATCAGTCCAGTTTTATCAGCGCTACACTGGCTTCCTGTTAAATTCCGTATCGACTATAAAATTCTATTACTGACGTATAAAGCCCTGCACGGTCTCACACCAGAGTACCTGCAAGATCTTATTTCCTATTATGAACCGCCACGTTCACTCAGATCACAGGATGCTGGTTTTCTAATAGTTCCTAAAATTCAGAAGACTACAATGGGGGGAAGAGCTTTTTCCTACAAAGCCCCAAAATTGTGGAATAATCTCCCAGTTAATGTTCGGGACTCTGACACAGTCTCAATATTTAAGTCTAGACTGAAAACATACTTGTTTAGTGTAGCTTTTGGTTATTAATCTTCTCTTTTAGATAAAGGCAGGAGATCTGGGGGTTCTTGGACACAGAGGTTTACGGTAAACTGAGATGTTGGTGCTGTTGTTCCACCACTTCACGCGATCACACAGGTTTGTTGATGGTGGAGTGGGGGGACCCCAGTGTCTCAGGGTACTCTCATGTCCATGTTACCTTCTGGTTCTCTCCTTTTAGTTTAGGCTGTTATAGTTAGATCTGCCGGAGTCACCAGCCACACTCTAAAATTCTGAAAATTCATATTCTCTACAGTCATACTCCCGAGCCTAACTAACTTTCTCTCTTTACTCTTCCTGAGGAAATGACTGTCCTCCCATCTGTTGAAGGCTGTTGAAGGACTGATCATCGGGCCATCACCCCACCATCACCAGCCAGCTCACCTGTCCATTTACTGCTACCCCCTCAGTTACATCACTGTGCCATCCAGATGCACCAGCACTGAGATAGGATGGGACTGTTTCAGCTCACGCCCACTTTACATAAAGACTCAGTCATAGACTGCCTCAGCCAGAGACTGCCTCAGTCATACACTGCCTCTATCTGTGCAGCTTCTAAAGCTTTGCTATCCAGATTTCAAACAGAGGCTCCTTTCTTTGGTATTTAGTTCAAACTGTAAATACTGTTTGACCAGAGGAGGATGGGTCTCCCCTTGTGAGTCTGGTTCCTCCCAAGGTTTCTTCCTCCAGTTGAGGGAGTTTTTCCTTGCCACTGTTGCCTCTGGCTTGCTCACTGGGGGATATATGTTATAACTGTTTTCAAAACTCTGTAAAGCTGCTTTGAGACAACATCATTGTAAAAAGCGCTATATAAATAAAATTGACTTGACTTGACTTGACTTGACTAGTGGGCTGAGCAGGTAGCAGATAGCTAAGCGGCTGTGAGGCTAATGCTACAATAATAAAAGACTGAATTCAGTTTCAATCATTTGAATAAATCCTTATTTAAAACAGTAAGACAATGTAAAGAATGTTTAAATGCCTGTTGTGAGCTAAACTGTCCATATTCAAACTAGAGCTCAGGTTAAAATCTCAAATAGCACTGAGCTAACATATAGCTACCAAAATACATTATCATCGAGCATTATCAAAGTGCTAAACTAAAAAACACTAATTTCTAAATTAGGCATTGTTTTATAGTTTTCTTTCTGTATTTGACTTTCAGTGTATTTGAATATTTGATGTAATTAATTTTTTTAAATACATTTAATTGGTTTCTCACCAATTACATACTTTGACACAAGTACAAGTATTCGAGTATCCAAACAGTAAAGAACCCTGATATTTTTATTCATTCCACCACTGTACCCCATGCTTTGCATTGCACTTGATGATGTAAGGCTTGGATGCAGCTGGGCTTGTTCCCTGGTAAGGCTTGTTTCCAATCACTTCCACTTTGTTATAATACCACTGACAGCTGACTGTGAAATATTTAGTAGCACTGGCTATGTTGCACAGGTGGTATCCTATCACTGTACCACACTGGAATTCACTGAGCTCCCTGAGAGTGACCCATTCAGCAGTCTGTATGCCTAGGATTGTGTGATGTGGAGTGTGTGGTTGATTTGAGGTGTGTGGTGTTTGTGGAGTGTGTGGTTGATTTGAGGTGTGTGGTGTTTGTGGAGTGTGTGGTTGGTTTGAGGTGTGTGGTGTTTGTGTGATGTGGAGTGTGTGGTTGGTCTGAGGTGTTAATTTTAATTGATTTAGTTTAACTATGTTATTGCTAGCAGCAGTACAGTAGATAGTAGATAACGTAGTAAATCACTTTATAAAAGGGAAGTCTCGATAGCTAGCTAGAGTAAGTAACAGTTATTGCTCTATTGTTGCTTAGCAACACGTAGACAGGCTGCCAGGTGCACACAGCAAATTTGAACTTCTGTATATGAAACCTGTTTCTTTTAATAAACAATGTAGCGAGCTAGCTAACACAGCTATATGTAGGCTAACATATAGCCGCAAGTTTCTGCAGCGTCCGTGTCCCTTATAAAATGGTAAATTGTCGATATGAAGCTCTAAAACACTGCTATATTCTGTAGTACACAAAGACTCGCAGTGCTTTAAAAAAAGTGTGGATTAGAAATAGTTTGAAGCTAGTGGGTATTTCATTACTGCACCCCATTCGCCTCCTAGCTTCAGTGTAAAATTAAAAAGCTAGCTGGCTAGCTAACCTAACTAGCTAACGGTAGGCTAGTTAGCTAAAGCTTCCAAACACCACACGTTTGACGGACTGTAGTTGCGATTTAGGTTAAATGCTTGTCCCAATATGCTGGGTCAAATTAATAACCCAATGTGCTGGGTCAATTCTGTGTTTGTTCAATATTTACCCAGCGCTGGGTTGTAAAAATATTATTATTTTAACCTAGTGTTTTTTAGAGTGCATGCTGTGTTCGGTAGCAAATGAAAACAAATGAAGGAGTTGGTTTAAAGCTGTTTTTTTCAGCAGGGTCATGAAATAAATTATGCTTAAAACAGAAAAAAGCAATCAAATCAAATGGTAAATAGTTTTTACCAACCAACCACACAATAATAGCTACACATATACACTGCCCAAACATGAGTATGGATCACTGCACTGTCTCTGTTGTATAATCCTATGCTATTGTCTAAGCACAATATTCTTTAATTTGTTGTCCTGTATACACGACACAAAGATTGCTCATATTTTCCTCACATCACATCCTACAAAAGCTCTCTCTGCATAAACAGGGTAACCAAACAAGCTGTTTTCTCGTTGTTTCAGCAGAAGAGTGTAGATTTAGTACATTTCTTTAAAAGACAGAAGTACAGAAATAAAAATTAACTATAAAATATAAATGCATATTTTATTAAAAATAAGAATATATAAATACAAAATAATTAAAACAAACTTTAGGTATTTCTGCTTTCATGTTAGTAATTTATTTATTTAATACTCCCTTTTGTTGGTAAAGTTTGGATCTTCATAGGTCAGCAATACATCATACAGAATAGGCTCTCCTCAAATTTCTACTTTGAACTAATTGGTATAAATCAATAACTTTATACTAGAGAAATATTGTATGGTAGAATAAACTAATAACAAATTATGAAACAATGATCTCAGATTTGTTTCTCTGCCATGTTTTTGTTCGAGGTCAGACTAGACAATCGTGCTAATGTAACTATGTAACTAATCAAAAGAATCAAAACTTCGATTCCCCATCACTACTGATATAGAACTGAGGGGGGCGGTCACTCTGCAGTGATTGGAGGACTGTGAAAAGAAGGCGGGGTTTGGCGGAGCGTGTATTGATTTGATTGGCCACAGTAAGAACCCTCCAAGAAAACAACCTCGATTAAAAGCGGGTTAACAAATTCAGCTGATAAAACTATTAGAAGAAAACAGCGATGAGACATTTGTAGACAGTATCTAACATCAGATCATCTACTGACTGTTTACCTGCAGTAGAGAAAGATCTACTTTTACTGTTAAACCTATGTACTATTTAATGTTCAGGTCTAAATGTCAGGTCTTACCCCGGAGGATTTTGTCACCTTCTTTGAGGACAAGGTTAACAGAATCCGCCAGTCGTTTTCCTCTTGCTCCACTTCCCTCACCAATACTCATTCTCTTGCCAATAACTCCTTAACATGCTTCTCTCCTCTTTCCACAGACAAGGTCCTACAGCTGCTTAAATCCAGCAACCCGACCACCTGCCCACTGGATCCCATTCCATCCACACTCTTCCAGACAGTCTCCATGGATCTGCTGCCCTTCATCACATTCATCATAAACAGCTCCTTGTCATCAGGACGGGTCCCAGCCGCATTCAAGACTGCCAGAGTGGTTCCAATTCTGAAGAAGCCCACACTGGACAGCTCAGATGTCGGCAACTACCGGCCGGTATCACTCCTTTCTTTTCTATCAAAAATTCTTGAGCGTGCTGTTTATAACCAACTTTCTCTCTTTCTCACCCAGAACCTGCTCCAGGACCCCAACCAGTCCGGCTTCAAACCAGCGCACTCAACAGAAACAGCCCTCATAGCGGTGACTGAGAAGCTCCAGACTGCAAGATCATCCAAACTGTCATCGGTCCTGATCCTTCTGGACCTCTCTGCAGCTTTCGACACGGTGAACCACAAGATCCTTCTATCCGTCCTCGCTGACCTGGGAATCGTGGGCTCTGCATGGAAGTGGTTTGAGTCCTATCTAGAGGGGCGGTCTTACCAGGTAACATGGAGAGGGTCTACATCTGCTCCTTGCAGGCTCCTTACTGGTGTCCCTCAAGGCTCAGTGCTAGGTCCTCTCCTCTTTTCACTCTACACCCGTTCTCTTGGTGATGTAATTACCTCTCATGGTTTCTCTTACCACTGCTATGCTGATGACACTCAACTAATGCTTTCCTTCCCACAGTCTGATACTCAGGTTTGCAGTCGTATCTCTGCATGTCTGACCGACATTGCTTCATGGATGACAGCTCATCATCTGAAGCTCAATCCCAGCAAGACTGAGCTGCTGTTCGTCCCTGGAACTACAGGTCCTCAGCAGGATCTTGCCATCTCATTCGAGAACTCTTTGATTGTTCGGTCTAAAGATGCAAGAAACCTTGGGGTGACTCTGGATGACCAGTTATCTTTCTCCGCGCATATTACGAACCTGACTCGGTCATGCAGGTACATTCTCTACAATATCAGACGCATCCGACCCTTCCTCTCTCAAGAGGCCTCCCAGGTGCTCGTCCAGTCTCTTGTCATTTCAAGGCTGGACTACTGCAACTCTCTCCTGGCTGGTCTTCCTCTGCAGGCCATCAGGCCCCTACAACTGATCCAGAATGCAGCAGTACGGCTCGTCTTCAATCTCCCCAAGTACACTCATGTCACTCCACTGCTGCGCTCCCTTCACTGGCTTCCTGTAGCTGCTCGCATTCAGTTTAAAGTTCTGATGCTTGCCTACAAAGCCAAGAATGGACCAGCTCCTCCTTACCTTATGGCAATGGTCAAAAGTCGAACCGCACCTCGAGCCCTTCGCGCTTCAAGTACGGCTCGGCTTGACCCGCCATCTCTCAAGATTCATGGAAGACATGCAACAAAACGCTTCTCTGTCCTGGCACCCAGATGGTGGAACGAACTTCCACTGGCTGTCCGAACAGCGAACTCTCTCGCGGTCTTCAAACGCAGACTGAAGACCTATCTCTTTGTAAAGTACTTATAAACACTATATACTAAAGTACTGGTACAAACTGTAATTGCACTTTATCTTCTAGGAGCACTGGCTAAGTACTGCACTTGTACTGTATGTAGTCTTGTATTTATTCTCTTATAGATGTTCCTGTCTTGCTAGGTATTGCGTTGTCTTGTTTCTAGGTATCAGCACTGGCCCTGTGTTTATGGCAGTGTTTGAGTATAAGAGTGGTTTGGACTTAGACCTGTTTGTACTAGATAGAGATTCATACTCTAACTGAACACTAAGCACTTTTGTAAGTCGCTCTGGATAAGAGCGTCTGCTAAATGCCATAAATGTAAATGTAAATGTAAATGTTAACTGTTCAGAATATAAACGGTATATGAAGAATTGCTGTACATGTTATTACATCACATTGTTTAATGCATAAAGAAACATTTTAATGCACTTCATAAGTAGCCTGTGTTGATACATTAGCACAATGCTAATTCCTGCTACCACCCTGATTGAGATATCCTGTGTTATATTAGCACCAAGCAAACACACACGCCTGAGAAGTTAACTTAAAAACAAACTAACTCATCAGTAAGACCTGCTAGATTTAAAACTGGACAGTTAATTCTTTCTGATTCACTCCTCTGATAATGAAGCAGTAGATAGTGAAGTGATTCCATCCACAGACAGAACTGTACATTATGACACTGAAGAGTTTTGTTTGTTTGTGATTTTCAATTTCAGAAGACAATAATCAAATTAAAAACAGAAAAATGAAGAAAAGCAACAAGCAGGAGAAGACCATGCAGGTACAGTATTAATAATCCACAATAGTTATTTTTCAAACACGTAGAAACCACATCTGTATTAATCCAGTTGTCTTGTATCTTATAGTCAGCAGCACCACAACGGGTGGAGCGGGAGCAGAAAGAGGAGGGGAGGTCTGAATATGAGGAGATCAGAGCTTTAGAAGAAGCTCTGAAACAGTATGAGCGGGAGATTTCAATGTCCAGAGAGAGGGAGAAACAGATGAGAGGACACCTGCAGAGAATGAAGGAGCAGGTGGAAAGAAATGAGAGGGAGACTCTGGCAGTTGTACAGATAGAGGAGAACCTGAAAAGAGAGATTCAGGAATTGGAGGAGAGGCTGGACATTGAGACTGAAAAGATGGAGACCGGGGAGATGGAGACTGGAGAGTTGGAGCAGCGGCAGGAAGAGCGGACAGCTGACCCCACCACAGTTCCCGTTACAGAGGACAGAGTGGGGGACGAGAACAGCGCTGTCCCACAGAAGGCCGGACCACAGCCTCAAATGTTCTCTGACTCAGAAGCAGAAGATCAGGCTTCAGAGACTCAGAGTACTGAAGCAGGAAGGAGCTCGTCTGGAGGAAGGACGCTGCAGAGTGTGCTGTCCAGAGTTCGCTCTGCTGTACAGGTAATTACTCCCTCACTGCATAACAAGATAAAGATAGAAATATGTTACTATAAGTAGAACGTCTCGCCCTTAAAACCTGTTTACTGTTTCTGACAGATTTCAAAACTGATTCAGTGTTTTGGTGTAACTTCATATATAATTAATGTTAACACACTTTTTTATCTCTACCCTGCAGAGCCTCAAGTTATGCTTTGTAGCTCCGGAGGATGAGGGTGAAGAAGAGCAGTCTAAGGAAGCTCCTCCATCCGATCCATTGATGCCTCTTGGAGCACCGTGTTAGTCCTATTCATTTTAAGGACTAATTAAAGAGATTGTTTTAAATCTCTCTCTGTTTGACTTTAAATGTGAACCTGTAAAACACTATTGACATGTTTGTTTCTGTAACAGACGGGGGTCCTGACTGTACACCTAAGGACCTGCAGAGGCTTCAGTAAAACTGGTATGCTTAAAGTTTATACAGTCTCACTGATAAAGTCATGTCTTTGTGTTTGTATTGATATCTAGCTATGAAACTGCAATCAGTTGATTTTATCTGCACTGATCAATAATGCTGGTTCTGTTTTTCTGTGTTCTGCATCAGATCCTATGAAAGACACATGGGCGTTTCTGAGGGTCAGTATAGGAAGAATGGTGAAGTGCACCATCCAGCGACCCTACAAAGACCCCATGTCCTTCAATGAGTGGAAACACTTCTCCATACAGGTTTGAATTACTCAGCAGTATCTTCTCTTTGTGCACAGCCGACAAATGGTTCTTTAAAGTAAAGCTGAAGTTAAAATTGAAGAGCTTGACAGTTTAATGATGTCAGTTCAGTGTGCAGGAGCGTTAGCTTGCATGTGGTAGTTTTCATATTTCTACTGTGTAACAGCCTCATAATTCAATAACATAACAGTTTTTTCCAAAGTTACTAAAGCCCGACTTACCTTTCTCACCCGTTTCTATTTGCAGATCAGTAAGGATGAAGTGTTTGGCTTCCAGAAGTCCAGTTTAGTGGTGGTGGAATTGAATATTCTGGATCCTGTCACAGCTGCTCCAAAAGTCATAGGGAGAGACACCATCAAGCTGAAGGAAATCCTGAATGGTAGACTGACGTTCTTCTTCACACAGCTGTATACAGTTTTCCTTCAAGCTGCTCAGTGTCACTGATTACCAGTAATGAGAAAATAATCTTTATTTTTCTCTTTTCCTACAGAAAATATCAGTTGGCCACCACTTTAACTTGCGGCTCAGACACAAGGAACAGCGTCCATTTAGAATATCCTATTCATTTATTTTCTGCTTGTGTGAAAAAAGAGATTTATTTTTGAATTTTGTATTTTTACAGAAAGTTTGTACGTTGGACGCCGACCTAACATTCACATACGGCTCCTTCGGGTATGGATACTCCCACCAGGTAGGTGTTCAGAACAGATTGTACTGATATCTGTACAAAGTGTGACAGCAATTCTGTTGCTTATGATATTAAAGATGATGAGCAAGTTGTTTTTTCTCTTTTCAGATGAAACATCCCGAAAAATCTATAAATGAACTGGTGGAGAAATCTGTCTTTCCCCGCTGCTCTCCTGCTGCAGATCAAAGAGATCTGAACTAGTGAGATTTACACCCATTCAGTTACATTTAAATAATGCTAATATATTTTTATAAAATACACTGTTCCAGTTCTGAAACTGTACAGTGATCATCATTTGAAATCATTAATATGCAATATTTTGAATCCTGTATTAACACTACACCTTACTAAAACTGTTGTGCTGTGAATGAAATAATATTAATAATGTTATATTATATATGTTATATTACTTGTGAACCAGAGCCTCCTGTTAACAAACTACACTGCATTGAGAAACAATTATTTACTGTGATTCATATTAATAATACTGACTACTCTTAAATTTGAAATATTTTGTGTAGTTTAAATGGACAAATCTCTCTCTATCTCTCTCAGTGATGAGACGTCCCCCTCCACGCTGCCCCAAGTGGACAAACCGAGCAGCACACAGCTCAGGATATCCACTGAGGTGACCGAACTCGTCAGGAGTTCATTTTTCAATGAGGCCTAAGTTAAGACTAGAGTGGATGAGCTCAGTTTGGTTTAGGCTGGGGTTATTTATGTAGCGATGCTGCATATTAATACCACATAAAAAAAATGAAATTTAAAACATTCACAGAATTTTCATGATGATCATTTTAATAGAATTCTTTTTTAGATTTGAGATCATCTAACACTGATATGACTCAGAGATTCTTTATGGTTGTATTTGTGTGTTTTTCAGGTTGGCACTGCTACGTAAGGGTTTGGAGGCGTGTAAGACTGCAGAGGGTAGGGTGCAGTTCTTGGAGAAGCTGGTCCTGAAGAAGGATTCAGCCACTGACTCTCCCTGCAGTAAGGATGAGAGCTCTGAGGTATGTGGGTGTTGGTGGTGCACATGCCAGTTTTGCTGAACTCCAGTGCTAGTGTGGTGTTTTTATGTATCATGTACTGCATTTAAAGAGTGATATTGTATTTGGCAGGTCCTGTCTAGAAAGAAAATTCAGAAGAGAAGAGAGGAAAAGACGGACAGTGGAACTACAGCGGAAAGAAAGAAAGAAAGAAAGAAGGAAAAGTTAAATGTAAGACGAGGAAGTAGAGAGAGAACAGAGCAGAACCCTATGGGGGATCGTTTATGGTGAAGGATACTGAACGCTGGTGTACACTACTAACATAGAGCTGTGGAACTCTTACATGCACACACTACTCGTACATGCATCTGAATGATTGTGCACAGACTACAGATTTAGAGCACGTCCAGAAATGATTTCACTGTAAAATGAGGGCAGAGTTTAGCAGCACAAAGGAAAAGGTTTTCTGGAGAAACTACGTTCAGCCTTTTCAGTGACTGCTCCTGTCATCAGCCTTTTCATATCTTTTTCGATCTCCTGGTGGTCTGAAGAATTCCCCACCTTCCTGTCCAACTGTAGTACTTAATTATAGACAGTGCTCTTCATAAAACTGTAAGTAGGATATTATGATGGCACTAAATCACCTTATTAGTGTCAGTATTAACATTTAGCTGAGTCTGTGTACACATTATCATCATTATACCCCGCATGTACAAGTGTTTCATAGCTGTGTGTGAGTACCCTAAACGCCCCCCATAGGACCCCAGGTCTGTCTCCATTTCTCTCAACACTGGCCCGTCTGTCTTCTTCATCCTCCTCCATTCCCACCATTTCAACCACCCTGCAGCAAACAACATCAATGTGCTGAAGCTCCTCCAACAAAATGAAGGCAGAATTTAGTGTGTAGCTTTTTGTGGAAGTGTAACTGGAGATAAACTGGTCTATAAAACTAATGAACCTAATTGGACTACAGCAGAGCTACGAGAACCTCCCTCTTGGGGAGATGTGGTCTCGCACAGCAGCCAGAACAACCTGTATAAACATGTTTTATATGTTATTTGAGTCGAACATTCCTAATGATTATTAATATTCTGTAACTATTTGTTATTCATTTAAAATATGTCATTACAAACATGGCTTTTGTGGCTACTGTGGCTTTTGTTGGGGGTTTATGTCTCACCCACTCAAAGAGATTAGAGTCTGATCTAGTGTGAGTGAAAAGAACTATGTGAGTAAACAGTGTTTCCTGTATGGATGTTGGTTACTTTCCAGTGATGTGGGAAATCATTTCATTTTTGATGAGCATATAACTTAACAGACTTTAATCTGATATCGTTTTTTTTATTTGCTATCGTAATAAAAAGAAAACATTTATTTTTACACACTGATAAACTTTGCAGGAGTGTACTTTGTACATGTTTCTGCTGTAGTGCTGCTTGTGGTAAACAGTTAAAAATGATTATTTTTCACTGTTAAACTAAAACTATGCTGTCTTAGGAGTTTTTTTTTAGGTTTTATTAAACAAATCAAAATTAAGACCTGAACTTTAGCCGTTTACTGTACATGTACTACACAAACTGTCTCTCTCTCCACTTCTGTGCTGGAGCTGCTTCTTTCTGAGCTTTGCTGTTCTTGTAATTTTACTAGTGGGCTGAGCAGGTAGCAGATAGCTAAGCGGCTGTGAGGCTAATGCTACAATAATAAAAGACTGAATTCAGTTTCAATCATTTGAATAAATCCTTATTTAAAACAGTAAGACAATGTAAAGAATGTTTAAATGCCTGTTGTGAGCTAAACTGTCCATATTCAAACTAGAGCTCAGGTTAAAATCTCAAATAGCACTGAGCTAACATATAGCTACCAAAATACATTATCATCGAGCATTATCAAAGTGCTAAACTAAAAAACACTAATTTCTAAATTAGGCATTGTTTTATAGTTTTCTTTCTGTATTTGACTTTCAGTGTATTTGAATATTTGATGTAATTAATTTTTTTAAATACATTTAATTGGTTTCTCACCAATTAAATACTTTGACACAAGTACAAGTATTCGAGTATCCAAACAGTAAAGAACCCTGATATTTTTATTCATTCCACCACTGTACCCCATGCTTTGCATTGCACTTGATGATGTAAGGCTTGGATGCAGCTGGGCTTGTTCCCTGGTAAGGCTTGTTTCCAATCACTTCCACTTTGTTATAATACCACTGACAGCTGACTGTGAAATATTTAGTAGCAAGGAAATTTCATAACTGGCTATGTTGCACAGGTGGTATCCTATCACTGTACCACACTGGAATTCACTGAGCTCCCTGAGAGTGACCCATTCAGCAGTCTGTATGCCTAGGATTGTGTGATGTGGAGTGTGTGGTTGATTTGAGGTGTGTGGTGTTTGTGGAGTGTGTGGTTGATTTGAGGTGTGTGGTGTTTGTGGAGTGTGTGGTTGGTTTGAGGTGTGTGGTGTTTGTGTGATGTGGAGTGTGTGGTTGGTCTGAGGTGTTAATTTTAATTGATTTAGTTTAACTATGTTATTGCTAGCAGCAGTACAGTAGATAGTAGATAACGTAGTAAATCACTTTATAAAAGGGAAGTCTCGATAGCTAGCTAGAGTAAGTAACAGTTATTGCTCTATTGTTGCTTAGCAACACGTAGACAGGCTGCCAGGTGCACACAGCAAATTTGAACTTCTGTATATGAAACCTGTTTCTTTTAATAAACAATGTAGCGAGCTAGCTAACACAGCTATATGTAGGCTAACATATAGCCGCAAGTTCCTGCAGCGTCCGTGTCCCTTATAAAATGGTAAATTGTCGATATGAAGCTCTAAAACACTGCTATATTCTGTAGTACACAAAGACTCGCAGTGCTTTAAAAAAAGTGTGGATTAGAAATAGTTTGAAGCTAGTGGGTATTTCATTACTGCACCCCATTCGCCTCCTAGCTTCAGTGTAAAATTAAAAAGCTAGCTGGCTAGCTAACCTAACTAGCTAACGGTAGGCTAGTTAGCTAAAGCTTCCAAACACCACACGTTTGACGGACTGTAGTTGCGATTTAGGTTAAATGCTTGTCCCAATATGCTGGGTCAAATTAATAACCCAATGTGCTGGGTCAATTCTGTGTTTGTTCAATATTTACCCAGCGCTGGGTTGTAAAAATATTATTATTTTAACCTAGTGTTTTTTAGAGTGCATGCTGTGTTCGGTAGCAAATGAAAACAAATGAAGGAGTTGGTTTAAAGCTGTTTTTTTCAGCAGGGTCATGAAATAAATTATGCTTAAAACAGAAAAAAGCAATCAAATCAAATGGTAAATAGTTTTTACCAACCAACCACACAATAATAGCTACACATATACACTGCCCAAACATGAGTATGGATCACTGCACTGTCTCTGTTGTATAATCCTATGCTATTGTCTAAGCACAATATTCTTTAATTTGTTGTCCTGTATACACGACACAAAGATTGCTCATATTTTCCTCAAATCACATCCTACAAAAGCTCTCTCTGCATAAACAGGGTAACCAAACAAGCTGTTTTCTCGTTGTTTCAGCAGAAGAGTGTAGATTTAGTACATTTCTTTAAAAGACAGAAGTACAGAAATAAAAATTAACTATAAAATATAAATGCATATTTTATTAAAAATAAGAATATATAAATACAAAATAATTAAAACAAACTTTAAGTATTTCTGCTTTCATGTTAGTAATTTATTTATTTAATACTCCCTTTTGTTGGTAAAGTTTGGATCTTCATAGGTCAGCAATACATCATACATAATAGGCTCTCCTCAAATTTCTACTTTGAACTAATTGGTATAAATCAATAACTTTATACTAGAGAAATATTGTATGGTAGAATAAACTAATAACAAATTATAAAACAATGATCTCAGATTTGTTTCTCTGCCATGTTTTTGTTCGAGGTCAGACTAGACAATCATACTAATGTAACTATGTAACTAATCAAAAGAATCAAAACTTTTAGAATCGATTCCCCATCATTACTGATATAGAACTGAGGGGGGCGGTCACTCTGCAGTGATTAGAGGACTGTGAAAAGAAGGCGGGGTTTGGCGGAGCGTGTATTGATTTGATTGGCCACAGTAAGAACCCTCAGAGAAAACAACCTCGATTAAAAGCGGGTTAACAAATTCAGCTGATTAAACTATCAGAAGAAAACAGCGATGAGACATTTGTAGACAGTATCTAACATCAGATCATCTACTGACTGTTTACCTGCAGTAGAGAAAGATCTACTTTTACTGTTAAACCTATGTACTATTTAATGTTCAGGTCTAAATGTTAACTGTTCAGAATATAAACGGTATATAAAGAATTGCTGTACATGTTATTACATCACATTGTTTAATGCATAAAGAAACATTTTAATGCACTTCATAAGTAGCCTGTGTTGATACATTAGCACAATGCTAATTCCTGCTACCACCCTGATTGAGATGTCCTGTGTTATATTAGCATCAAGCAAACACACACGCCTGAGAAGTTAACTCGAAAACAAACTAACTCAACAATAAGACCTGCTAGATTTAAAACTGAACAGTTAATTCTTTCTGATTCACTCCTCTGATAACGAAGCAGTAGATAGTGAAGTGATTCCATCCACAGACAGAACTGTACATTATGACACTGAAGAGTTTTGTTTGTTTGTGATTTTCAATTTCAGAAGACAATAATCAAATTAAAAACAGAAAAATGAAGAAAAGCAACAAGCAGGAGAAGACCATGCAGGTACAGTATTAATAATCCACAATAGTTATTTTTCAAACACGTAGAAACCACATCTGTATTAATCCAGTTGTCTTGTATCTTATAGTCAGCAGCACCACAACGGGTGGAGCGGGAGCAGAAAGAGGAGGGGAGGTCTGAATATGAGGAGATCAGAGCTTTAGAAGAAGCTCTGAAACAGTATGAGCGGGAGATTTCAATGTCCAGAGAGAGGGAGAAACAGATGAGAGGACACCTGCAGAGAATGAAGGAGCAGGTGGAAAGAAATGAGAGGGAGACTCTGGCAGTTGTGCAGATAGAGGAGAACCTGAAAAGAGAGATTCAGGAATTGGAGGAGAGGCTGGACATTGAGACTGAAAAGATGGAGACCGGGGAGGTGGAGGCTGGAGAGTTTGAGCAGGAAGAGCGGACAGCTGACCCCACCACAGTTCCCGTTACAGAGGACAGAGTGGGGGACGAGAACAGCGCTGTCCCACAGAAGGCCGGACCACAGCCTCAAACGTTCTCTGACTCAGAAGCAGAAGATCAGGCTTCAGAGACTCAGAGTACTGAAGCAGGAAGGAGCTCGTCTGGAGGAAGGATGCTGCAGAGTGTGCTGTCCAGAGTTCGCTCTGCTGTACAGGTAATTACTCCCTCACTGCATAACAAGATAAAGATAGAAATATATTACTATAAGTAGAACGTCTCGCCCTTAAAACCTGTTTACTGTTTCTGACAGATTTCAAAACTGATTCAGTGTTTTGGTGTAACTTCATATATAATTAATGTTAACACACTTTTTTATCTCTACCCTGCAGAGCCTCAAGTTATGCTTTGTAGCTCCGGAGGATGAGGGTGAAGAAGAGCAGTCTAAGGAAGCTCCTCCATCCGATCCATTGATGCCTCTTGGAGCACCATGTTAGTCCCATGCATTTTAAGGACTAATTAAAGAGATTGTTTTAAATCTCTCTCTGTTTGACTTTAAATGTGAACCTGTAAAACACTATTGACATGTTTGTTTCTGTAACAGACGGGGGTCCTGACTGTACACCTAAGGACCTGCAGAGGCTTCAGTAAAACTGGTATGCTTAAAGTTTATACAGTCTCACTGATAAAGTCATGTCTTTGTGTTTGTATTGATATCTAGCTATGAAACTGCAATCAGTTGATTTTATCTGCACTGATCAATAATGCTGGTTCTGTTTTTCTGTGTTCTGCATCAGATCCTATGAAAGACACAAGGGCGTTTCTGAGGGTCAGTATAGGAAGAATGGTGAAGTGCACCATCCAGCGACCCTACAAAGACCCCATGTCCTTCAATGAGTGGAAACACTTCTCCATACAGGTTTGAATTACTCAGCAGTATCTTCTCTTTGTGCACAGCCGACAAATGGTTCTTTAAAGTAAAGCTGAAGTTAAAATTGAAGAGCTTGACAGTTTAATGATGTCAGTTCAGTGTGCAGGAGCGTTAGCTTGCATGTGGTAGTTTTCATATTTCTACTGTGTAACAGCCTCATAATTCAATAACATAACAGTTTTTTCCAAAGTTACTAAAGCCCGACTTACCTTTCTCACCCGTTTCTATTTGCAGATCAGTAAGGATGAAGTGTTTGGCTTCCAGAAGTCCAGTTTAGTGGTGGTGGAATTGAATATTCTGGATCCTGTCACAGCTGCTCCAAAAGTCATAGGGAGAGACACCATCAAGCTGAAGGAAATCCTGAATGGTAGACTGCCGTTCTTCTTCACACAGCTGTATACAGTTTTCCTTCAAGCTGCTCAGTGTCACTGATTACCAGTAATGAGAAAATAATCTTTATTTTTCTCTTTTCCTACAGAAAATATCAGTTGGCCACCACTTTAACTTGCGGCTCAGACACAAGGAACAGCGTCCATTTAGAATATCCTATTCATTTATTTTCTGCTTGTGTGAAAAAAGAGATTTATTTTTGAATTTTGTATTTTTACAGAAAGTTTGTACGTTGGACGCCGACCTAACATTCACATACGGCTCCTTCGGGTATGGATACTCCCACCAGGTAGGTGTTCAGAACAGATTGTACTGATATCTGTACAAAGTGTGACAGCAATTCTGTTGCTTATGATATTAAAGATGATGAGCAAGTTGTTTTTTCTCTTTCAGATGAAACATCCCGAAAAATCTATAAATGAACTGGTGGAGAAATCTGTCTTTCCCCGCTGCTCTCCTGCTGCAGATCAAAGAGATCTGAACTAGTGAGATTTACACCCATTCAGTTACATTTAAATAATGCTAATATATTTTTATAAAATACACTGTTCCAGTTCTGAAACTGTACAGTGATCATCATTTGAAATCATTAATATGCAATATTTTGAATCCTGTATTAACACTACACCTTACTAAAACTGTTGTGCTGTGAATGAAATAATATTAATAATGTTATATTATATATGTTATATTACTTGTGAACCAGAGCCTCCTGTTAACAAACTACACTGCATTGAGAAACAATTATTTACTGTGATTCATATTAATAATACTGACTACTCTTAAATTTTAAATATTTTGTGTATTTTAAATGGACAAATCTCTCTCTATCTCTCTCAGTGATGAGACGTCCCCCTCCACGCTGCCCCAAGTGGACAAACCGAGCAGCACACAGCTCAGGATATCCACTGAGGTGACGGAACTCATCAGGAGGAGAGGCAGGTCAGCCTCATTTTTCAATGAGGCCTAAGTTAAGACTAGAGTGGATGAGCTCAGTTTGGTTTAGGCTGGGGTTATTTATGTGGCGATGCTGCATATTAATACCACATAAAAAAAATGACATTTTAAACATTCACAGAATTTTCATGATGATCATTTAATAGGATTCTTTTTTAGATTTGAGATCATCTAACACTGATATGACTCAGAGATTCTTTATGGTTGTATTTGTGTGTTTTTCAGGTTGGCACTGCTACGTAAGGGTTTGGAGGCGTGTAAGACTGCAGAGGGTAGGGTGCAGTTCTTGGAGAAGCTGGTCCTGAAGAAGGATTCAGCCACTGACTCTCCCTGCAGTAAGGATGAGAGCTCTGAGGTATGTGGGTGTTGGTGGTGCACATGCCAGTTTTGCTGAACTCCAGTGCTAGTGTGGTGTTTTTATGTATCATGTACTGCATTTAAAGAGTGATATTGTATTTGGCAGGTCCTGTCTAGAAAGAAAATTCAGAAGAGAAGAGAGGAAAAGACGGACAGTGGAACTACAGCAGAAAGAAAGAAAGAAAGAAAGAAGGAAAAGTTAAATGTAAGACGAGGAAGTAGAGAGAGAACAGAGCAGAACCCTATGGGGGATCGTTTATGGTGAAGGATACTGAACGCTGGTGTACACTACTAACATAGAGCTGTGGAACTCTTACATACACACACTACTCGTACATGCATCTGAATGATTGTGCACAGACTACAGATTTAGAGCACGTTCAGAAATGATTTCACTGTAAAATGAGGGCAGAGTTTAGCAGCACAAAGGAAAAGGTTTTCTGGAGAAACTACGTTCAGCCTTTTCAGTGACTGCTCCTGTCATCAGCCTTTTCATATCTTTTTCGATCTCCTGGTGGTCTGAAGAATTCCCCACCTTCCTGTCCAACTGTAGTACTTAATTATAGACAGTGCTCTTCATAAAACTGTAAGTAGGATATTATGATGGCACTAAATCACCTTATTAGTGTCAGTATTAACATTTAGCTGAGTCTGTGTACACATTATCATCATTATACCCCGCATGTACAAGTGTTTCATAGCTGTGTGTGAGTACCCTAAACGCCCCCCATAGGACCCCAGGTCTGTCTCCATTTCTCTCAACACTGGCCCGTCTGTCTTCTTCATCCTCCTCCATTCCCACCATTTCAACCTCCCTGCAGCAAACAACATCAACGTGCTGAAGCTCCTCCAACAAAATGAAGGCAGAATTTAGTGTGTAGCTTTTTGTGGAAGTGTAACTGGAGATAAACTGGTCTATAAAACTAATGAACCTAACTGGACTACAGCAGAGCTACGAGAACCTCCCTCTTGGGGAGATGTGGTCTCGCACAGCAGCCAGAACAACCTGTATAAACATGTTTTATATGTTATTTAAGTCGAACATTCCTAATGATTATTAATATTTTGTAACTATTTGTTATTCATTTAAAATATGTCATTACAAACATGGCTTTTGTGGCTACTGTGGCTTTTGTTGGGGGTTTATGTCTCACCCACTCAAAGAGATTAGAGTCTGATCTAGTGTGAGTGAAAAGAACTATGTGAGTAAACAGTGTTTCCTGTATGGATGTTGGTTACTTTCCAGTGATGTGGGAAATCATTTCATTTTTGATGAGCATATAACTTAACAGACTTTAATCTGATATCGTTTTTTTTATTTGCTATCGTAATAAAAAGAAAACATTTATTTTTACACACTGATAAACTTTGCAGGAGTGTACTTTGTACATGTTTCTGCTGTAGTGCTGCTTGTGGTAAACAGTTAAAAATGATTATTTTTCACTGTTAAACTAAAACTATGCTGTCTTAGGAGTTTTTTTTTAGGTTTTATTAAACAAATCAAAATTAAGACCTGAACTTTAGCCGTTTACTGTACATGTACTACACAAACTGTCTCTCTCTCCACTTCTGTGCTGGAGCTGCTTCTTTCTGAGCTTTGCTGTTCTTGTAATTTCACTAGTGGGCTGAGCAGGTAGCAGATAGCTAAGCAGCTGTGAGGCTAATGCTACGATAATAAAAGACTGAATTCAGTTTCAATCATTTGAATAAATCCTTATTTAAAACAGTAAGACAATGTAAAGAATGTTTAAATGCCTGTTGTGAGCTAAACTGTCCATATTCAAACTAGAGCTCAGGTTAAAATCTCAAATAGCACTGAGCTAACATATAGCTACCAAAATACATTATCATCGAGCATTATCAAAGTGCTAAACTAAAAAACACTAATTTCTAAATTAGGCATTGTTTTATAGTTTTCTTTCTGTATTTGACTTTCAGTGTATTTGAATATTTGATGTAATTAATTTTTTAAAATACATTTAATTGGTTTCTCACCAATTACAAACATTGACACAAGTACAAGTATTCGAGTATCTAAACAGTAAAGAACCCTGATATTTTTATTCATTCCACCACTGTACCCCATGCTTTGCATTGCACTTGATGATGTAAGGCTTGGATGCAGCTGGGCTTGTTCCCTGGTAAGGCTTGTTTCCAATCACTTCCACTTTGTTATAATACCACTGACAGCTGACTGTGAAATATTTAGTAGCAAGGAAATTTCATAACTGGCTATGTTGCACAGGTGGTATCCTATCACTGTACCACACTGGAATTCACTGAGCTCCCTGAGAGTGACCCATTCAGCAGTCTGTATGCCTAGGATTGTGTGATGTGGAGTGTGTGGTTGGTTTGAGGTGTGGTGTTTGTGTGATGTGGAGTGTGTGGTTGGTTTGAGGTTTGTGTGATGTGAAGTGTGTGGTTGGTCTGAGGTGTTAATTTTAATTGATTTAGTTTAACTATGTTATTGCTAGCAGCAGTACAGTAGATAGTAGATAACGTAGTGAATCACTTTATAAAAGGGAAGTCTCGATAGCTAGCTAGAGTAAGTAACAGTTATTGCTCTATTGTTGCTTAGCAACACGTAGACAGGCTGCCAGGTGCACACAGCAAATTTGAACTTCTGTATATGAAACCTGTTTCTTTTAATAAACAATGTAGCGAGCTAGCTAACACAGCTATATGTAGGCTAACATATAGCCGCAAGTTCCTGCAGCGTCCGTGTCCCTTATAAAATGGTAAATTGTCGATATGAAGCTCTAAAACACTGCTATATTCTGTAGTACACAAAGACTCGCAGTGCTTTAAAAAAAGTGTGGATTAGAAATAGTTTGAAGCTAGTGGGTATTTCATTACTGCACCCCATTCGCCTCCTAGCTTCAGTGTAAAATTAAAAAGCTAGCTGGCTAGCTAACCTAACTAGCTAACGGTAGGCTAGTTAGCTAAAGCTTCCAAACACCACACGTTTGACGGACTGTAGTTGCGATTTAGGTTAAATGCTTGTCCCAATATTCTGGGTCAAATTAATAACCCAATGTGCTGGGTCAATTCTGTGTTTGTTCAATATTTACCCAGCGCTGGGTTGTAAAAATATTATTATTTTAACCTAGTGTTTTTTAGAGTACATGCTGTGTTCGGTAGCAAATGAAAACAAATGAAGGAGTTGGTTTAAAGCTGTTTTTTTCAGCAGGGTCATGAAATAAATTATGCTTAAAACAGAAAAAAGCAATCAAATCAAATGGTAAATAGTTTTTACCAACCAACCACACGATAATAGCTACACATATACACTGCCCAAACATGAGTATGGATCACTGCACTGTCTCTGTTGTATAATCCTATGCTATTGTCTGAGCACAATATTCTTTAATTTGTTGTCCTGTATACACGACACAAAGATTGCTCATATTTTCCTCAAATCACATCCTACAAAAGCTCTCTCTGCATAAACAGGGTAACCAAACAAGCTGTTTTCTCGTTGTTTCAGCAGAAGAGTGTAGATTTAGTACATTTCTTTAAAAGACAGAAGTACAGAAATAAAAATTAACTATAAAATATAAATGCATATTTTATTAAAAATAAGAATATATAAATACAAAATAATTAAAACAAACTTTAAGTATTTCTGCTTTCATGTTAGTAATTTATTTATTTAATACTCCCTTTTGTTGGTAAAGTTTGGATCTTCATAGGTCAGCAATACATCATACATAATAGGCTCTCCTCAAATTTCTACTTTGAACTAATTGGTATAAATCAATAACTTTATACTAGAGAAATATTGTATGGTAGAATAAACTAATAACAAATTATAAAACAATGATCTCAGATTTGTTTCTCTGCCATGTTTTTGTTCGAGGTCAGACTAGACAATCATACTAATGTAACTATGTAACTAATCAAAAGAATCAAAACTTTTAGAATCGATTCCCCATCATTACTGATATAGAACTGAGGGGGGCGGTCACTCTGCAGTGATTAGAGGACTGTGAAAAGAAGGCGGGGTTTGGCGGAGCGTGTATTGATTTGATTGGCCACAGTAAGAACCCTCAGAGAAAACAACCTCGATTAAAAGCGGGTTAACAAATTCAGCTGATTAAACTATCAGAAGAAAACAGCGATGAGACATTTGTAGACAGTATCTAACATCAGATCATCTACTGACTGTTTACCTGCAGTAGAGAAAGATCTACTTTTACTGTTAAACCTATGTACTATTTAATGTTCAGGTCTAAATGTTAACTGTTCAGAATATAAACGGTATATAAAGAATTGCTGTACATGTTATTACATCACATTGTTTAATGCATAAAGAAACATTTTAATGCACTTCATAAGTAGCCTGTGTTGATGCATTAGCACAATGCTAATTCCTGCTACCACCCTGATTGAGATGTCCTGTGTTATATTAGCATCAAGCAAACACACACGCCTGAGAAGTTAACTCGAAAACAAACTAACTCAACAATAAGACCTGCTAGATTTAAAACTGAACAGTTAATTCTTTCTGATTCACTCCTCTGATAACGAAGCAGTAGATAGTGAAGTGATTCCATCCACAGACAGAACTGTACATTATGACACTGAAGAGTTTTGTTTGTTTGTGATTTTCAATTTCAGAAGACAATAATCAAATTAAAAACAGAAAAATGAAGAAAAGCAACAAGCAGGAGAAGACCATGCAGGTACAGTATTAATAATCCACAATAGTTATTTTTCAAACACGTAGAAACCACATCTGTATTAATCCAGTTGTCTTGTATCTTATAGTCAGCAGCACCACAACGGGTGGAGCGGGAGCAGAAAGAGGAGGGGAGGTCTGAATATGAGGAGATCAGAGCTTTAGAAGAAGCTCTGAAACAGTATGAGCGGGAGATTTCAATGTCCAGAGAGAGGGAGAAACAGATGAGAGGACACCTGCAGAGAATGAAGGAGCAGGTGGAAAGAAATGAGAGGGAGACTCTGGCAGTTGTGCAGATAGAGGAGAACCTGAAAAGAGAGATTCAGGAATTGGAGGAGAGGCTGGACATTGAGACTGAAAAGATGGAGACCGGGGAGGTGGAGGCTGGAGAGTTTGAGCAGGAAGAGCGGACAGCTGACCCCACCACAGTTCCCGTTACAGAGGACAGAGTGGGGGACGAGAACAGCGCTGTCCCACAGAAGGCCGGACCACAGCCTCAAACGTTCTCTGACTCAGAAGCAGAAGATCAGGCTTCAGAGACTCAGAGTACTGAAGCAGGAAGGAGCTCGTCTGGAGGAAGGACGCTGCAGAGTGTGCTGTCCAGAGTTCGCTCTGCTGTACAGGTAATTACTCCCTCACTGCATAACAAGATAAAGATAGAAATATATTACTATAAGTAGAACGTCTCGCCCTTAAAACCTGTTTACTGTTTCTGACAGATTTCAAAACTGATTCAGTGTTTTGGTGTAACTTCATATATAATTAATGTTAACACACTTTTTTATCTCTACCCTGCAGAGCCTCAAGTTATGCTTTGTAGCTCCGGAGGATGAGGGTGAAGAAGAGCAGTCTAAGGAAGCTCCTCCATCCGATCCATTGATGCCTCTTGGAGCACCATGTTAGTCCCATGCATTTTAAGGACTAATTAAAGAGATTGTTTTAAATCTCTCTCTGTTTGACTTTAAATGTGAACCTGTAAAACACTATTGACATGTTTGTTTCTGTAACAGACGGGGGTCCTGACTGTACACCTAAGGACCTGCAGAGGCTTCAGTAAAACTGGTATGCTTAAAGTTTATACAGTCTCACTGATAAAGTCATGTCTTTGTGTTTGTATTGATATCTAGCTATGAAACTGCAATCAGTTGATTTTATCTGCACTGATCAATAATGCTGGTTCTGTTTTTCTGTGTTCTGCATCAGATCCTATGAAAGACACAAGGGCGTTTCTGAGGGTCAGTATAGGAAGAATGGTGAAGTGCACCATCCAGCGACCCTACAAAGACCCCATGTCCTTCAATGAGTGGAAACACTTCTCCATACAGGTTTGAATTACTCAGCAGTATCTTCTCTTTGTGCACAGCCGACAAATGGTTCTTTAAAGTAAAGCTGAAGTTAAAATTGAAGAGCTTGACAGTTTAATGATGTCAGTTCAGTGTGCAGGAGCGTTAGCTTGCATGTGGTAGTTTTCATATTTCTACTGTGTAACAGCCTCATAATTCAATAACATAACAGTTTTTTCCAAAGTTACTAAAGCCCGACTTACCTTTCTCACCCGTTTCTATTTGCAGATCAGTAAGGATGAAGTGTTTGGCTTCCAGAAGTCCAGTTTAGTGGTGGTGGAATTGAATATTCTGGATCCTGTCACAGCTGCTCCAAAAGTCATAGGGAGAGACACCATCAAGCTGAAGGAAATCCTGAATGGTAGACTGCCGTTCTTCTTCACACAGCTGTATACAGTTTTCCTTCAAGCTGCTCAGTGTCACTGATTACCAGTAATGAGAAAATAATCTTTATTTTTCTCTTTTCCTACAGAAAATATCAGTTGGCCACCACTTTAACTTGCGGCTCAGACACAAGGAACAGCGTCCATTTAGAATATCCTATTCATTTATTTTCTGCTTGTGTGAAAAAAGAGATTTATTTTTGAATTTTGTATTTTTACAGAAAGTTTGTACGTTGGACGCCGACCTAACATTCACATACGGCTCCTTCGGGTATGGATACTCCCACCAGGTAGGTGTTCAGAACAGATTGTACTGATATCTGTACAAAGTGTGACAGCAATTCTGTTGCTTATGATATTAAAGATGATGAGCAAGTTGTTTTTTCTCTTTTCAGATGAAACATCCCGAAAAATCTATAAATGAACTGGTGGAGAAATCTGTCTTTCCCCGCTGCTCTCCTGCTGCAGATCAAAGAGATCTGAACTAGTGAGATTTACACCCATTCAGTTACATTTAAATAATGCTAATATATTTTTATAAAATACACTGTTCCAGTTCTGAAACTGTACAGTGATCATCATTTGAAATCATTAATATGCAATATTTTGAATCCTGTATTAACACTACACCTTACTAAAACTGTTGTGCTGTGAATGAAATAATATTAATAATGTTATATTATATATGTTATATTACTTGTGAACCAGAGCCTCCTGTTAACAAACTACACTGCATTGAGAAACAATTATTTACTGTGATTCATATTAATAATACTGACTACTCTTAAATTTTAAATATTTTGTGTATTTTAAATGGACAAATCTCTCTCTATCTCTCTCAGTGATGAGACGTCCCCCTCCACGCTGCCCCAAGTGGACAAACCGAGCAGCACACAGCTCAGGATATCCACTGAGGTGACGGAACTCATCAGGAGGAGAGGCAGGTCAGCCTCATTTTTCAATGAGGCCTAAGTTAAGACTAGAGTGGATGAGCTCAGTTTGGTTTAGGCTGGGGTTATTTATGTGGCGATGCTGCATATTAATACCACATAAAAAAAATGACATTTTAAACATTCACAGAATTTTCATGATGATCATTTTAATAGGATTCTTTTTTAGATTTGAGATCATCTAACACTGATATGACTCAGAGATTCTTTATGGTTGTATTTGTGTGTTTTTCAGGTTGGCACTGCTACGTAAGGGTTTGGAGGCGTGTAAGACTGCAGAGGGTAGGGTGCAGTTCTTGGAGAAGCTGGTCCTGAAGAAGGATTCAGCCACTGACTCTCCCTGCAGTAAGGATGAGAGCTCTGAGGTATGTGGGTGTTGGTGGTGCACATGCCAGTTTTGCTGAACTCCAGTGCTAGTGTGGTGTTTTTATGTATCATGTACTGCATTTAAAGAGTGATATTGTATTTGGCAGGTCCTGTCTAGAAAGAAAATTCAGAAGAGAAGAGAGGAAAAGACGGACAGTGGAACTACAGCAGAAAGAAAGAAAGAAAGAAAGAAGGAAAAGTTAAATGTAAGACGAGGAAGTAGAGAGAGAACAGAGCAGAACCCTATGGGGGATCGTTTATGGTGAAGGATACTGAACGCTGGTGTACACTACTAACATAGAGCTGTGGAACTCTTACATACACACACTACTCGTACATGCATCTGAATGATTGTGCACAGACTACAGATTTAGAGCACGTTCAGAAATGATTTCACTGTAAAATGAGGGCAGAGTTTAGCAGCACAAAGGAAAAGGTTTTCTGGAGAAACTACGTTCAGCCTTTTCAGTGACTGCTCCTGTCATCAGCCTTTTCATATCTTTTTCGATCTCCTGGTGGTCTGAAGAATTCCCCACCTTCCTGTCCAACTGTAGTACTTAATTATAGACAGTGCTCTTCATAAAACTGTAAGTAGGATATTATGATGGCACTAAATCACCTTATTAGTGTCAGTATTAACATTTAGCTGAGTCTGTGTACACATTATCATCATTATACCCCGCATGTACAAGTGTTTCATAGCTGTGTGTGAGTACCCTAAACGCCCCCCATAGGACCCCAGGTCTGTCTCCATTTCTCTCAACACTGGCCCGTCTGTCTTCTTCATCCTCCTCCATTCCCACCATTTCAACCTCCCTGCAGCAAACAACATCAACGTGCTGAAGCTCCTCCAACAAAATGAAGGCAGAATTTAGTGTGTAGCTTTTTGTGGAAGTGTAACTGGAGATAAACTGGTCTATAAAACTAATGAACCTAACTGGACTACAGCAGAGCTACGAGAACCTCCCTCTTGGGGAGATGTGGTCTCGCACAGCAGCCAGAACAACCTGTATAAACATGTTTTATATGTTATTTAAGTCGAACATTCCTAATGATTATTAATATTTTGTAACTATTTGTTATTCATTTAAAATATGTCATTACAAACATGGCTTTTGTGGCTACTGTGGCTTTTGTTGGGGGTTTATGTCTCACCCACTCAAAGAGATTAGAGTCTGATCTAGTGTGAGTGAAAAGAACTATGTGAGTAAACAGTGTTTCCTGTATGGATGTTGGTTACTTTCCAGTGATGTGGGAAATCATTTCATTTTTGATGAGCATATAACTTAACAGACTTTAATCTGATATCGTTTTTTTTATTTGCTATCGTAATAAAAAGAAAACATTTATTTTTACACACTGATAAACTTTGCAGGAGTGTACTTTGTACATGTTTCTGCTGTAGTGCTGCTTGTGGTAAACAGTTAAAAATGATTATTTTTCACTGTTAAACTAAAACTATGCTGTCTTAGGAGTTTTTTTTTAGGTTTTATTAAACAAATCAAAATTAAGACCTGAACTTTAGCCGTTTACTGTACATGTACTACACAAACTGTCTCTCTCTCCACTTCTGTGCTGGAGCTGCTTCTTTCTGAGCTTTGCTGTTCTTGTAATTTCACTAGTGGGCTGAGCAGGTAGCAGATAGCTAAGCAGCTGTGAGGCTAATGCTACGATAATAAAAGACTGAATTCAGTTTCAATCATTTGAATAAATCCTTATTTAAAACAGTAAGACAATGTAAAGAATGTTTAAATGCCTGTTGTGAGCTAAACTGTCCATATTCAAACTAGAGCTCAGGTTAAAATCTCAAATAGCACTGAGCTAACATATAGCTACCAAAATACATTATCATCGAGCATTATCAAAGTGCTAAACTAAAAAACACTAATTTCTAAATTAGGCATTGTTTTATAGTTTTCTTTCTGTATTTGACTTTCAGTGTATTTGAATATTTGATGTAATTAATTTTTTAAAATACATTTAATTGGTTTCTCACCAATTACAAACATTGACACAAGTACAAGTATTCGAGTATCTAAACAGTAAAGAACCCTGATATTTTTATTCATTCCACCACTGTACCCCATGCTTTGCATTGCACTTGATGATGTAAGGCTTGGATGCAGCTGGGCTTGTTCCCTGGTAAGGCTTGTTTCCAATCACTTCCACTTTGTTATAATACCACTGACAGCTGACTGTGAAATATTTAGTAGCAAGGAAATTTCATAACTGGCTATGTTGCACAGGTGGTATCCTATCACTGTACCACACTGGAATTCACTGAGCTCCCTGAGAGTGACCCATTCAGCAGTCTGTATGCCTAGGATTGTGTGATGTGGAGTGTGTGGTTGGTTTGAGGTGTGGTGTTTGTGTGATGTGGAGTGTGTGGTTGGTTTGAGGTGTGTGGTGTTTGTGTGATGTGAAGTGTGTGGTTGGTCTGAGGTGTTAATTTTAATTGATTTAGTTTAACTATGTTATTGCTAGCAGCAGTACAGTAGATAGTAGATAACGTAGTGAATCACTTTATAAAAGGGAAGTCTCGATAGCTAGCTAGAGTAAGTAACAGTTATTGCTCTATTGTTGCTTAGCAACACGTAGACAGGCTGCCAGGTGCACACAGCAAATTTGAACTTCTGTATATGAAACCTGTTTCTTTTAATAAACAATGTAGCGAGCTAGCTAACACAGCTATATGTAGGCTAACATATAGCCGCAAGTTCCTGCAGCGTCCGTGTCCCTTATAAACTGGTAAATTGTCGATATGAAGCTCTAAAACACTGCTATATTCTGTAGTACACAAAGACTCGCAGTGCTTTAAAAAAAGTGTGGATTAGAAATAGTTTGAAGCTAGTGGGTATTTCATTACTGCACCCCATTCGCCTCCTAGCTTCAGTGTAAAATTAAAAAGCTAGCTGGCTAGCTAACCTAACTAGCTAACGGTAGGCTAGTTAGCTAAAGCTTCCAAACACCACACGTTTGACGGACTGTAGTTGCGATTTAGGTTAAATGCTTGTCCCAATATTCTGGGTCAAATTAATAACCCAATGTGCTGGGTCAATTCTGTGTTTGTTCAATATTTACCCAGCGCTGGGTTGTAAAAATATTATTATTTTAACCTAGTGTTTTTTAGAGTACATGCTGTGTTCGGTAACAAATGAAAACAAATGAAGGAGTTGGTTTAAAGGGTCATTAAATAAATTATGCTTAAAACAGAAAAAAGCAATCAAATCAAATGGTAAATAGTTTTTACCAACCAACCACACGATAATAGCTACACATATACACTGCCCAAACATGAGTATGGATCACTGCACTGTCTCTGTTGTATAATCCTATGCTATTGTCTGAGCACAATATTCTTTAATTTGTTGTCCTGTATACACGACACAAAGATTGCTCATATTTTCCTCACATCACATCCTACAAAAGCTCTCTCTGCATAAACAGGGTAACCAAACAAGCTGTTTTCTCGTTGTTTCAGCAGAAGAGTGTAGATTTAGTACATTTCTTTAAAAGACAGAAGTACAGAAATAAAAATTAACTATAAAATATAAATGCATATTTTATTAAAAATAAGAATATATAAATACAAAATAATTAAAACAAACTTTAGGTATTTCTGCTTTCATGTTAGTAATTTATTTATTTAATACTCCCTTTTGTTGGTAAAGTTTGGATCTTCATAGGTCAGCAATACATCATACAGAATAGGCTCTCCTCAAATTTCTACTTTGAACTAATTGGTATAAATCAATAACTTTATACTAGAGAAATATTGTATGGTAGAATAAACTAATAACAAATTATGAAACAATGATCTCAGATTTGTTTCTCTGCCATGTTTTTGTTCGAAGTCAGACTAGACAATCGTGCTAATGTAACTATGTAACTAATCAAAAGAATCAAAACTTCGATTCCCCATCACTACTGATATAGAACTGAGGGGGGCGGTCACTCTGCAGTGATTGGAGGACTGTGAAAAGAAGGCGGGGTTTGGCGGAGTGTGTATTGATTTGATTGGCCACAGTAAGAACCCTCCAAGAAAACAACCTCGATTAAAAGCGGGTTAACAAATTCAGCTGATTAAACTATTAGAAGAAAACAGCGATGAGACATTTGTAGACAGTATCTAACATCAGATCATCTACTGACTGTTTACCTGCAGTAGAGAAAGATCTACTTTTACTGTTAAACCTATGTACTATTTAATGTTCAGGTCTAAATGTTAACTGTTCAGAATATAAACGGTATATGAAGAATTGCTGTACATGTTATTACATCACATTGTTTAATGCATAAAGAAACATTTTAATGCACTTCATAAGTAGCCTGTGTTGATACATTAGCACAATGCTAATTCCTGCTACCACCCTGATTGAGATGTCCTGTGTTATATTAGCACCAAGCAAACACACATATGAGAAATTTACTCGAAAACAAACTAACTCAACAATAAGACCTGCTAGATTTAAAACCGGACAGTTAATTCTTTCTGATTCACTCCTCTGATAATGAAGCAGTAGATAGTGAAGTGATTCCATCCACAGACAGAACTGTACATTATGACACTGAAGAGTTTTGTTTGTTTGTGATTTTCAATTTCAGAAGACAATAATCAAATTAAAAACAGAAAAATGAAGAAAAGCAACAAGCAGGAGAAGACCATGCAGGTACAGTATTAATAATCCACAATAGTTATTTTTCAAACACGTAGAAACCACATCTGTATTAATCCAGTTGTCTTGTATCTTATAGTCAGCAGCACCACAACGGGTGGAGCGGGAGCAGAAAGAGGAGGGGAGGTCTGAATATGAGGAGATCAGAGCTTTAGAAGAAGCTCTGAAACAGTATGAGCGGGAGATTTCAATGTCCAGAGAGAGGGAGAAACAGATGAGAGGACACCTGCAGAGAATGAAGGAGCAGGTGGAAAGAAATGAGAGGGAGACTCTGGCAGTTGTACAGATAGAGGAGAACCTGAAAAGAGAGATTCAGGAATTGGAGGAGAGGCTGGACATTGAGACTGAAAAGATGGAGACCGGGGAGATGGAGACTGGAGAGTTGGAGCAGCGGCAGGAAGAGCGGACAGCTGACCCCACCACAGTTCCCGTTACAGAGGACAGAGTGGGGGACGAGAACAGCGCTGTCCCACAGAAGGCCGGACCACAGCCTCAAATGTTCTCTGACTCAGAAGCAGAAGATCAGGCTTCAGAGACTCAGAGTACTGAAGCAGGAAGGAGCTCGTCTGGAGGAAGGACGCTGCAGAGTGTGCTGTCCAGAGTTCGCTCTGCTGTACAGGTAATTACTCCCTCACTGCATAACAAGATAAAGATAGAAATATATTACTATAAGTAGAACGTCTCGCCCTTAAAACCTGTTTACTGTTTCTGACAGATTTCAAAACTGATTCAGTGTTTTAGTGAAACTTCATATACAATTAATGTTAACACACTTTTTTATCTCTACCCTGCAGAGCCTCAAGTTATGCTTTGTAGCTCCGGAGGATGAGGATGAAGAAGAGCAGTCTAAGGAAGCTCCTCCATCCGATCCATTGATGCCTCTTGGAGCACCGTGTTAGTCCTATTCATTTTAAGGACTAATTAAACAGATTGTTTTAAATCTCTCTCTGTTTGACTTTAAATGTGAACCTGTAAAACACTATTGACATGTTTGTTTCTGTAACAGACGGGGGTCCTGACTGTACACCTAAAGACCTGCAGAGGCTTCAGTAAAACTGGTATGCTTAAAGTTTATACAGTCTCACTGATAAAGTCATGTCTTTGTGTTTGTATTGATTTCTAGCTATGAAACTGCAATCAGTTGATTTTATCTGCAATGATCAGTAATGCTGGTTCTGTTTTTCTGTGTTCTGCATCAGATCCTATGAAAGACACAAGGGCGTTTCTGAGGGTCAGTATAGGAAGAATGGTGAAGTGCACCATCCAGCGACCCTACAAAGACCCCATGTCCTTCAATGAGTGGAAACACTTCTCCATACAGGTTTGAATTACTCAGCAGTATCTTCTCTTTGTGCACAGCCGACAAATGGTTCTTTAAAGTAAAGCTGAAGTTAAAATTGAAGAGCTTGACAGTTTAATGATGTCAGTTCAATGTGCAGGAGCGTTAGCTTGCATGTGGTAGTTTTCATATTTCTACTGTGTAACAGCCTCATAATTCAATAACATAACAGTTTTTTCCAAAGTTACTAAAGCCCGACTTACCTTTCTCACCCGTTTCTATTTGCAGATCAGTAAGGATGAAGTGTTTGGCTTCCAGAAGTCCAGTTTAGTGGTGGTGGAATTGAATATTCTGGATCCTGTCACAGCTGCTCCAAAAGTCATAGGGAGAGACACCATCAAGCTGAAGGAAATCCTGAATGGTAGACTGACGTTCTTCTTCACACAGCTGTACACAGTTTTCCTTCAAGCTGCTCAGTGTCACTGATTACCAGTAATGAGAAAATAATCTTTATTTTTCTCTTTTCTTACAGAAAATATCAGTTGGCCACCACTTTAACTTGCGGCTCAGACACAAGGAACAGCGTCCATTTAGAATATCCTATTCATTTATTTTCTGCTTGTGTGAAAAAAGAGATTTATTTTTGAATTTTGTATTTTTACAGAAAGTTTGTACGTTGGACGCCGACCTAACATTCACATACGGCTCCTTCGGGTATGGATACTCCCACCAGGTAGGTGTTCAGAACAGATTGTACTGATATCTGTACAAAGTGTGACAGCAATTCTGTTGCTTATGATATTAAAGATGATGAGCAAGTTGTTTTTTCTCTTTTCAGATGAAACATCCCGAAAAATCTATAAATAAACTGGTGGAGAAATCTGTCTTTCCCCGCTGCTCTCCTGCTGCAGATCAAAGAGATCTGAACTAGTGAGATTTACACCCATTCAGTTACATTTAAATAATGCTAATACATTTTTATAAAATACACTGTTCCAGTTCTGAAACTGTACAGTGATCATCATTTGAAATCATTAATATGCAATATTTTGAATCCTGTATTAACACTACACCTTACTAAAACTGTTGTGCTGTGAATGAAATAATATTAATAATGTTATATTATATATGTTATATTACTTGTGAACCAGAGCCTCCTGTTAACAAACTACACTGCATTGAGAAACAATTATTTACTGTGATTCATATTAATAATACTGACTACTCTTAAATTTGAAATATTTTGTGTAGTTTAAATGGACAAATCTCTCTCTATCTCTCTCAGTGATGAGACGTCCCCCTCCACGCTGCCCCAAGTGGACAAACCGAGCAGCACACAGCTCAGGATATCCACTGAGGTGACCGAACTCGTCAGGAGGAGAGGCAGGTCAGCCTCATTTTTCAATGAGGCCTAAGTTAAGACTAGAGTGGATGAGATCAGTTTGGTTTAGGCTGGGGTTATTTATGTAGCGATGCTGCATATTAATACCACATAAAAAAAATGAAATTTAAAACATTCACAGAATTTTCATGATGATCATTTTAATAGAATTCTTTTTTAGATTTGAGATCATCTAACACTGATATGACTCAGAGATTCTTTATGGTTGTATTTGTGTGTTTTTCAGGTTGGCACTGCTACGTAAGGGTTTGGAGGCGTGTAAGACTGCAGAGGGTAGGGTGCAGTTCTTGGAGAAGCTGGTCCTGAAGAAGGATTCAGCCACTGACTCTCCCTGCAGTAAGGATGAGAGCTCTGAGGTATGTGGGTGTTGGTGGTGCACATGCCAGTTTTGCTGAACTCCAGTGCTAGTGTGGTGTTTTTATGTATCATGTACTGCATTTAAAGAGTGACATTGTATTTGGCAGGTCCTGTCTAGAAAGAAAATTCAGAAGAGAAGAGAGGAAAAGACGGACAGTGGAACTACAGCGGAAAGAAAGAAAGAAAGAAAGAAGGAAAAGTTAAATGTAAGACGAGGAAGTAGAGAGAGAACAGAGCAGAACCCTATGGGGGATCGTTTATGGTGAAGGATACTGAACGCTGGTGTACACTACTAACATAGAGCTGTGGAACTCTTACATACACACACTACTCGTACATGCATCTGAATGATTGTGCACAGACTACAGATTTAGAGCACGTTCAGAAATGATTTCACTGTAAAATGAGGGCAGAGTTTAGCAGCACAAAGGAAAAGGTTTTCTGGAGAAACTACGTTCAGCCTTTTCAGTGACTGCTCCTGTCATCAGCCTTTTCATATCTTTTTCGATCTCCTGGTGGTCTGAAGAATTCCCCACCTTCCTGTCCAACTGTAGTACTTAATTATAGACAGTGCTCTTCATAAAACTGTAAGTAGGATATTATGATGGCACTAAATCACCTTATTAGTGTCAGTATTAACATTTAGCTGAGTCTGTGTACACATTATCATCATTATACCCCGCATGTACAAGTGTTTCATAGCTGTGTGTGAGTACCCTAAACGCCCCCCATAGGACCCCAGGTCTGTCTCCATTTCTCTCAACACTGGCCCGTCTGTCTTCTTCATCCTCCTCCATTCCCACCATTTCAACCTCCCTGCAGCAAACAACATCAACGTGCTGAAGCTCCTCCAACAAAATGAAGGCAGAATTTAGTGTGTAGCTTTTTGTGGAAGTGTAACTGGAGATAAACTGGTCTATAAAACTAATGAACCTAATTGGACTACAGCAGAGCTACGAGAACCTCCCTCTTGGGGAGATGTGGTCTCGCACAGCAGCCAGAACAACCTGTATAAACATGTTTTATATGTTATTTAAGTCGAACATTCCTAATGATTATTAATATTTTGTAACTATTTGTTATTCATTTAAAATATGTCATTACAAACATGGCTTTTGTGGCTACTGTGGCTTTTGTTGGGGGTTTATGTCTCACCCACTCAAAGAGATTAGAGTCTGATCTAGTGTGAGTGAAAAGAACTATGTGAGTAAACAGTGTTTCCTGTATGGATGTTGGTTACTTTCCAGTGATGTGGGAAATCATTTCATTTTTGATGAGCATATAACTTAACAGACTTTAATCTGATATCGTTTTTTTTATTTGCTATCGTAATAAAAAGAAAACATTTATTTTTACACACTGATAAACTTTGCAGGAGTGTACTTTGTACATGTTTCTGCTGTAGTGCTGCTTGTGGTAAACAGTTAAAAATGATTATTTTTCACTGTTAAACTAAAACTATGCTGTCTTAGGAGTTTTTTTTTAGGTTTTATTAAACAAATCAAAATTAAGACCTGAACTTTAGCCGTTTACTGTACATGTACTACACAAACTGTCTCTCTCTCCACTTCTGTGCTGGAGCTGCTTCTTTCTGAGCTTTGCTGTTCTTGTAATTTCACTAGTGGGCTGAGCAGGTAGCAGATAGCTAAGCAGCTGTGAGGCTAATGCTACAATAATAAAAGACTGAATTCAGTTTCAATCATTTGAATAAATCCTTATTTAAAACAGTAAGACAATGTAAAGAATGTTTAAATGCCTGTTGTGAGCTAAACTGTCCATATTCAAACTAGAGCTCAGGTTAAAATCTCAAATAGCACTGAGCTAACATATAGCTACCAAAATACATTATCATCGAGCATTATCAAAGTGCTAAACTAAAAAACACTAATTTCTAAATTAGGCATTGTTTTATAGTTTTCTTTCTGTATTTGACTTTCAGTGTATTTGAATATTTGATGTAATTAATTTTTTTAAATACATTTAATTGGTTTCTCACCAATTACATACTTTGACACAAGTACAAGTATTCGAGTATCCAAACAGTAAAGAACCCTGATATTTTTATTCATTCCACCACTGTACCCCATGCTTTGCATTGCACTTGATGATGTAAGGCTTGGATGCAGCTGGGCTTGTTCCCTGGTAAGGCTTGTTTCCAATCACTTCCACTTTGTTATAATACCACTGACAGCTGACTGTGAAATATTTAGTAGCAAGGAAATTTCATAACTGGCTATGTTGCACAGGTGGTATCCTATCACTGTACCACACTGGAATTCACTGAGCTCCCTGAGAGTGACCCATTCAGCAGTCTGTATGCCTAGGATTGTGTGATGTGGAGTGTGTGGTTGATTTGAGGTGTGTGGTGTTTGTGGAGTGTGTGGTTGATTTGAGGTGTGTGGTGTTTGTGGAGTGTGTGGTTGGTTTGAGGTGTGTGGTGTTTGTGTGATGTGAAGTGTGTGGTTGGTCTGAGGTGTTAATTTTAATTGATTTAGTTTAACTATGTTATTGCTAGCAGCAGTACAGTAGATAGTAGATAACGTAGTGAATCACTTTATAAAAGGGAAGTCTCGATAGCTAGCTAGAGTAAGTAACAGTTATTGCTCTATTGTTGCTTAGCAACACGTAGACAGGCTGCCAGGTGCACACAGCAAATTTGAACTTCTGTATATGAAACCTGTTTCTTTTAATAAACAATGTAGCGAGCTAGCTAACACAGCTATATGTAGGCTAACATATAGCCGCAAGTTCCTGCAGCGTCAGTGTCCCTTATAAAATGGTAAATTGTCGATATGAAGCTCTAAAACACTGCTATATTCTGTAGTACACAAAGACTCGCAGTGCTTTAAAAAAAGTGTGGATTAGAAATAGTTTGAAGCTAGTGGGTATTTCATTACTGCACCCCATTCGCCTCCTAGCTTCAGTGTAAAATTAAAAAGCTAGCTGGCTAGCTAACCTAACTAGCTAACGGTAGGCTAGTTAGCTAAAGCTTCCAAACACCACACGTTTGACGGACTGTAGTTGCGATTTAGGTTAAATGCTTGTCCCAATATGCTGGGTCAAATTAATAACCCAATGTGCTGGGTCAATTCTGTGTTTGTTCAATATTTACCCAGCGCTGGGTTGTAAAAATATTATTATTTTAACCTAGTGTTTTTTAGAGTACATGCTGTGTTCGGTAGCAAATGAAAACAAATGAAGGAGTTGGTTTAAAGCTGTTTTTTTCAGCAGGGTCATTAAATAAATTATGCTTAAAACAGAAAAAAGCAATCAAATCAAATGGTAAATAGTTTTTACCAACCAACCACACGATAATAGCTACACATATACACTGCCCAAACATGAGTATGGATCACTGCACTGTCTCTGTTGTATAATCCTATGCTATTGTCTGAGCACAATATTCTTTAATTTGTTGTCCTGTATACACGACACAAAGATTGCTCATATTTTCCTCACATCACATCCTACAAAAGCTCTCTCTGCATAAACAGGGTAACCAAACAAGCTGTTTTCTCGTTGTTTCAGCAGAAGAGTGTAGATTTAGTACATTTCTTTAAAAGACAGAAGTACAGAAATAAAAATTAACTATAAAATATAAATGCATATTTTATTAAAAATAAGAATATATAAATACAAAATAATTAAAACAAACTTTAAGTATTTCTGCTTTCATGTTAGTAATTTATTTATTTAATACTCCCTTTTGTTGGTAAAGTTTGGATCTTCATAGGTCAGCAATACATCATACAGAATAGGCTCTCCTCAAATTTCTACTTTGAACTAATTGGTATAAATCAATAACTTTATACTAGAGAAATATTGTATGGTAGAATAAACTAATAACAAATTATAAAACAATGATCTCAGATTTGTTTCTCTGCCATGTTTTTGTTCGAGGTCAGACTAGACAATCATGCTAATGTAACTATGTAACTAATCAAAAGAATCAAAACTTTTAGAATCGATTCCCCATCATTACTGATATAGAACTGAGGGGGGCGGTCACTCTGCAGTGATTAGAGGACTGTGAAAAGAAGGCGGGGTTTGGCGGAGCGTGTATTGATTTGATTGGCCACAGTAAGAACCCTCAGAGAAAACAACCTCGATTAAAAGCGGGTTAACAAATTCAGCTGATTAAACTATTAGAAGAAAACAGCGATGAGACATTTGTAGACAGTATCTAACATCAGATCATCTACTGACTGTTTACCTGCAGTAGAGAAAGATCTACTTTTACTGTTTAACCTATGTACTATTTAATGTTCAGGTCTAAATGTTAACTGTTCAGAATATAAACGGTATATAAATAATTGCTGTACATGTTATTACATCACATTTTATGCATAAAGAAACATTTTAATGCACTTCATAAGTAGCCTGTGTTGATACATTAGCACAATGCTAATTCCTGCTACCACCCTGATTGAGATGTCCTGTGTTATATTAGCATCAAGCAAACACACACGCCTGAGAAGTTAACTCGAAAACAAACTAACTCAACAGTAAGACCTGCTAGATTTAAAACTGGACAGTTTATTCTTTCTGATTCATTCCTCTGATAATGAAGCAGTAGATAGTGAAGTGATTCCATCCACAGACAAAACTGTACATTATGACACTGAAGAGTTTTGTTTGTTTGTGATTTTCAATTTCAGAAGACAATAATCAAATTAAAAACAGAAAAATGAAGAAAAGCAACAAGCAGGAGAAGACCATGCAGGTACAGTATTAATAATCCACAATAGTTATTTTTCAAACACGTAGAAACCACATCTGTATTAATCCAGTTGTCTTGTATCTTATAGTCAGCAGCACCACAACGGGTGGAGCAGGAGCAGAAAGAGGAGGGGAGGTCTGAATATGAGGAGATCAGAGCTTTAGAAGAAGCTCTGAAACAGTATGAGCGGGAGATTTCAATGTCCAGAGAGAGGGAGAAACAGATGAGAGGACACCTGCAGAGAATGAAGGAGCAGGTGGAAAGAAATGAGACGGAGACTCTGGCAGTTGTGCAGATAGAGGAGAACCTGAAAAGAGAGATTCAGGAATTGGAGGAGAGGCTGGACATTGAGACTGAAAAGATGGAGACCGGGGAGATGGAGGCTGGAGAGTTGGAGCAGCGGCAGGAAGAGCGGACAGCTGACCCCACCACAGTTCCCGTTACAGAGGACAGAGTGGGGGACGAGAACAGCGCTGTCCCACAGAAGGCCGGACCACAGCCTCAAACGTTCTCTGACTCAGAAGCAGAAGATCAGGCTTCAGAGACTCAGAGTACTGAAGCAGGAAGGAGCTCGTCTGGAGGAAGGACGCTGCAGAGTGTGCTGTCCAGAGTTCGCTCTGCTGTACAGGTAATTACTCCCTCACTGCATAACAAGATAAAGATAGAAATATATTACTATAAGTAGAACGTCTCGCCCTTAAAACCTGTTAACTGTTTCTGACAGATTTCAAAACTGATTCAGTGTTTTGGTGTAACTTCATTTATAATTAATGTTAACACACTTTTTTATCTCTACCCTGCAGAGCCTCAAGTTATGCTTTGTAGCTCCGGAGGATGAGGGTGAAGAAGAGCAGTCTAAGGAAGCTCCTCCATCCGATCCATTGATGCCTCTTGGAGCACCGTGTTAGTCCTATTCATTTTAAGGACTAATTAAAGAGATTGTTTTAAATCTCTCTCTGTTTGACTTTAAATGTGAACCTGTAAAACACTATTGACATGTTTGTTTCTGTAACAGACGGGGGTCCTGACTGTACACCTAAGGACCTGCAGAGGCTTCAGTAAAACTGGTATGCTTAAAGTTTATACAGTCTCACTGATAAAGTCATGTCTTTGTGTTTGTATTGATTTCTAGCAATGAAACTGCAATCAGTTGATTGTATCTGCACTGATCAGTAATGCTGGTTCTGTTTTTCTGTGTTCTGCATCAGCTCCTATGAAAGACACAAGGGCGTTTCTGAGGGTCTGTATAGGAAGAATGGTGAAGTGCACCATCCAGCGACCCTACAAAGACCCCATGTCCTTCAATGAGTGGAAACACTTCTCCATACAGGTTTGAATTACTCAGCAGTATCTTCTCTTTGTGCACAGCCGACAAATGGTTCTTTAAAGTAAAGCTGAAGTTAAAATTGAAGAGCTTGACAGTTTAATGATGTCAGTTCAGTGTGCAGGAGCGTTAGCTTGCATGTGGTAGTTTTCATATTTCTACTGTGTAACAGCCTCATAATTCAATGACATAACAGTTTTTTCCAAAGTTACTAAAGCCCGACTTACCTTTCTCACCTGTTTCTATTTGCAGATCAGTAAGGATGAAGTGTTTGGCTTCCAGAAGTCCAGTTTAGTGGTGGTGGAATTGAATATTCTGGATCCTGTCACAGCTGCTCCAAAAGTCATAGGGAGAGACACCATCAAGCTGAAGGAAATCCTGAATGTGAGACTGACGTTCTTTTTCACACAGCTGTACACAGTTTTCCTTCAAGCTGCTCAGTGTCACTGATTACCAGTAGAGAGAAAAGAATCTTTATTTTTCTCTTTTCCTACAGAAAATATCAGTTGGCCACCACTTTAAGTTGCGGCTCTGACACAAGGTACAGCGTCCATTTAGAATATCCTATTCATTTATTTTCTGCTTGTGTGAAAAAAGAGATTTATGATTGAATTTTGTATGTTTACAGAAAGTTCGTACGTTGGACGCCGACCTAACATTCACATACGGCTCCTTCGGGTATGGATACTCCCACCAGGTAGGTGTTCAGAACAGATTGTACTGATATCTGTACAAAGTGTGACAGCAATTCTGTTGCTTATGATATTAAAGATGATGAGCAAGTTGTTTTTTCTCTCTTCAGATGAAACATCCCGAAAAATCTATAAATGAACTGGTGGAGAAATCCCTCTTTCCCCGCTGCTCTCCTGCTGCAGATCAAAGAGATCTGAACTAGTGAGATTTACACACATTCAGTTACATTTAAATGATGCTAATATATTTTTATAAAATACACTGTTCCAGTTCTGAAACTGTACAGTGATCATCATTTGAAATCATTAATATGCAATATTTTGAATCCTGTATTAACACTACACCTTACTAAAACTGTTGTGCTGTGAATGAAATAATATTAATAATGTTATATTATATATGTTATATTACTTGTGAACCAGAGCCTCCTGTTAACAAACTACACTGCATTGAGAAACAATTATTTACTGTGATTCATATTAATAATACTGACTACTCTTAAATTTGAAATATTTTGTGTAGTTTAAATGGACAAATCTCTCTCTATCTCTCTCAGTGATGAGACGTCCCCCTCCACGCTGCCCCAAGTGGACAAACCGAGCAGCACACAGCTCAGGATATCCACTGAGGTGACCGAACTCATCAGGCGGAGAGGCAGGTCAGCCTCATTTTTCAATGAGGCCTAAGTTAAGACTAGAATGTATGAGCTCAGTTTGGTTTAGGCTGGGGTTATTTATGTAGCGATGCTGCATATTAATACCACATAAAAAAAATGACATTTTAAACATTCACAGAATTTTCATGATGATCAATTTAATAGAATTCTTTTTTAGATTTGAGATCATCTAACACTGATATGACTCAGAGATTCTTTATGGTTGTATTTGTGTGTTTTTCAGGTTGGCACTGCTACGTAAGGGTTTGGAGGCGTGTAAGACTGCAAAGGGTAGGGTGCAGTTCTTGGAGAAGCTGGTCCTGAAGAAGGATTCAGCCACTGACTCTCCCTGCAGTAAGGATGAGAGCTCTGAGGTATGTGGGTGTTGGTGGTGCACATGCCAGTTTTGCTGAACTCCAGTGCTAGTGTGGTGTTTTTATGTATCATGTACTGCATTTAAAGAGTGATATTGTATTTGGCAGGTCCTGTCTAGAAAGAAAATTCAGAAGAGAAGAGAGGAAAAGACGGACAGTGGAACTACAGCAGAAAGAAAGAAAGAAAGAAAGAAAGAAAGAAGGAAAAGTTAAATGTAAGACGAGGAAGTAGAGAGAGAACAGAGCAGAACCCTATGGGGGATCGTTTATGGTGAAGGATACTGAACGCTGGTGTACACTACTAACATAGAGCTGTGGAACTCTTACATACACACACTACTCGTACATGCATCTGAATGATTGTGCACAGACTACAGATTTAGAGCACGTCCAGAAATGATTTCACTGTAAAATGAGGGCAGAGTTTAGCAGCACAAAGGAAAAGGTTTTCTGGAGAAACTACGTTCAGCCTTTTCAGTGACTGCTCCTGTCATCAGCCTTTTCATATCTTTTTCGATCTCCTGGTGGTCTGAAGAATTCCCCACCTTCCTGTCCAACTGTAGTACTTAATTATAGACAGTGCTCTTCATAAAACTGTAAGTAGGATATTATGATGGCACTAAATCACCTTATTAGTGTCAGTATTAACATTTAGCTGAGCCTGTGTACACATTATCATCATTATACCCCGCATGTACAAGTGTTTCATAGCTGTGTGTGAGTACCCCAATAGGACCCCAGGTCTGTCTCCATTTCTCTCAACACTGGCCCGTCTGTCTTCTTCATCCTCCTCCATTCCCACCATTTCAACCTCCCTGCAGCAAACAACATCAATGTGCTGAAGCTCCTCCAATAAAATGAAGGCAGAATTTAATGTGTAGCTTTTTGTGGAAGTGTAACTGGAGATAAACTGGTCTATAAAACTAATGAACCTAATTGGACTACAGCAGAGCTACGAGAACCTCCCTCTTGGGGAGATGTGGTCTCGCACAGCAGCCAGAACAACCTGTATAAACATGTTTTATATGTTATTTGAGTCGAACATTCCTAATGATTATTAATATTTTGTAACTATTTGTTATTCATTTAAAATATGTCATTACAAACATGGCTTTTGTGGCTACTGTGGCTTTTGTTGGGGGTTTATGTCTCACCCACTCAAAGAGATTAGAGTCTGATCTAGTGTGAGTGAAAAGAACTATGTGAGTAAACAGTGTTTCCTGTATGGATGTTGGTTACTTTCCAGTGATGTGGGAAATCATTTCATTTTTGATGAGCATATAACTTAACAGACTTTAATCTGATATTGTTTTTTTCATTTGCTATCGTAATAAAAAGAAAACATTTTATTATGTTAAGTTATTTTAGGTGTTAAGTAGCTGCTAAAGCTGGTTTGATGTTAGGAGCAGTGTGGTGCAGTGATAAAGTAGAACGTTTCCACAATACATTTATTTTTACACACTGATAAACTTTGCAGGAGTGTACTTTGTACATGTTTCTGCTGTAGTGCTGCTTGTGGTAAACAGTTAAAAATGATTATTTTTCACTGTTAAACTAAAACTATGCTGTCTTAGGAGTTTTTTTTTTAGGTTTTATTAAACAAATCAAAATTAAGACCTGAACTTTAGCCGTTTACTGTACATGTACTACACAAACTGTCTCTCTCTCCACTTCTGTGCTGGAGCTGCTTCTTTCTGAGCTTTGCTGTTCTCGTAATTTCACTAGTGGGCTGAGCAGGTAGCAGATAGCTAAGCGGCTGTGAGGCTAATGCTACAATAATAAAAGACAGAATTCAGTTTCAGTCATTTGAATAAATCCTTATTTAAAACAGTAAGACAATGTAAAGAATGTTTAAATGCCTGTTGTGAGCTAAACTGTCCATATTCAAACTAGAGCTCAGGTTAAAATCTCAAATAGCACTGAGCTAACATATAGCTACCAAAATACATTATCATCGAGCATTATCAAAGTGCTGAACTAAAAAACACTCATTTCTAAATTAGGCATTGTTTTATGGTTTTCTTTCTGTATTTGACTTTCAGTGTATTTGAATATTTGATGTAATTAATTTTTTAAAATACATTTAATTGGTTTCTCACCAATTACAAACTTCACTGAGCTCCCTGAGAGTTACCCATTCAGCAGTCTGTATGCCTAGGTGTTTGATTTCATACACCTGTGGCCATGGAAGTAATTGGAACACCTGAATTCAATGATTTGGGTGGACGACTTAATACTTTTGCCAATATAGTGTATAAAGGTTCTGTTGTACTTTAAAGATATTTTAAGACACTGCTGTTAAGATATTCATATTTTAGCTGCTTTATTGTATCCAGTTGGATAATAATAATTGAATATAACTACTAACAAACTATTATAACTACTTCTCAAGGTCATCTGTGTAGGTTCCCTGTTGGAAAAAACAGCTTATATCAACTTTAGCTAGTCAAGCTGGTTGACCAGCTTAAGCTGTGTTTAGGAAGGTGGTAGCTGGTTTGTAGCTGGTAGTTGGTTAATAACTTGTCAGACAATTTAAAACCAGTAGCAAACCGGGACCCTTAAACCTCGGCCCTCTCCCCCAAACCCGCCACCCCACCCTTATTTCGCGCTCGTAAATGTTTCACTCGTGTACATGAACGTGAAACTCGCGAGCACAGAAAGAGGAACCGCACGCGCAGATTTCCATAAACCACTCAAACTGTCTTTTTTCCTCCTTTAATGCTTTATTTACTCTCGCATTTGATATTTTTCCTTGCGCGCGAAGTGCAGTACCGTCGGCTGCTCGAGAGAAATATTTGTGCTGGAGTTTTCAGAGGGGGTGGTTTTTACAGCTTGGGCGGGACATGGGCTTCCATCGTGACTCAGCAAACTAGCTAGAGGTGGTAGCCTAGCGCTAGCTAGCTGTTTCTCCAGCTCCTATCGCCACAGCGGGCGGAAATGATCATAGAGTTAGACCCACCCACTTAGAGGGAAGATATGATTGGTCAATGTTACTGTCATTTGAAATTGGTATTGTGCTGAATTATAACTGCCTGGCCATCTGTAAATAAACAGCGGGACCACCAATCACCAACATTCTGCGGAGTCATCACAGTTCTTATAGAGGGAGACACAGGCTCACAGGCTTCCACTTAACACCTCACGTTCCAACACAGATTGAATAGAATAATTTATTTAAGTAGATAAGTGATCTGTAAATAAGTGTCTGATAAGTGTGTGTGTTGAGAATATTTTAGGCCCTCTGAGAGGGCGTAGAGGGTCATGACGGTTCCCCACTGTTTAAAACCAGCTCGTAACTGGTGAGATCATTTAACACCTGCCAGTAGCTGGTAGCTGGTTCATAGCTGGTCAGACCATCTAAAACCAGTAGTTCTGTAATTCTGTAAAATGGTTATGTGGTATTTGATTTTAAATTGACCTTTTGACAATTGATCAAAACAAAATATGGATTTGATAGTTTAAACACAAGCGTGAAAACCTCTGCCTAGTTAACAAATAATATCCTCATCATATTCTAAGCAAGAAGAAAACTGCAAGACACAATGACATTTTTAAAACATATAAACAACAGTTTTATTTTTCATTTAAAGCACTTGTTGAACAGTTTAAAGGAAGCTACATTTACTGTAAAGGTTTTTAATTAATTATCATTAATATTTAATAAAGATAACTAATAAATGCATGTAATCAAAAGCAATGTAAAAATGTACTCTGTTTAAGATATTTTGTTATGTTCTTGAACTTTTTCAGTTACATAATGTCCTAGTTTTCCAGCTCTAGACCTCAGCTCCAAATCTCTGGCCATTTTTTTTGGAAGCAACCTTTTACAAAACAAAATAAAAATCTAAAAACAAATTCTTATGCAAAAGAGAGAACACGTATTATGATCATGTATTATTAATTTTTAAAATGTAAATTACATGAAAAAATAAGAAACTATCCTCTTACTTTTCAAGGCTTTAAGCTTGTGAGGAGGTTCTCTTGGGGTTGCTTTAGTTGTGGGGCAACATAAAACTATTTCAAATATTACTACTGTGAAATTTTTTTATTTTATATTGGTACCTTTCTATATGCAATAAGCTATATTCCAAACATAAAATATCATATAAATGCATCATAGAACTTAGAACTGCTCCTATTATTAATATTATTAATATAATAATATAAATAAAAACAATATAAATAATAAAAACTATGCTCTTATTATTCATCACATGCAAAGCTTTAATAGAAAGAAATAATATTACAAAAAAAATATTAAAAATAGGATAGTAGATAAAATTACATTAAATGTCATTAAAATGACACTATTAGCTTAATGAATGTGTAGCTAGCTAAATGTGTGTGATGTTTGTTTGGTGTGGTGTAGTGTGCACTGAGTGTGATGTTTATTGTGTATTGTTTAGTGTGATGCTCATGTGGCGGGTGTGATATTAAGTGTGTAGTCTGTATTGTGTGGTGTTTATGGAGTGTGTGGTTGGTTTGAGGTGTGTGGTGTTTGTGTGATGTTTGATGTGTGGTGTGGAGTGTGTGGTTAGTTTGAGGTGTGTGGTGTTTGTGTGATGTGGATTGTGTGGTTGTTTTGAGGTGTGTGATGTGGGGTGTGTGGTTGGTTTGAGTTGTGTGGTGTTTGTGATGTGGAGTGTGTGGTTGGTCTGAGGTGTGTGATGTTTGTGGAGTGTGTGGATAGTTTGAGGTGTGTGGTGTTTGTAGAGTGTGTGGTTGTTTTGAGGTGTGTGGTGTTTGTGTGTTTGTGGAGAGTGTGGTTGGTTTGAGGTGTGTGGTGTTTGTGTGGTGTGGAGTGTGTGGTTGGTTTGAGGTGTGTGGTGTGGAGTGTGTGGTTGGTTTGAGGTGTGTGGTGTTTGTGTGATGTGGAGTGTGTGGTTGGTTTGAGGTGTGTGGTGTTTGTGTGATGTGGAGTGTGTGGTTGGTTTGAGGTGTGTGGTGTTTGTGTGATGTGGAGTGTGTGGTTGGTTTGAGATGTGTGGTGTTTGTGTGGTGTGGAGTGTGTGGTTGGTTTAAGGTGTGTGGTGTTTGTGTGATGTGGAGTGTGTGGTTGGGTTGCGGTGTGTGCTGTTTGTGTGGTGTGGAGTGTGTGGTTGGTTTGCGGTGTGTGGTGTTTGTGTGATGTGGAGTGTGTGGTTGGTTTGAGGTGTGGGGTGTTTGTGTGATGTGGAATGTGTGGTTGGTTTGAGGTGTGGTGTTTGTGTGATGTGGAGTGTGTGGTTGGTTTGAGGTGTGTGGTGTTTGTGTGGTGTGGAGTGTGTGTTTGGTTTGAGGTGTGTGATGTTTGTGTGGTGTGGAGTGTGTGGTGTTTGTGTGATGTGGAGTGTGTGTTTGGTTTGAGGTGTGTGGTGTTTGTGTGATGTGGAGTGTGTGGTTGGTTTGAGGTGTGTGGTGTTTGTGGAGTGTGTGGTTGATTTGAGGTGTGTGGTGTTTGTGAAGTGTGTGTTTGGTTTGAGGTGTGTGGTGTTTGTGTGATGTGGAGTGTGTGGTTGGTTTGAGGTGTGTAGTATTTGTGGAGTGTGTGGTTGGTTTGAGGTGTGTGGTGTTTGTGTGGTGTGGAGTGTGTGGTTGGTTTGAGGTGTGTGGTGTTTGTGTGATGTGGAGTGTGTGTTTGGTTTGAGGTGTGTGATGTTTGTGTGGTGTGGAGTGTGTGGTTGGTTTGAGGTGTGTGGTGTTTGTGTGATGTGGAGTGTGTGTTTGGTTTGAGGTGTGTGGTGTTTGTGGAGTGTGTGGTTGATTTGAGGTGTGTGGTGTTTGTGGAGTGTGTGTTTGGTTTGAGGTGTGTGGTGTTTGTGTGATGTGGAGTGTGTGGTTGGTTTGAGGTGTGTAGTATTTGTGGAGTGTGTGGTTGGTTTGAGGTGTGTGGTGTTTGTGTGGTGTGGAGTGTGTGGTTGGTTTGAGGTGTATGGTGTTTGTGTGGTGTGGAATGGGTGGTTGATTTGAGGTGTTTGGTGTTTGTGGAGTGTGTGGTTGGTTTGAGGTGTGTGGTGTTTGTGTGATGTGGAGTGTGTGGTTGGTTTGAGGTGTGTGGTGTTTGTGTGGTGTGGAGTGTGTGGCTGGTTTGAGGTGTGTGGTGTTTGTGTGATGTGGAGTGTGTGGTTGGTTTGAGGTGTGTGGTGTTTGTGTGGTGTGGAGTGTGTGGTTGGTTTGAGGTGTGTGGTGTTTGTGTGGTGTGGAGTGTGTGGTTGGTTTGAGGTGTGTGGTGTTTGTGTGGTGTGGAGTGTGTGGTTGGTTTGAGGTGTGTGGTGTTTGTGTGGTGTGGAGTGTGTGGTTGGTTTGAGGTGTGTGGTGTTTGTGTGGTGTGGAGTGTGTGGTTGGTTTGAGGTGTGTGGTGTTTGTGTGGTGTGGAGTGTGTGGTTGGTTTGAGGTGTTAATTTTAATTGATTTAGTTTAATTATGTTATTGTTAGCAGCAGTAGCAGAGTAGGTGACAGTTATTGCTCTATTGTTACTTAGCAACAGGTAGACGCCCAGTCAGGTGCACTGAGCAAATTTAAGATTGTTCGAAATTGAAATAGGTTAAAGTTGGACGAGCAGAGTGTTGATTTAATACTGTTAATGTTAATTTAAGATTGTTAGAAATTGAAATAGGTTAAAGTTAGACGAGCAGAGTGTTGATTTAACACTGTTAATGTTAATTTAAGATTGTTAGAAATTGAAATAGGTTAAAGTTGGACGAGCAGAGTGTTGATTTAATACTGTTAATGTTAATTTAAGATTGTTAGAAATTGAAATAGGTTAAAGTTGGACGAGCAGAGTGTTGATTTAATACTGTTAATGTTAATTTAAGATTGTTAGAAATTGAAATAGGTTAAAGTTTGACGAGCAGAGTTTTGATTTAATACCGTTAATGTTAATTTAAGATTGTTAGAAATTGAAATAGGTTAAAGTTGGACGAGCATAGTGTTGATTTACTACTGTTAATGTTAATTTAAGATTGTTAGAAATTAAAATAGGTTAAAGTTAGACGAGCAGAGTGTTGATTTACTACTGTTAATGTTAATTTAAGATTGTTAGAAATTTAAATAGGTTAAAGTTGGACGAGCAGAGTGTTGATTTAATACCGTTAATGTTAATTTAAGATTGTTAGAAATTGAAATAGGTTAAAGTTGGACGAGCAGAGTGTTGATTTAATACTGTTAATGTTAATTTAAGATTGTTAGAAATTGAAATAGCTTAAAGTTGGACGAGCAGAGTGTGGATTTAATACTGTTAATGTTAATTTAAGATTGTTAGAAATTGAAATAGGTTAAAGTTAGACGAGCAGAGTGTTGATTTAACACTGTTAATGTTAATTTAAGATTGTTAGAAATTGAAATAGGTTAAAGTTGGACGAGCAGAGTGTTGATTTAATACCGTTAATGTTAATTTAAGATTGTTAGAAATTGAAATAGGTTAAAGTTGGACGAGCAGAGTGTTGATTTTATACCGTTAATGTTAATTTACGATTGTTAGAAATTGAAATACTTTAAAGTTGGACGAGCAGAATGTTGATTTAATACCGTTAATGTTAATTTATGATTGTTAGAAATTAAAATACGTTAAAGTTAGACGAGCAGAGTGTTGATTTACTACCGTTAATTTTAATTTAAGATTGTTAGAAATTGAAATAGGTTAAAGTTGGACGAGCAGAGTGTTGATTTAATACCGTTAATGTTAATTTAGAATTGTTAGAAATTGAAATAGGTTAAAGTTGGACGAGCAGAGTGTTGATTTAACACTGTTAATGTTAATTTAGGATTGTTAGAAATTGAAATAGGTTAAAGTTGCATGAGCAGAGTGTTGATTTAATACTGTTAATGCTGATTTAACACTGCGGGTCCTAAACTCGCATCCAGGAACAGAACGCAGCCTGAGTACATCACAGCTTACATGTATGTTGAATGTATGTTTTCTTTCATGCTAAATAGTCTGTATAATTCACATTCAAACATTCTGGCATTTTGACATAACATATTATTTTAAAAAATGACATTTTTTAAATTATATTATGTCAAGATTATAAGATTATAAGTATCATAAGATTGTAAGTATCCCCATTTTTCTGTATAATAACTATAATTAATATACAGTAGTGCATATTTATTATACAAAAAGATGGACATACTTATAATTACGTAATTACAATATAATGAACATGTTTGTTTTTTGTCTGTTAGTTTTTTTTATCACAAATTGACAACTAATTAAACTAAACATCTAAAAAATGCTTACAGAAAAGTATGTTTTATCATTCAACATACACAGGATCACAGAAACAACATTTCATTAAAATAGTTGGGTAGCTGTCAATATAATGTGATTATAATGTGAGATTGAACTGTGTTACTATGTACATTTTCTCACTTTCGAAAAAAATCCTCACATTACTGAAGCAATGGACACTACTAAAAAATACTTAGTATAGGTATTACAGCCAGTTTTAGAAAGTTCTTTAATTTTATCTAATAATCTAGTACGAAATATGTTATCAGTCCCCCGAAGTCCTACTAACCAGCGGGGTCGAGCTGAGAAGTTGGGTCGAGCTGGTCTCCAAGTCCTGACCAGCTGAATCGAGCTGGTCTTCTAGCCTTGACCAGCTTGACCAAGATGGTCAACCAGATAAACCAGTTTGACCAGCTAAAATTCAAGCTGGTTTAAAGCTGGTTCCATGCTGGTCATAGCTTCACTATTCAAATAATGTGATCATCAGTGAGATTTGTGTGCTGGTTAAACATGCTGTTGACTAGTTTTATTTAGACATTACTTTAACACCTAAATTACAAATTATATATTTTTACACTAAAAATGCAAGAAATTCCACTTTTAATCACCAACAATAAAAAGCTTTATTACATAAATGATATTTGTAGACAACACCAGCACTACACAGTATTATTATATCTGAATATAATGACCACCTATGTGGAGATAACCGTCCATTTCATCAGCTCTTGTTGCCATATTGGAGCACAATGTAATTCTAGACACACGGCAGTCCATCTGTTTCTCTGCATACTTTAACATCCTTTCACCCTGTCCTTCAATGGTCACAGGACCACCACAGATCAGGTACTTTTTGTGCGCTGGGTTACTCATCACTGCAATAACACTGACATGGTGGTGGTGTGCTGCTGTGTCTGATCCACTTGTACAAGCACAACACACTAACACGCCACCACCATATCAGTGTCATTGCAGTGATGAGTGACCCACTTGTGCCTCAGATAGGAATTCCAGCATATTGTACCTGTTGTAAAGATGAGAATGTAAACATAGAATGAGTACTTTTTTTTTACACCTTAATGCTAACATGCTGCACTGATCCACGTTGATCAGGGATGTCCTAATTTTAGTTTTCTGTCCCCTAATTTGAAACTGAATACTGTAACGCTGAGTATCAGCTGATATCGATCCAATGTTTGCATATGTAACAACCATACAATTTAGTCTAGAGAGAAAGCTGTTAGTCTACTGAATACTGCAGTACTGCTTCTTAGTTTTTAATGTGAAACGTTTGAGTAATGTGTTTTTATTAGTAGTTGCAATATTGTTTATAGCTGCATCAACTAATCAATACTAATACAATTAACCCACAACAGAAAACCATAAACCTCATCATAGAGAAACTACTAAAAATGCTGTTAAACTGAGACAGACTGCTAATAAATGTGTCTTTTCTACTTTTTTTAGTTTAGCATAGGGCAGTTACAAGGACAGTTGACTGAGGGATGAGCTGATTCTTTTTTGTCTAAACCGAGTGGCCAAAATGAATAAAATGTACTTACTGGTTCTCAGGTCTTCTAACGCTGGACATTGAGTTATTGTGAAAACATGACGGAGTATAGAATAGATGGATTATAGAATAGAAATTGAAATAGAAATAGTTGTTATTTTCAGCTGATACTGTTTATGAACAATCCCTAATTTAATGGTTTCATTTTAAATTTTGCATAATAACAATAATGCAACAAACAACCATTTTAATTGCTTGGATTACAAATCGGTGAGGGCAGCATATTCATGTAATTGCTTTATGTGACAGTTTTAGAGGACTGAATCTTTACAAAGTAAAATTTCACCTTCAACCATTCTCAGTGGGTGAATTTTTACAAAAAAAATTAAGACTGATTTGTTCGACCTTAATCCATACTTTGCCACACACTCATTCAATCAGTCCATCATGAAATGAAATACTTTTATGTAATTGTCAGTAACCCGGGTCTAAATCCCCGGAATTCTGACTGGATCAGCTTCACCTCACCTGGCCCCAATTAAGGCTTAGTTAAATACCCCTCGCATTCCACAGGCAAGCGCGAAGTATTGCCAGTATCTCTCGATCTGCGAACTGAGCTTTTCCCATTGTTGTTGCCTCTACGTGCATGATTCTCTGCCTGTTTTTTTGTGGATTTTTTGTGTCTTTTGTCTTGTGCCCCCTTCTTGGATTTGTCTGCCTGGATCTACTGTCTGCTGGTAACGAACCTCTGCTCTGCCCCTTGACCACTGCTTTTCGTCTTTGCCCATCTTTCGTTTTGACCCATCTGCCCTGCCTCTGACCTCGATTATCATTGTCCCTGCTGGTTTAATAAATAATATTACCTGCATATGGATCCCGACCCATTGTCTGAGTCCGTCTCGCCACAGTAATTTTCACAAAGGCTAACTTAAACCTGCTTAAACCTGAGAATCAGAGTCTAGTTTCCGCTCAGAGTCAAGTGGCACCCAGCCCATAAACAGGTTGTCTGAAGAATTCTTAAAGTTTGATTTCTCTGCAGAGACTTAATAAACACAGCTTCACTTCAGTGATAGACAAAAAACAAGTTGACAACAATGAAATTTATTTAACTAAGATCAAAATATGCATTCCTCAATGTCATTAGCTAGCTATGGTATTCCATAACGCCTTCTAGCCTAACACCGAACAACAGCGCCAATAAAAGTATATAATTTATGCTCTTTGTCTCTCTGGTTAATTCTTTTATTTATTGTGTCCATCTCTCTTCGTAGTTCCTCCTCGGTCTGTCTGAATTTTAGTTTCTCCATCTCATCTTGTGCAAGTTTAACCTTCAGTGTCTTCAGTTCTCTTTTCAGGTCTTTCTCTCTCTTGCTGAATCCCTGAATCTCCTTCTCAAGCAGTCTAACTGAGTCTTCCAGCTCTCTGATCTCCTTATCCTTCTCCATCTGCTCTACGTTCTGAAATAATTATGAGAAAAATCCAAGATAAGATATGGTGAATATAAGTATACAGCTGTATGCAGTTATTATTTTAGAATTATCTGAGTAAAAATAAGATATTGTTAATGGTTGCTGCCACTTCAGTGTTATGTTAGTGTCAAAGTAGAGGTTATTTCACTTTCCAGACAAAGTTTAATACGACTTAAAACAGCTCTACTTAAAACAGACATTTCAAACTTGTAGCAGACACTACAGTAGCGTGTTATTAACTTTTTGAGTTTTGAAGTGAGCTCTTCATTAAAGCCTAACTCTGAATGTTATTATTGAAGTAGTCTATTTGTCTGTTAATAATCTGCTGAGAATTTGGCTCATAGAAATGTTAAGATCTAAACATATTTGTTCTCTATACTAATATAATCTAACATCTCTATGTCTGCACAATATGTAGATATTCAATATATAGACAAATACTGGTGTAATGAGTTATAATGAATTCTTGTTATTGGATCAGACGTATCTTCCTAACTACTAAACATATTTTCACCAAACTTGTTTGTTATAATCTTCAGACGTAGATTAATCTATCTTGCAGGGACTGATCTCAGTAGCTTTTATTTTGAATTCAGAACTTTGTGCGGCTGTCTGGAGCAGCAGGAAAAGTCTTTGGTCACCTCGTTGGAAGTTATGGTTTACTGCATGGATTATTAAATAAAATAAGATTAATGTACAATTAGTAATATTACGTCACATATATTACATTTGTAAGTGCAAACAATCGTGCATTAGTGCGACCTGCTGATTTGAACATCCTTTTTCTCAGTGAGGTTCACAACAGGGTAATACTAGGAGCGCCGCCTTGTGGAGAATCTGCTAAACACGGCTTTATAATGAACTGTGAAAGTCCTCATGTCACAGAAACGCTTTTTGTAGGTCCAGAACTGCAGCTCTGTGTTCTTTTCAATAAAAAAATATTAGAAACGGTAAAAGGACTGAAAAGCAAATACAATGTATTTCTACAGAGCACTGTGGAAAAGAGGCTGGAGGTGAGTTTTGCTATTCCAGCTCCTTCGTCAGATTTCCGTTCCACCTTAAATAGCGATTCAGTCACATTCTGGCGTCTCTGCACATTACGGTGACTGCTGAATCTCTTAAGGTGGACTGGAAAGATCGAATAAGAAGCTGGTGAATATGAAGCTAAACTTCAAACCTCACAAACAAGATTACATTCGACTTGTTTTTCAAATGACTTGAAAATGGTTCCTTTGGAAAGAATTCTGAGGAAATACAGATGATTTGTTTTCTCTATCTTACGGGTTTAACGAGTTACGGAGTTAAGGGTTTCTGAAAAATACCAGCTGCTTTCAGGTACGAAAAAATGGAAAACACAATTTCTATCCATCCTACTCCAGCGAGCTTTCTTCTTTAATGGCTGCTGATCGGATGTTTAAATAATGCTGGAATAAACAATCAGACTGGAGCCCTGATGTAGCGGTTAACGATCCGCTTCAGTGAAGAAGATCATTAATGTGAAGATCTCTGTGGATCTTCCGAACTGAAACTTCGGTGTGACGTCACAATCCCACAGTTCCGTGACGTGACAGTTTCCCGCCAGACTGGGTAGATTTTGGAGGGTTTCAGTGGGGAAGACATTTAAGAATATATATATATATATATTGGTCAGAAAGATGTTTTATATGAACTTATAGAGCATTCATGGGAATAACATTCCATGTTTTCACGATTTTCAGTCAAACCAGAAAAAGCTCCTATGGCGTGACTGTCCCAAAAACATTTCACAAAGTTTGATTTTGAATAAAAACAAGAAAATGATTTTTTTTTCTGTTTACTCAATCATATATTAATAACCCAGATGTCTACTTGAGAGTCTGCTTGGCTTAAAGTTCAGGCATGATATTTTAAATCCCACCCTTAACTAAAACATTTTGTCCCTGAAATGGATATCATATGGTGTGACGCCATATTCCTTTTTTTAAACGGGCAATTGTTTGGAGACCTGTGGGAAGTGGGGGTCCTCCTTCTTTCAGGAGGAAGAACAACACCTCATAAGAATACTGAAAGTTACAAGAAGAGTTATCGCTCTTCATGTTTTCAAGAAAATCAGGAATATGCAGCACTCCTGCTTCAGTTCTTTTGGTGTGACACACTTTACACAAAAATACTCAAACAAAATTACTTTTCAGTCAATATTACCTTTAAAGCTAGACTGTCATATTGTAGTTAGCATGGGTTTATGATGTTACCATAAAGGCACATTGCTTAATGTCATGCTAAGTACATGAAACCTCATATGGTGTGACACAACATCATAAGGTGTGACAGGTTTTCTTGTCACACCATATGATTATTTTGTCACACTATATGATATGAACTGCATTTAAATACATAAATCATGCTCGTAGATACACATTTATTAGCTAATAGTTAAGTTTATTGAATAATTCATCCTGTTAACACATTTTGACAGTATATAGTTCATTTCAAATTTAATATCTATACACCAGATCAATGTGGTGAATCTGTACTTCCCTACTATCCCATTTTCAAGCGTAATCCATGTTCAACTACAGCATTTTATCACTTAAATGTTTCACTCTATTTATTTAGTTTGAGGCAGATTTCAGTAGATGAAGAGACATGGTGTACAGAAAGAACAAGGAAATACAGCGAGAGATTAAATGCAGATTCTGTGAGGAGAGAGGAGGTCCTGAGGAAAAATACTAAAGATTATTAAAATTCATGTAGCTAATATTCAGCAGATTCAAATAAAAAAGTGCATCATCTAATAAATACAGTAAGTGGATTATTTAATGTCTTATAAACATTCTTCACTATGTTGAGTAGAATTCACTGTTCTTCAACAATTTTATGATTTTGCTGTAACTGAAAATGATTCTAGTCACTTGTCAAACCAAGTTTGGTTGTTTGTTAAATGCAGATAATACAGATTTTTGCATACAGATTGTTGTATGGTGTGATTCGTCATATGGCGTGTCACCGTGTCATTTGGTGTGATTTTCAGAATTAAAAAAAAAATTAAGGCTTTTTGGTTATTAATTATAAACTCATCAATGTGTGACAGATGGGGAATAGTGCCAGCAAAGGGTACAAGAATTTTGGTACTTTTATAACAAGGTATTCCCAAATTAATTTGAAGTAAACTGAACGATTACGAGTAAACATCTTCCTATGAGTGTTGATAAAGTAAAAAAATGCGAAAGGTAACATATTTTTCACGTCAGAAATGCTATTAGGATAAATTGACTTACGTTATGAAAAAAATTACAATACCACAAATATATTATTTGGAAATATAAGAGTTGGTTGAATATAACCCAGTGATTTCCATGACTTTTCCATGAGATGTTTTTAAAAACTTTTTTTTAGCCAAATATATATATATATATATATATATATATATATATATATATATATATATATATGTATATATATATACACTATACAGGCATATAATGGAACATTTAACATTTAATAATCTAATCGCTTGCATGTGTTTGAGATGAAAGCATTGCATTTATTATGTCACCAAAATTGTCCACAAAGGCCTTTTTATTTATTTAGTTTAGTTTTTCATTTTATTTAGTGTTTAGTTTCTTTATTTAGTTTCATTTATTTTAATATATGTTTGACCTGTTAACAATGTGCTAGATAATGTTAGATCTACATCAGTGATGCCTGATTAATAGCCACAAAAGCTGTATGACCAGCACCAGCCTCAGATTAAGATACATAATCTTGATCCCTCTTATAACAAGGTATTCCCAAATTAATTTGAAGTAAACTGAACGATTACGAGTTAACATCTTCCTATGAGTGTTGATAAAGTAAAAAAATGCGAAAGGTAACATATTTTTCACGTCAGAAATGCTATTAGGATAAATTGACTTACGTTAGGAAAAAAATTACAATACCACAAATATATTATTTGGAAATATAAGAGTTGGTTGAATATAACCCAGTGATTTCCATGACTTTTCCATGAGATGTTTTTAAAAACTTTTTTTTAGCCAAATATATATATATACATATATATATATATATATATATATATATATATATATATATATATATATATATATATATATATATACACTATACAGGCATATAATGGAACATTTAACATTTAATAATCTAATCGCTTGCATGTGTTTGAGATGAAAGCATTGCATTTATTATGTCACCAAAATTGTCCACAAAGGCCTTTTTATTTATTTAGTTTAGTTTTTCATTTTATTTAGTGTTTAGTTTCTTTATTTAGTTTCATTTATTTTAATATATGTTTGACCTGTTAACAATGTGCTAGATAATGTTAGATCTACATCAGTGATGCCTGATTAATAGCCACAAAAGCTGTATGACCAGCACCAGCCTCAGATTAAGATACATAATCTTGATCCCTCTTAGCTATCAAAGACCCTTCATATGAAAGATTTAAGACAAAGCTGTGGCACAGAAATTACTCATCTGCCTGCATACATGAAACATTCCAGCCTAATCATAGTACTAAAACATCACTAGTGAAAGGCTAGTAGGATGAACAGGAGTAGCTCTTTCCTGGTTAAGTGATCACTATTAGTGTGTAAATGTAAATGCAAGACCAGAACAACAATCCAACAAACGAACAAAATACAAAGATGAACCAAAAGACAAGAACCAGGACACTGAGCAAAGATCATACACGGTAGACAGACAGGGAACAATACATACAGGTAACTGAATTAGAAACAGGTGATGATGATTGGTATTCCAGAGATGAGAAGCGGGTCGTTGGATTGTGACTGGTTGAGAGCGGACATGTGGTACTGACGTAAGGACAAGATGCATTATGGGGATTGCAGTTTGTAGTTGGGAGTTTAATAATATTTTGATGAGTTTGCTCTGATTAGCTGGTTCAGAGGGGCAGTTTTATTCTACCAAAGTTGCCACTGATGCCTGTTTTCTGTTTGATCTGTTTTTGAAAGGAAACATGTTACACAATACACATGTAATAGAAAATACACACATAAATACACAAATAAACAAACCACTGTGATTTTATGTGTAAGTGTGTTAGCCCAATAGCGTTGGCATCCAATAACTCGTTCAAATCTCAAATGATTCCCATAATTACAACATAGGCCTTAAAATAATCCTTGAAAAAGACCACACCTCACGGGCAGCACATGTTCTCCAAAATCTGTCCCAGCCTTTTGAATTTTATGTTAGTAACAAGATGGACAGTCACAGAGAACAAGATGTCCTTTGCTTCTATAAAGAATAGAAAAGTTTGACCACAATACTGACCACAATACATGTTTTATGCTGTGCCTTAGTCCATTTGAGAAGCCCAGAGAAGTGTTTCAGCACTGTTTTTGGACATTGTCGGTGTATGACTTCCACTATTCGTAGCAGAGTGTTGCATTTGTGAATGCAGGGATAAACCGTGTTTACTGATAATCTGTCTGTCAGAGTTATTCGAGCCCATGTGTACCCAGCACAGAGCCATTCTTGTTTTTAATAATGGATCCTGTCTCCAAACAGTACATAATATATGTAACAAAGCTGTTTGGAATACAGCTACATGTACATCATTCCCTACTGAACACTCATTGCACTGTTTGTATGAAGTAGCCCTAGAACTAGAACTATATAACTATAAACATCTGTGGAAGCAGGTTAGTTGTACTATAACTCTGCACTGCTATTTAAATGCGTTCTCTTCTAATAATGAAACAAAATTAAATAAATACTTCTGTAAGGTCAGCAAGACCATGTAATCTGATGTGGTTGACCACACAGAAACATCTTGGTCATTAGCTGTGATATTTTAAGTATTGGGGAAAGTATCTGTTTTTTGTGTTAATATATGTTTGTATTTGTATCAATAACAACACTGTTTATTATGTTGATAAATGAGTATTTATTCTGGCTGAACTGCATATTGCGTTTCTTTTCGTCAAGTCGATTTGTATAGCGCTTTTTACAACATGTTGTCACAAAGCAGCTCTACAGAAGTTTGAAAAAGTCACAACATGTATCCCCCTGTGAGCAAGCCAGGGGCGATAGTGGCAAAGAAAACCTCCCTCAAGACTGGAGGAAGAAACCTTGGGAGGAACCAAGACTCACAAGGGAAGACCCATCCTCCTCTGGTCAAAATGTATTTACTGTTCATTAAGCTAAATTCAAAATGGAACTAAGAGAATCTCTGTTTCAAGCTTTAGAAACTCCACATGTAGAGACAGTCTGACGAAGTCTTTGTAGAAAAGTGGGCGTGAGTTGAAACAGTCCCATCATATCTTAATGCTGGTACATCTGGATGACACAGTGAAGTCCTTCTCTTCTGACTGAACCTGTTGTATACAATATTACCATGTTTTAAACAGAGTACAACAACAAAGCACTGTAGCTACACAAAAGTCATAATCACGCACAAATTGTGTAATGTTAGAGTTTCTCAAATTTGTAATATGACCTCATGATCAAAACTGGGAATGCCTAAACTGTTCATACCTATTATGTAGAGCTGCAAGAGCTTGTCAATGTCAGAACCGGATACTTATGAACCCCCGTCAAACAGTTTGTCTCAATGCTTTTGGATCTTGACCTCTCTGCCCGTTCTTCTGAATCTGTGTTTGTCTGGGTCTTGTTTCATTAAAGCATGGTTATAGATCCTTCCGATTTGCTTGCCGCTTCAAAGTCAGAGAACTAAACAACACCAGCAAAAACACAAAGACAAACAAATCCAGTTATCAGGTAGCTGACCTGATGGTGCTTCTCATTTACATAACCTGACTGAAAGAACTGTGTTGAAACTGTTACTCTAAACTAATGTTCAGTTTAAATAATGCTCAAGGTTTCATTTAAGATGGGATGTCTCTAAGTTAAAAGAAAAGTGACAGTAATCATCAACTTTGTAAAACTTCTGCTCTTTTTCAATTCTCTTCTGATGACTTATTATTAAATGAGATAAGAGCTATTACGCAAATTTTAATTTCTGCCATATTTGATATTTACACACCAAATTCCTTTGTATGAATCTGGAGTCGCCCCAGGCCACCCACTTGTTTAATCTGTTAATAGAGCAATACAGATTTTTATTTAAAAGAAAGAACTAGAGTAACCTCTGTAGTTTTCATTGGTAAGTGGTATACTGTGTATACTACCTTTCTTCTGTTTCCAATTAGTTGATAAACCAAGGTTACGATGGGCTCATTAATTCATTGTAGAAACAGTTGTCAGTTGCAGCTGTACTATTTCTATTAACATCTCTATAGACTTTCTCAAGGCCTACACCAAATTTGTGTGCCGTGTCCAGAGTAGCCTTAGCGTAAGATTTAATAGAGCTCGACACTGACCTTCCTGTCTTCTCCATGCAGTCCATTACGTCAGCAGATATCCAACACCCTTAGCTTCACTGTGTCTCTCACCACGTCAGTTGTTCACTGTGAGCCCCTTGAAAGGAACCACATTACTGAGATAGAGAGAGCTCAGTAATGTGAAAGAGAGAGAGTGTGTGACAGTGAGAGATGCCAATAACACTTCAAACAACAAGAATCAGGTACATTCTATTTTACCCATTCCACATTTCTTCAATGAAGACATCAACCTGTTATTCGATACCTGGTGTTGGATTAGTGCCAACATAGAGGCTTCATAAGTGGCCTGCTTCTCCACATGCATGGAATTCAAATGATTAAACCTACAACCTGAATTTCGATGCCAGTTTTGGCAGCGGATATGGGGTTCGCTGGCTGCCAGACCTGGTCGCGTTGCGTTTTTCATCAGACGTAAGGAGATCTGTGGGTAAGTATATGAGAGATCAGATGAATAAAGAAGCCACAGTGTAAAAGCCATCTCCATTAAGGCCACATTTTAATGGATAATAAATGTAACTAGGTTGATACTGAAGGTATTCAGGAATAGTACTTATTCATACTGAATTTTTCAGTATTGATCATTACTGTCATTGCGATGATAAAAGTCACACCTGTGTGTTAATTTTCTTCCAATGCTGATTTTCCTAATTCATTAACTGAATATGCTTGAAGTAACGTCAGAACATAGGATATCCTTATATTTAGCATTTAACAGATTTCTGTTGTGCTGGAGCAGACCTTCAGTCACCATGTTCCATATGTATAATGTTTGGTGTGTGCATTGGTGTTAAGAAAGGGGTTTTAGCTGCTTCATTCTGTTGTTGAAAAAAACAACAACATACCTTTAACTTTTTGCTGTGTTTCTTACAAAAATTCAGGCCCCATCATCTCTCTGTATCACACTATACTCCATTCTACTGGGAAGCAGAACAGAGTCTCTCAGAGTCCAAATTCTTTATAAGAATATGGAATGTATGTAATGGAAATACAACAGAGGGACTAAAGGAATGTGCTGCTTCCTCCTGCATGCATGGAAAAACTGAATTGAAATAATCACACCTTTATCCTTTGTGTGAGTTTCTTCAACAGCTTTGGTGACAAGGATGGGATTCAGAGGCTGCTCTTAGGCTGATCAATTTATATTTTTCACCAGACATAAGGAGCTTCAGTGTATGGATCTGTATGGAAATATATGAGGGGTCAGATTAGAAAATAAGTGAGGAGACAGTTTAATACCCACCGTCATTTAATGCTTTATGTTTATGAATAAGATGTTTAACTGGGTTAAATATGTTGAATGTTTTATATTGTTACTGGACTTCTGAATTAAGTATATACTTATTTGCACAATTACATATTTTAATGTATTTTAATTTTATTGTTTTAATTTTATGAGTTTTGTATTAAAAAAGAATCAGGAGAATGTATTCATGATTCTGGCCCATCAAAATCTTTTTATAGTGGAGCAGACCTTCAGCCACCACGTTCCACATGTTCAAATAATGTATATGCTTGGTGTGTGTTTCAGGAATTGTCCGCTTCTTCCCGTGCACAAACAACCCTAACATGATCAAACCTTCAAATTATGTTTGGATTTCTTCCACAGGAGACTGGAGGCCATCAGAACAGGGGACTGGGAGTGACGCCGACTGTGAAGACTGCGAGGCTTTTATTTCCTCGTCTTCCATTTTGCCTTTCCTTTTTTCACTCCCTCCTCTGGCTTAACATCTTCCCTGTTCTCCTGTCATATACAGTATTACAGCCCTTTAAACATAGTACATGTCAACAACACACCACAACCAGCAATGGAGCTACAGAAGTTGTAAACACACCTTAGATCTCTGCTGGACTTTGCAGGGAGAGGTGGTGCAAGTTTCTGGCTTGAAAACCAAACTCTCCAGAAACTGCACTCTATCCTCTCTTGTCTCACACGTCTCCAAGACTTTACGCAGCAGTGAAAACCTGGAAAGAAGATGGTGTTCTGCATGGTGAATTGACTTGGATGTATTTCTGCCACCCAGTGGTCAGAACCCATATGATAAATATCATAGATGGTGTGTGAGGAGAGCAATATCAGATTTGAATATGTAATGTTATAAACCATATAGAACTATTTAAATTATTTTATCATTACAGCAGAAATCATTTGAATAACAATGCAATGTTCGTTATAGTCAACCTTCCTGCATGGTAAATGTACTACCATGTTAGATTGTTTTTTGTGTTGTTCCTTTGTTGTAAAATCAGTACTTTTGAGTGCAGTTCAGATCGATTGCTGTTCCCTTTATGAAAGTCCTTTAAAAGATATGGCGAGAAGTAATCCTTGTATTTTTACTGACCTGCCTCTCCTGTTGACGCAATCAGGTATCTCTGCAGGTATTCTGCTCTCTATGCCTCTCTCTGCATCGACTGAGGAGGATGTGCCACAAGTCACATCACTGAGTGACAAAAAAATAACAATTAATAAAGAAAATATGAATCAACATATTAATATTATAAACTGATAGTCTTCAAATGTTTTATTAATGTGTAAAATAATTTTGCTAAAATAGCAGCAGCAAAACACAATATCAAGAAACATATCAAAAAAAAAAAAAAAAAAAAAAAAAAATATATATATATATGTGTGTGTGTGTGTGTATAAAAAATATATAAATATAGTATTAATAGTATTAATGAATAATTACAATACATATTTCTTCTAGGAAGTAGTTTGTTAAAGATAATGATTAAAGATTTTTCCAATGAATAACGATACTGAACTTAACTGACAGGTGAATTCATATGTGACACAACTACATTTTAGAAATGAAACAATACATGTAGCAATACATATTTAATGAACTGTTATATAATCATAGATATGTATATACCTTCGGTCCTCAGGAGATGTGCATTGAGGAAAGAGGGAATTCTTCACCAGATCCTCAGTTGTCTTTCCTGGTTTCATCTGTAGGAAAAAGAAATGCAACACAATCATCATCAACATCTTTATTATTATAATAAAACAACAAGCTCTGTCTGTTCTGACCACCAACCTGGTGAGAGTATCCATAGCCTAAGGACCCGTGTGTGAATGCCAGGTCTGCATCCAACTTACACACTTTCTAAAAATATAAAAATCGATCATGCATTTCTTTGTCTTTCACACAAATAAAATAAAAGAGTATAGCATTACAAATGCAAAGCTTACTTTGTTTTTAAGCCTCAAATCAAACCTCTGGGAAAGTGATAATTTCTGTAGGAGAAAAATAAAATGATTTTCTTATTATTGATAATCAGTGACATTGAGAAGCTTGTAGAAGTAAACTTTCTACAGCTCTGTGAATGAAGGTGTCTCTCACATTAAGCACTTCCTTCAGCTGGATGTGCTGCCAATGATGTTGGTGGAAGCAGAATGACCATCAAGTAGAGATCAGTTCCACCAACACTGAACTGGACCTCTTGACCCCTAGAGGCTCGTCCTTGTGCATCTGCAAACACAGTCAGTCACAAGCCAAGTAGGACTTTAGTTACTCTAGCAAAGCAGTTTTCATTACTCATCTGTGCAGCTTTGACTATTATGTGAATTCAGAAATCCCTGTTATGTTACGCTTTATCCCGCTAGTTGGGGGCTGGAGCCAGTCCCAGCATCATCGGGTTATGGCGGGGTACATCATCCATCCATTATCTTGCGTTTTATCCCGCTAGTTGGGGGCTGGAGCCAGTCCCAGACAACATTCTCTTTGAAGGGCCGCAGTCTGGTACACTTCACCATTCTCCCAACTGTCATCCTCACCATATACAGAGAGTCTTTCTGCTTATGAGCTGGTACAGGGTTCAGGAAAACAGCCAAACCAGAACCAGCACAACTGACCAATGCAGACACAATCAACTGATCATAGTTACATAATTAGATATCAATACAAATGCAAACTATAGAGTGGATAGAATGTCATAAACTTTAAGAATACTGATTTTACTCAAGTCTGTGCAGCGTTTGATCTTCACAGTCAGGACCCCTGTTTGTTGAAGGAAAAAACAAGCACCCATCAGTTCAATTTCTTAATACATTCACTATTAAGATGTTTTCATTACTCATCTGTGCAGCTTTGACTATCATGTGAATTCAGAAATCCCTGTTATGTTACGCTTTATCCCGCTAGTTGGGGGCTGGAGCCAGTCCCAGCATCATCGGGTTATGGCGGGGTACATCATCCTTAATTCTTTCATTTATTGTGTCCATCTCTCTTCGTAGTACCTCCTCGGTCTGTCTGAATTTTAGTTTCTCCATCTCATCTTGTGCAAGTTTAACTTTCAGTGTCTTCAGTTCTCTTTTCAGGTCTTTCTCTCTCTTGCTGAATCCCTGAATCTCCTTCTCAAGCAGTCTAACTGAGTCTCTGATCTCCTTATCCTTCTCCATCTGCTCTACGTTCTGAAATAATTATGAGAAAAATCCAAAAAAAGATATGGTGAATATAAGGATACAGCAGTATGCAGTTATTATTTTAGAATTATCTGAGTAAAAATAAGATATTGTTAATGGTTGCTGCCACTTCAGTGTTATGTTAGTGTCAAAGTAGAGGTTATTTCACTTTCCAGACAAAGTTTAACCCAGTGTTTTTTAGAGTGCATGCTGTGTTCGGGAGCCAATAAAGGAGTTGGTTTTAAGCTGTTTTTTTTCAGCAGGGTCATATAATAAATGACTCTTTGTCATACCCCGCCATGTTCCCCGCGTCCCTCGCTTGTTTACGTCCCGTCCATGTGTTTGTTTTGTCACGTGCTCCCTGGCCCCGCCCGTCACACCTGTTTTCCTTCTGTCCTGAGTTGTCACCTTTTCCCTCTTGTTACTCTCTGTATATATACCCTGTGTTTGCAGTCTGTCTTCGTCGCTCATTGTTATGTTATTGTTACTGTTGTTGTGGTGTACTCCGTCCGTCTGTTTCAATATTAAATCCGTGTTTAAATTACAGTTCGCAATTGTGTCCGCAACTGCCTTTCCTCGCTCCAGCTACACCGTGACACGCTTAAACTTAGAAAGAGCAATTCAATTACTGAGCTCCCTGTTTTTACCAACCAACCACACGATTACACCTACACATAAACACTGCACAAACATGAGTATGGATCACTGCACTGTCTCTGTTATATAATCCTATGCTATTGTCTGAGCACAATATTCTTTAATTTGTTTTCCTGTATACACGACACAAAGATTGCTCATATTTTCCTCAGATCACATCCTCTAACAGCTCTCTCTGCATAAACAAGGTAACCAAACAGGCTGCTTTCTCGTTGTTTCAGCAGAAGAGTGTAAATTTAGTACATTTCTTTAAAAGAACGAAGTACAGAAATAAAAATAAAAATATAAAATATAAATGCATATTTTATTAAAAATAAGAATATATAAATACAAAATAATTAAAACAAACTTTAAGTATTTCTACTTTAATGTTAGTGATTTATTTATTTAATACTCCCTTTTGTTGGTAACGTTTGGATCTTCATAGGTCAGCAATACATCATACAGAATAGGCTCTCCTCAAATTTCTACTTTGAACTAATTGGTATAAATCAATAACTTTATACTAGAGAAATGTTGTATGGTAGAATAAACTAATAACAAATTATAAAACAATGATCTCATTTGTTCCTCTGCCATGTTTTTGTTCAAAGTCAGACTAGACAATCGTGCTAATGTAACTATGTCAATTGTCAGTAGAGATTTAACTGATTTTACTGTTAAACCTATGTACTATTTAATGTTCAGGTCTAAATGTTAACTGTTCAGAATATAAACGGTATATAAAGAATTGCTGTACATGTTATTACATCACATTGTTTTATGCATAAAGAAACATTTTAATGCACTTCATAAGTAGCCTGTGTTGATACATTAGCACAATGCTAATTCCTGCTACCACCCTGATTGAGATGTCCTGTGTTATATTAGCACCAAGCAAACACACACGCCTGAGAAGTTAACTCGAAAACAAACTAACTCAACAATAAGACCTGCTAGATTTAAAACTGGACAGTTAATTCTTTCTGATTCACTCCTCTGATAATGAAGCAGTAGATAGTGAAGTGATTCCATCCACAGACAGAACTGTACATTATGACACTGAAGAGTTTTGTTTGTTTGTGATTTTCAATTTCAGAAAACAATAATCAAATTAAAAAGATTAAAATGAAGAAAAGCAACAAACAGCAGAAGACAATGCAGGTACAGTTTTAATAATCCACAATAGTTATTTTTCAAACACGTAGAAACCACATCTGTATTAATCCAGTTGTCTTGTATCTTATAGTCAGCAGCACCACAACGGGTGGAGCGGGAGCAGAAAGAGGAGGGGAGGCCTGAAGATGAAGAGATCAGAGCTTTAGAAGAAGCTCTGAAACAGTATGAGAGGGAGATTTCAATGTCCAGAGAGAGGGAGAAACAGATGAGAGGACAGCTGCAGAGAATGAAGGAGCAGGTGGAAAGAAATGAGACGGAGACTCTGGCAGTTGTACAGATAGAGACAGATAGAGGAGAACCTGAAGAAAGAGAATCAGGAATTGAAAGAGAGGCTGGACATTGAGACCGGGGAGATGGAGGCTGGAGAGTTGGAGCAGCGGCAGGAAGAGAGGACAGCTGACCCCACAACAGTTCCCGTTACAGAGGACAGAGTGGGGGACGAGAACAGCGCTGTCCCACAGAAGGCCGGACCACAGCCTCAGACGTTCTCTGACTCAGAAGCAGAAGATCAGGCTTCAGAGACTCAGAGTACTGAAGCAGGAAGGAGCTCGTCTGGAGGAAGGACGCTGCAGAGCGTGCTGTCCAGAGTTCGCTCTGCTGTACAGGTAATTACTCCCTCAATGCATAACAAGATAAAGATAGAAATATGTTACTATAAGTAGAACGTCTCGCCCTTAAAACGTGTTCACTGTTTCTGACAGATTTCAAAACTGATTCAGTGTTTTGGTGTAACTTCATATATAATTAATGTTAACACACTTTTTTATCTCTACCCTGCAGAGCCTCAAGTTATGCTTTGTAGCTCCGGAGGATGAGGATGAAGAAGAGCAGTCTAAGGAAGCTCCTCCATCCGATCCATTGATTCCTCTTGGAGCACCGTGTTAGTCCTATTCATTTTAAGGACTAATTAAAGAGATTGTTTTAAATCTCTCTCTGTTTGACTTTAAATGTGAACCTGTTAAACACTATTGACATGTTTGTTTCTGTAACAGACGGGGGTCCTGACTGTACACCTAAGGACCTGCAGAGGCTTCAGTAAAACTGGTATGCTTAAAGTTTATACAGTCTCACTGATAAAGTCTTGTCTTTGTGTTTGTATTGATTTCTAGCTATGAAACTGCAATCAATTGATTTTATCTGCACTGATCAGTAATGCTGGTTCAGTTTTTCTGTGTTCTGCATCAGATCCTATGAAAGACACAAGGGCGTTTCTGAGGGTCAGTATAGGAAGAATGGTGAAGTGCACCATCCAGCGACCCTACAAAGACCCCATGTCCTTCAATGAGTGGAAACACTTCTCCATACAGGTTTGAATTACTCAGCAGTATCTTCTCTTTGTGCACAGCCGACAAATGGTTCTTTAAAGTAAAGCTGAAGTTAAAATTGAAGAGCTTGACAGTTTAATGATGTCAGTTCAGTGTGCAGGAGCGTTAGCTTGCATGTGGTAGTTTTCATATTTCTACTGTGTAACAGACTCATAATTCAATAAAATAACAGTTTTTTCCAAAGTTACTAAAGCCCGACTTACCTTTCTCACCTGTTTCTATTTGCAGATCAGTAAGGATGAAGTGTTTGGCTTCCAGAAGCCCAGTTTAGTGGTGGTGGAATTGAATATTCTGGATCCTGTTACAGCTGCTCCTAAAGTCATAGGGAGAGACACCATCAAGCTGAAGGAAATCCTAAATGTGAGACTGACGTTCTTCTTCACACAGCTGTACACAGTTTTCCTTCAAGCTGCTCAGTGTCACTGATTACCAGTAATGAGAAAATAATCATTATTTTTCTCTTTTCCTACAGAAAATATCAGTTGGCCACCACTTTAACTTGCGGCTCAGACACAAGGAACAGCGTCCATTTAGAATATCCTATTCATTTATTTTCTGCTTGTGTGAAAAAAGAGATTCATGATTGAATTTTGTATGTTTACAGAAAGTTCGTACATTGGACGCCGACCTAACATTCACATACGGCTCCTTGGGTTATGGATACTCCCACCAGGTAGGTGTTCAGAACAGATTGTACTGATATCTGTACAAAGTGTGACAGCAATTCTGTTGCTTATGATATTAAAGATGATGAGCAAGTTGTTTTTTCTCTCTTCAGATAAAACATCCTGAACAATCTATAAATGAACTGGTGGAGAAATCCCTCTTTCCCCGCTGCTCTCCTGCTGCAGATCAAAGAGATCTGAACTAGTGAGATTTACACCCATTCAGTTACATTTAAATAATGCTAATATATTTTCATAAAATACACTGTTCCAGTTCTGAAACTGTACAGTGATCATCATTTGAAATCATTAATATGCAATATTTTGAATCCTGTATTAACACTACACCTTACTAAAACTGTTGTGCTGTGAATGAAATAATATTAATAATGTTATATTATATATGTTATATTACTTGTGAACCAGAGCCTCCTGTTAACAAGCTACACTGGATTGAGAAACAATTATTTACTGTGATTCATATTAATAATATTGACTACTCTTAAATTTTAAATATTTTGTGTATTTTAAATGGACAAATCTCTCTCTATCTCTCTCAGTGATGAGACGTCCCCCTCCACGCTGCCCCAAATGGACAAACCGAGCAGCACACAGCTCAGGATATCCACTGAGGTGACGGAACTCATCAAGAGGAGAGGCAGGTCAGCCTCATTTTTCAATGAGGCCTAAGTTAAGACTAGAATGGATTAGCTCAGCTTGGTTTAGGCTGGGGTTATTTATGTAGCGATGCTGCATATTAATACCACATAAAAAAAATGAAATTTAAAACATTCACAGAATTTTCATGATGATCATTTTAATAGAATTCTTTTTTAGATTTGAGATCATCTAACACTGATATGACTCAGAGATTCTTTATGGTTGTATTTGTGTGTTTTTCAGGTTGGCACTGCTACGTAAGGGTTTGGAGGCGTGTAAGACTGCAGAGGGTAGGGTGCAGTTCTTGGAGAAGCTGGTCCTGAAGAAGGATTCAGCCACTGACTCTCCCTGCAGTAAGGATGAGAGCTCTGAGGTATGTGGGTGTTGGTGGTGCACATGCCAGTTTTGCTGAACTCCAGTGCTAGTGTGGTGTTTTTATGTATCATGTACTGCATTTAAAGAGTGATATTGTATTTGGCAGGTCCTGTCTAGAAAGAAAATTCAGAAGAGAAGAGAGGAAAAGACGGACAGTGGAACTACAGCAGAAAGAAATAAAGAAAAAAGGAAAAGTTAAATGTAAGACGAGGAAGTAGAGAGAGAACAGAGCAGAACCCTATGGGGGATCGTTTATGGTGAAGGATACTGAACGCTGGTGTACACTACTAACATAGAGCTGTGGAACTCTTACATACACACACTACTCGTACATGCATCTGAATGATTGTGCACAGACTACAGATTTAGAGCACGTTCAGAAATGATTTCACTGTAAAATGAGGGCAGAGTTTAGCAGCACAAAGGAAAAGGTTTTCTGGAGAAACTACGTTCAGCCTTTTCAGTGACTGCTCCTGTCATCAGCCTTTTCATATCTTTTTCGATCTCCTGGTGGTCTGAAGAATTCCCCACCTTCCTGTCAAACTGTAGTACTTAATTATAGACAGTGCTCTTCATAAAACTGTAAGTAGGATATTATGATGGCACTAAATCACCTTATTAGTGTCAGTATTAACATTTAGCTGAGTCTGTGTACACATTATCATCATTATACCCCACATGTACAAGTGTTTCATAGCTGTGTGTGAGTACCCTAAACGCCCCCCATAGGACCCCAGGTCTGTCTCCATTTCTCTCAACACTGGCCCGTCTGTCTTCTTCATCCTCCTCCATTCCCACCATTTCAACCTCCCTGCAGCAAACAACATCAATGTGCTGAAGCTCCTCCAACAAAATGAAGGCAGAATTTAGTGTGTAGCTTTTTGTGGAAGTGTAACTGGAGATAAACTGGTCTATAAAACTAATGAACCTAATTGGACTACAGCAGAGCTACGAGAACCTCCCTCTTGGGGAGATGTGGTCTCGCACAGCAGCCAGAACAACCTGTATAAACATGTTTTATATGTTATTTGAGTCGAACATTCCTAATGATTATTAATATTTTGTAACTATTTGTTATTAATTTAAAATATGTCATTACAAACATGGCTTTTGTGGCTACTGTGGCTTTTGTTGGGGGTTTATGTCTCACCCACTCGAAGAGATTAGAGTCTGATCTAGTGTGAGTGAAAAGAACTATGTGAGTAAACAGTGTTTCCTGTATGGATGTTGGTTACTTTCCAGTGATGTGGGAAATCATTTCATTTTTGATGAGCATATAACTTAACAGACTTTAATCTGATATCGTTTTTTTATTTGCTATCATAATAAAAAGAAAACATTTTATTATGTTAAGTTATTTTAAGGTGTTAAGTAGCTGCTAAAGCTGGTTTGATGTTAGGAGCAGTGTGGTGCAGTGATAAAGTAGAACGTTTCCACAATACATTTATTTTTACACACTGATAAACTTTGCAGGAGTGTACTTTGTACATGTTTCTGCTGTAGTGCTGCTTGTGGTAAACAGTTAAAAATGATTATTTTTCACTGTTAAACTAAAACTATGCTGTCTTAGGAGGTTTTTGTTAGGTTTTATTAAACAAATCAAAATTAAGACCTGAACTTTAGCCGTTTACTGTACATGTACTACACAAACTGTCTCTCTTTCCACTTCTGTGCTGGAGCTGCTTCTTTCTGAGCTTTGCTGTTCTTGTAATTTCACTAGTAGGCTGAGCAGGTAGCAGATAGCTAAGCGGCTGTGAGGCTAATGCTACAATAATAAAGACTGAATTCAGTTTCAATCATTTGAATAAATCCTTATTTAAAACAGTAAGACAATGTAAAGAATGTTTAAATGCCTGTTGTGAGCTAAACTGTCCATATTCAAACTAGAGCTCAGGTTAAAATTTCAAATAGCACTGAGCTAACATATAGCTACCAAAATACATTATCAACTAAAAAACACTAATTTATAAAATTCTTTCTGTATTTGACTTTCAGTGTATTTGAATATTTGATGTAATTAATTTTTAAAAATACATTTAATTGGTTTCTCACGAATTACAAACTCTGACACAAGTACAAGTATTCGAGTATCCAAACAGTAAAGAACCCTGATATTTTTATTCATTCCACCACTGCACCCCATGCTTTGCATTGCACTTGATGATGTAAGGCTTGGATGCAGCGGGGCTTGTTCCCTGGTAATGCAATAGAAGGCCGGCCCCTATAAGACACCATACGCAGACCAGTTCAGATCAGACCAGATCCTGAACAGCTCCTGATCAGGGCTAAGACGGTACCGCAATTAAACAAGCTTGAAACTCTTTCTGGTCTCCCTCTTCATTCTGACGACGAAAGACGAAGTTACAACAACTGCAAGACACAATGACATTTTTAAAACATATAAACAACAAATGTATTTTTCATTTAAAGCACTTTAAAGCTACATTTACTGTAAAGGTTTTTAATTAATTATCATGAATATTTAATAAAGGTAACTAATAAATGCATGTGATCAAAAGCAATGTAATAATGTACTCTTTTTAAGATTTTTTGTTAATATCTTGAACTTTTTCAGTTACATAATGTCCTAGTTCTCCAGCTCTAGACCTCAGCTCCAAATCTCCAGCCTCTTTTGAAAGCAAACTTTTACACAAATATATATATATAAATGCAAAAGAGAGAACCTCCCCATATATTATTGATTTTTAAAAATGTCAATTACATGACAAAATGAGAAACTATCCTCTTACTTTTCAGGGCTTTAAGCTCTTGAGGAGTCAGAGGGTCCCTTGGGGTTGCTTTAGTTGTGGGGCAACATTTCCCCTCCAGACTCTGGTTGGCCAAAGTGCTTGTGCCCCAAATGCACACTGCCAGCTCCTTGACAAACAAACCTTCCTTCCTGCTCTCTTGGACTCTCCTCCACTGGTGAACATTGATATAAACTCCTTCACCAATGTGTATCTGTGTAAAAGACATGAACTGTTAAACAAATCAGTTTTAAATTCTACATTTACATAAAGTTATTTTAAATATTACTACTACAAAGGATTTTTATTTTATATTGGTACAATAAGCTATATTCCAAACATAAACAATATCATATAAATGCATCATAGAACTAAGAACTGCTCTTATTATTACAGTTATTATTACACACTAAAATGACATGCATAGCACAGTTATTGTAACTGACACACAGAGAGCAAAACCTCTTCTCAAGTCTCCAAAACTCTAAACTCTTTTTCTGCTTTGCACACATTTTGCAATTTAAAGAGCTGGTAGAGGAGTCCATAGCCAAAGAAGACAGCAACTTTCAAATGGAATCTGAGCAACCTTAGTTGATCATGCCATCAACCATGGGCTGACAATGTGAGAGGCTGGACAGAGAGTGCAGCCCAACTTAAGCCATTTTACTTTGGCCTCTGTCATTTGGACATTTAGACTGGAGTACATGTGTGTAACCAGAATTAGTATACCCCATATCATAGTGTATCAGTTGGGAGACACCTGTTTACTTTATGGATGGCTGATGTCATACACTAACTGTACAAGTCCTGTATAATTCACTTTACTGTGGGATCTTTAGGCTGCATTGTTCAAGCCCTATATTTGAGTTTTTTCTGTTTACTGCGAGATGCCACCATGGTGGAAGAAGGGGCCAAATGTTCACCAGTATACAGGAAGCTGCCGCTGTAAACTAATATAACTTTTTCTGCACATTTTATCTGTAATTTTCTTTTTCAGTTTGCTGTTTTTGAGAGCATATTTTTGTTCACTCCAATGTACATATATCTGCTGTGCATATGTTGCACTGACTTGTTTAGTGAAAAATACACTTTCTGTGAATGTGAACAATCTGGACTATTTTAATATTATGGCAGAGCTTGCTAAGATGAAAGTGCTTTTATTATGTCCAACATTTTGTAGTTGGTTAGACAAAAATCTGGTAATATGAATGAAGTGTGTCCCGTTTGGTGGAAAAGTTTGATTTTGATAATGTTGTATGTAGTTTTGTCACGGTGAAGCGGTAGCGGACACACACGCGGGCTTTCCATAAACGAAACGCGGTTTATTCAGACGAAGACACGCAAAACAAAAAAAAACACTGGGTATATATACACGGGCTAACAAGAGGGAACAGGTGACGAGACTAAACATCGATGGGGAACAGGTGTGCGAGGCGGGGCAAGGGCGGAGACAGGGAGCACGTGACAAAACAGAAACACATAAACAGGACATAAACAAGGACACATGGACGGGAGGCGTGACAAGTTTTGGTTGCAGTGCTTCATTTTGCAGGATATATGAGGTATTTTGCTGTTTGGGTGTGTGGTTTTGTGAATTGTGTTAAGTATTTTGATAAATCCAGCCTAGTTTACAAAATTGTGTTTCAGAAATTGGAAAAAAACTGTAATATTATTAATATAGTAATATAAATAAAACCTATGCTCTTATTATTCATCACATGCAAAGTTTTAACAGAAAGAAATAATATTAGAAAAATAAAAATAATTAAATTTGATAATAGATAAAACATGTCATTATAAAAATTACACTATTAGCTAAATCAATGTGTTTGGTGTGGTGTAGTGTGCGATGTGTGTGATGTTTATTGTGTAGTCTGTATTGTTTAGTGTGATGCTTATGTGGCGGGTGTGATGAGTGTGTAGTCTGTATTGTGTGGTGTGGAGTGTGTGGTTGATTTGAGGTGTGTAGTGTGGAGTGTGTGGTTGGTTTGAGGTGTGTGGTGTTTTTGTGATGTGGAGTGTTTGGTTGGTTTGAGGTGTGTGATGTGGAGTGTGTGGTTGGTTTGAGGTGTGTGATGTGGAGTGTATGGTGTTTGTGTGATGTGGAGTGTGTGGTTGGTTTGAGGTTTGTGGTGTTTGTGTGATGTGGAGTGTGTGGTTGGTTTGAGGTGTGTGGTGTTTGTGTGATGTGGAGTGTGTGGTTGGTTTGAGATGTGTTTTGTTTGTGTGATGTGGAATGTGCGGTTGGTTTGAGGTGTGTGGTGTTTGTGTGGTGTGGAGGGTTGTGGTTGGTTTGAGGTGTGTGGTGTGGAGTGTGTGGTTGGTTTGAGGTGTGTGGTGTTTTGTGTGATGTGGAGTGTGTGGTTGATTTGAGGTGTGTGGTGTTTGTGTGATGGGGAATGTGTGGTTGATTTGAGGTGTGTGGTGTTTGTGTGGTGTGGAGTGTGTGGTTGGTTTGAGGTGTGTGGTGTTTGTGTGACGTGGAATGTGTGGTTGGTTTGAGGTGTGGTGGTGTTTGTGTGATGTGGAGTGTGTGGTTGGTTTGAGGCGTGTGGTGTTTGTGTGGTGTGGAGTGTGTGGTTGGTTTGAGGTGTGTGGTGTTTGTGTGATGTGGAGTATGTGGTTGGTTTGAGGTGTGTGGTGTTTGTGTGATGTGGAATGTGTGGTTGGTTTGAGGTGTGTGGTGTTTGTGTGGTGTGGAGGATGTGGTTGGTTTGAGGTGTGTGGTGTGGAGTGTGTGGTTGGTTTGAGGTGTGTGGTGTTTTGTGTGATGTGGAGTGTGTGGTTGGTTTGAGGTGTGTGGTGTTTGTGTGATGTGGAATGTGTGGTTGATTTGAGGTGTGTGGTGTTTGTGTGGTGTGGAGTGTGTGGTTGGTTTGAGGTGTGTGGTGTTTGTGTGACGTGGAATGTGTGGTTGGTTTGAGGTGTGTGGTGTTTGTGTGATGTGGAGTGTGTGGTTGGTTTGAGGTGTGTGGTGTTTGTGGAGTGTGTGGTTGATTTGAGGTGTGTGGTGTTTGTGGAATGTGTGGTTGGTTTGAGGTGTGTGGTGTTTGTGTGATGTGGAGTGTGTGGTTGGTTTGAGGCGTGTGGTGTTTGTGTGGTGTGGAGTGTGTGGTTGGTTTGAGGTGTGTGGTGTTTGTGTGATGTGGAGTATGTGGTTGGTTTGAGGTGTGTGGTGTTTGTGTGATGTGGAATGTGTGGTTGGTTTGAGGTGTGTGGTGTTTGTGTGGTGTGGAGGATGTGGTTGGTTTGAGGTGTGTGGTGTGGAGTGTGTGGTTGGTTTGAGGTGTGTGGTGTTTTGTGTGATGTGGAGTGTGTGGTTGATTTGAGGTGTGTGGTGTTTGTGTGATGGGGAATGTGTGGTTGATTTGAGGTGTGTGGTGTTTGTGTGGTGTGGAGTGTGTGGTTGGTTTGAGGTGTGTGGTGTTTGTGTGACGTGGAATGTGTGGTTGGTTTGAGGTGTGTGGTGTTTTGTGTGATGTGGAGTGTGTGGTTGATTTGAGGTGTGTGGTGTTTGTGTGATGGGGAATGTGTGGTTGATTTGAGGTGTGTGGTGTTTGTGTGGTGTGGAGTGTGTGGTTGGTTTGAGGTGTGTGGTGTTTGTGTGACGTGGAATGTGTGGTTGGTTTGAGGTGTGTGGTGTTTGTGTGATGTGGAGTGTGTGGTTGGTTTGAGGTGTGTGGTGTTTGTGTGGTGTGGAGTGTGTGGTTGGTTTGAGGTGTGTGGTGTTTGTGTGATGTGGAGTGTGTGGTTGGTTTGAGGTGTGTGGTGTTTGTGTGGTGTGGAGTGTGTGGTTGGTTTGAGGTGTGTGGTGTTTGTGTGATGTGGAGTATGTGGTTGGTTTGAGGTGTGTGGTGTTTGTGTGGTGTGGAGTGTGTGGTTGGTTTGAGGAGTGTGGTGTTTGTGTGATGTGGAGTGTGTGGTTGGTTTGAGGTGTGTGGTGTTTGTGTGGTGTGGAGTGTGGTTGGTTTGAGGTGTGTGGTGTTTGTGTGATGTGGAGTGTGTGGTTGGTTTGAGGTGTGTGGTGTTTGTGTGATGTGGAGTGTGTGGTTGGTTTGAGGTGTGTGGTGTTTGTGTGGTGTGGAGTGTGTGGTTGGTTTGTGGTGTGTGGTGTTTGTGTGGTGTGGAGTGTGTGGTTGGTTTGAGGTGTTAATTTTAATTGATTTAGTGTAACTATGTTATTGTTAGCAGCAGTAGCAGAGTAAGTGACAGTTATTGCTCTATTGTTGCTTAGCAACAGGTATACGCCCAGTCAGGTGCACTGAGCAAATTGTCCAGTGTGAAATCAACACTGTTAATGTTAATTTAAGATTGTTAGAAATTGAAATAGGTTAAAGTTGGACGAGCAGAGTGTTGATTTAACACTGTTAATGTTAATTTAAGATTGTTAGTAATTGAAATAGGTTAAAGTTAGACGAGCAGAGTGTTGATTTAATACTGTTAATGTTAATTTAAGATTGTTAGAAATTGAAATAGGTTAAAGTTGGACGAGCAGAGTGTTGATTTAATACTGTTTATGTTAATTTAAGATTGTTAGAAATTGAAATAGGTTAAAGTTGGACGAGCAGAGTGTTGATTTAATACCGTTAATGTTAATTTAAGATTGTTAGTAATTGAAATAGGTTAAAGTTGGACGAGCAGAGTGTTGATTTAATACCGTTAGTGTTAATTTAAGATTGTTAGAAATTGAAATAGGTTAAAGTTGGACGAGCAGAGTGTTGATTTAATACAGTTAATGTTAATTTAAGATTGTTAGAAATTGAAATAGGTTAAAGTTGGACGAGCAGAGTGTTGATTTAATACCGTTAATGTTAATTTTAGATTGTTAGAAATTGAAATACGTTAAAGTTGGACGAGCAGAGTGTTGATTTAATACTGTTAATGTTAATTTAAGATTGTTAGAAATTGAAATAGGTTAAAGTTTGACGAGCAGAGTGTTGATTTACTACTGTTTATGTTAATTTAAGATTGTTAGAAATTGAAATAGGTTAAAGTTGGACGAGCAGAGTGTTGATTTAATACTGTTAATGTTAATTTAAGATTGTTAGAAATTAAAATAGGTTAAAGTTGGACGAGCAGAGTGTTGATTTAATACTGTTAATGTTAATTTAAGATTGTTAGAAATTAAAATGGGTTAAAGTTGGATGAGCAGAGTGTTGATTTAATACTGTTAGTGCTGATTTAACACTGCGGGTCCTAAACTCGCATCTAGGAACAGAACGCAGCCTGATTACATCACAGCTTACATGTATGTTGAATGTATGTTTTCTTTCATGCTAAATAGTCTGTATAATTCACATTCAAACATTCTGGCATTTTGACATAACATATTATTTTAAAAAATGATATTTTTTAAATTATATTATGTCAAGATTATAAGATTATAAGTATCATAAGATTGTAAGTATCCCCATTTTTCTTTATAATAACTATAATTAATATACAGTAGTGCATATTTATTATACAAAAAGATGGACATACTTATAATTACGTAATTACAATATAATGAACATGTTTGTTTTTTGTCTGTTAGTTTTTTTTTATCACAAATTGACAACTAATTAAACTAAACATCTAAAAAATGCTAACAGAAAAGTATGTTTTATCATTCAACATACACAGGATCACAGAAACAACATTTCATTAAAATAGTTGGGTAGCTGTCAATATAATGTGATTATAATGTGAGATTGAACTGTGTTACTATGTACATTTTCTCACATTACTGAAGCAATGGATACTACTAAAAATACTTAGTATAGGTATTACAGACAGTTTTAGAAAGTTCTTTAAATTTATCTAATAATCTAGTACAAAATATGTTATCAGTCCCCCGAAGTCCTACTAACCAGCGGGGTCAAGCTGAGAAGTTGGGTCGAGCTGGTCTCCAAGTCCTGACCAGCTGAATCGAGCTGGTCTTCTAGCCTTGACCAGCTTGACCAAGATGGTCAACCAGATAAACCAGTTTGACCAGCTAAAATCCAAGCTGGTTTAAAGCTGGTTCCACGCTGGTCATGGCTTCACTACTCAAATAACGTGTACATCAGTGAGATTTGTGTGCTGGTTAAACATGCTGTTGACTAGTTTTATTTAGACATTACTTTAACACCTAAATTACAAATTACATATTTTTACACTAAAAATGCAAGAAATTCCACTTTTAATCACCAACAATAAAAAGCTTTATTACATAAATGACATTTTTAGACAACACCAGCACTACACAGTATTATTATATCTGAATATAATGACCACCTATGTGGAGATAACCGTCCATTTCATCAGCTCTGGTTGCCATATTGGAGCACAATGTAGTTCTAGACACACGGCAGTCCATCTGTTTCTCTGCATACTTTAACATCCTTTCACCCTGTCCTTCAATGGTCACAGGACCACCACAGATCAGGTACTTTTTGTGCGCTGGGTTACTCATCACTGCAATAACACTGACATGGTGGTGGTGTGCTGCTGTGTCTGATCCACTTGTACAAGCACAACACACTAAGACGCCACCACCATATCAGTGTCATTGCAGTGATGAGTGACCCACTTGTGCCTCAGATAGGAATTCCAGCATATTGTACCTGTTGTAAAGATGAGAATGTAAACATAGAATGAGTACTTTTATTTTACACCTTAATGCTAACATGCTGCACTGATCCACGTTGATCAGGGATGTCCTAATTTTAGTTTTCTGTCCCCTAATTTGAAACTGAATACTGTAACGCTGAGTATCAGCTGATATCGATCCAGTGTTTGCATATGTAACAACCATACAATTTAGTCTAGAGAGAAAGCTGTTAGTCTACTGAATACTGCAGTACTGCTTCTTAGTTTTTAATGTGACATGTTTGAGTAATGTGTTTTTATTAGTAGTTGCAATATTATTTATAGCTGCATCAACTAATCAATACTAATACAATTAACCCACAACAGAAAACCATAAACCTCATCATAGTGAAACTACTAAAAATGCTGTTAACCTGAGACAGACTGGACATTTACTTATTGTGAAAACATGACGGAGTATAGAATAGATGGATTATAGAATAGAAATTGAAATAGAAATAGTTGTTAGTTTCAGCTGATTCTGTTTATGAACAATCCCTAATTTAATTGTTTCATTTTGAACAAACAACCAATTTAATTGCTTGGATTACAAATCGGTGTGGGCAGCATATTCATGTATTTGCTTTATGTGACAGTTTTAGAGGACTGAATCTTTACAAAGTAAAATTTCACCTTCAATAATTGTCAGTGGGTTAATTTTTACAAAAAAATTTGAGATTGATGTGTCCGACTTGAATCCATACTCTGCCACAGACTCATTCATTCAGTCCATCATGAAATGAAATACTTTTAAGTAATTTTCAGAAAGGCTAACTTAAACCTGCTCAAGCCTGGAAATCAGAGTCTAGTTTCCGCTCATGCAGTGTCTCTGTAAGAAATAAATCCATGGAAGCCAACAGAACTGAAAAAAAAAATGTGTTAATCAAACCACATCAATAAATTGTATTTATTTTTTTAATTAGTGGCACCCAGCCCATAAACAGGTTGCCTGCAAAATTCTTAAAGTTCGATTTAACTGTAATTTAAGACAAATTAGAAACTCCATGCTTAAACCAAAAACTACTAAGGTTACAGTTCTAAAATATTTTCTTTCTTTTAAAGGTAGTTTTCGGCATTTGTGTATATGTGTACATTGTGTAATGTTTATGTACTGTATATTTAAATGCAAGGGTTTAAGAGTCACACCTCTGCAGAGACAAAGTGATGGACAAAAAACAAGCTGACAACAATGAAATTTATTTAACTCAGATCAAAATTCGCATTCCTTGAAGTCATTAGTTAGCTATAGTATTCCAATACGCCTTCTAGCCTTACACCAAAGAACAGCGCCGATAAAAATAAGGACTAGAAATAGTTTGATGATAGTGGGTATTTCATTACTGCACCCCGTTTGCCTCCTAGCTGCAGTGTAATAGCTAACTAGCTAACGGTTGGCTAGTTAGCTAAAACTTTCAAACACCACACGTTTGACAGACTGTAGTTGAGATAAGAAGAAAAAAAACATTTGATTGTGTGGAATTGTTAGCTTAGCTAAGGCAACCTACTTAAAAACAAATTAAGTTATAGTTACTACTTAAGTTAATAGTTACAATTACACAGTATTTAGGTCAAATGCTTGTCCCAATATGCTGGGTCAAATTAATAACCCAGTGTGCTGGGTCAATTCTGTGTTTGTTCAATATTGACCAGCGCTGGGTTGTGAAAATATTATTATTTTAACCCAGTGTTTTTTAGAGTGCATGCTGTATTCGGTAACAAATAAAGGAGTTGGTTTTAAGCTGTTTTTTTCAGCAGGGTCATAAAATAAATTATGCTTAAACCAAGAAAAAGCAATCAAATCACTGAGCTCACTGTTTTTACCAACCAATCACACAATTACACCTACACATAAACACTGCACAAACATGAGTATGGATCACTGCACTGTCTCTGTTGTATAATCCTATGCTATTGTCTGAGCACAATATTCTTTAATTTGTTTTCCTGTATACACGACACAAAGATTGCTCATATTTTCCTCAGATCACATCCTCTAACAGCTCTCTCTGCATAAACAAGGTAACCAAACAGGCTGCTTTCTCGTTGTTTCAGCAGAAGAGTGTAAATTTAGTACATTTCTTTAAAAGAACGAAGTACAGAAATAAAAATAAAAATATAAAATATAAATGCATATTTTATTAAAAATAAAAATACATAAATACAAAATAATTAAAACAAACTTTAAGTATTTCTGCTTTAATATTAGTAATTTATTTATTTAATACTCCCTTTTGTTGGTAAAGTTTGGATCTTCATAGGTCAGCAATACATCATCCAGAATAGGCTCTCATCAAATTTCTACTTTGAACTAATTGGTATAAATCAATAACTTTATACTAGAGAAATATTGTATGGTAGAATAAACTATTTACAAATTATCAAACAAAGATCTCAGATTTATTCCTCTGCCATGTTTTTGTTCGAGGTCAGACTAGACAATCGTGCTAATGTAACTATGTCCGTTGTCAGTAGAGATTTAACAGCCAGGTTTACCAGTGATATCAGTGCATCCTGGAGGTTTATCAGTGATATCAGTGCATAGTGGAGGTTTGTCAGTGATATCAGTGCATAGTGGAGGTTTGTCAGTGATATCAGTGCATAGTGGAGGTTTATCAGTGATATCAGTGCATAGTGGAGGTTTGTCAGTGATATCAGTGCATAGTGGAGGTTTGTCAGTGATATCAGTGCATAGTGGAGGTTTATCAGTGATATCAGTGCATGGTTGAGGTTTATCAGTGATATCAGTGCATAGTGGAGGTTTGTCAGTGCATCATGGGTAATAATCACTCTTTTAATTATGCCATCTAATACAACTGCACTGGTTATACACTAACATTTGTAAGCAATCTTACAAATGTTAGAAAAGTTTCAATTTTCTTTCATTACAATTTTATTTAAATTATTATTACAGTGTCGTGAACAGTCAGTAAGATAAAACAGATGTGCTACTGCTTCAGCTTGATGTTGGGAGACTGAAGGGAAATGAATCAGATGAAGTAAATGTACATTTTCAATATTGTGTGCTCTATGACAGGCGGTGTGTTCATACATTTTGTTCTGAACTGTCATTTTACATTTTCAGCAGTTTACAATGAGTGTCGTTGCTGTTCCCCCAGAAAGGAACGGGAGGTGAGGTAGTACAATTTTTATTGTCATATCTCTGAGATTTTAGTCCCACCCGATTGAGCCTTACAGTCATTTTTACTGTCTGCATCCTCCTGTGTCAGAAAAGATTCCACCACCTTTTACTTTCTAGAAAATAACTAATAGAGTTATATTAAACATATGTGAATTCTGTAGAAGCGCAATCATATCTAATGGAGTCAGTGGATGAAGCGTTTACTTCTGTTCCTTGTGGCGGGGTTGTTGAAAAATGTTGAAGTAATGTCAGAATTGAACACAGTTCACTATGAAATGTAATCAAATCCCAGTTATATGACTTTTCACCTGCCGTTCTTCAAATGTATACATTATAGTGGAAATGTTCAATGCAAAGCACATATAACTGTGTGTGAACAGATGATAGATGCAGAAAACATGACAAAATGAAAAGTAACATCCCGCAACAAAAAACTATACATGTAGGTTAATATAGAAATGAAATATATATGCTTGTTTTGACTGACTGGTCAAATTTAAAATTCAAGTCAAAACACTTGCTGGTGATTGGGCGAGGAGCAGAAGAGGGGCGGGGTCTTTTAGAAAAACGGCGAACCCACTCCAACGGACGTTATTTGGACGGAGCGCAAGAGATGGGCACGCAATGGAACAGTGCAAGTAATTCAAACCTATTTTTATAATACAAAAATGTGTTTTAGCTTAAGTTTATTCGAGCTAATGAGATACAATGTTAGAGCTGGTTATAATGGTAGCGCTAATGCTGGTCTAACCCGAAGAAGCTAGGTTTCCGTTAGGAGCTAATGCTAGCGCCACATTTGTAAGTGTTGGGTTAGCTAACACACGGTACTGGAGCAGCACACTGTGCTGGATTTTCGGGGCTCCAGCTGGGTGTGTAAAGTTGAACCTGGTCGTGCGGGTTGTTTGTAGCTCCGTTTTTAAAAGGCTCCGGCGGGTGTGTACACCGTGCGACCCGGTTTGTCTAACGAGAGTCGAAGCTCCTTATTCGGCTTGCGTTTACCGATATACTCTTTCTCAGCGAGCCGCGTTTCTGAGTTTAGTCATTTTGGAGCACGTTTGCAGGGTGTGTGTCAGGGAAAGGTTTTTTTCTGTAATGTAGCACAACTTCCTCCACACGCTCTGATATTTAACCTAACATTAAAAAAAAACGTAGCTGACAAAAAAACGAGTATTTGGGTATTTTTATTTTGTCCGCCTTGGAAGATCTGCCTCACATGTTGTTTGGGTTTTGTTGATTAGTTGTAAAGTCATGGTAACCTAGCTAGGTAGCTAACTAACTACGTTTCACGGCTTTCTGCCGTTTGCAGTACTTCTGGCGGGAAATTGGTTTTCCTCAGGCCCAGGAAGAGAGGCAGCAGCCGCCTTTTTAAGTAGCTGTGAGGAAGGATTTTCTTGAAAAATATTTCTACTGCTTTTTTTGCTAGTGATTTTAATATATGTGACATTTTGTTATTAAAGTTATTCACTAAGAAAATGAGTCTGTGACGGTTTGAAGAGGGGCAGTTGCAGCATTTGCTAACCACTTGGTGGAGTCTGAGGTAAATTAGCATTAGCTAACCTAGCTAGCTAAGTTAGAGATCCACTAACTACTGTATGACAAGCACTGTGGAAGGATTTACAAGGTAAATTAGATTTTTGTAGAGTTCTGTTTAAGATTTATGATGTTTATATGCTAACTTTACTTTGACTTTGTAAAATAGGCTGAGACCACATGGTCTTAGTCAAATAGATCATTGCCTAGTTTCACTGAACAGTTTGCGAAGCTGTTGTAGCACAATTTGTTGCATGTAGTGTGTTTTGAATTAAACAGCTTTTCTAATAATAAAAATAAACTGATTATACAATAATACTGGGGCTCCCTGACATGTGACATGCTCTACAGTGTGTGTATATAAATCGATTGTGGGATCAAAAGCATGAAACATACTTTACTTAGAATTGTATAGAAGCACTTTTCTAATGTGGAACAAACTCCACTTTTCTGCACTACAGTGCTGCTCAGTCCAAGGTAGCTAATGTAATGCATGTCATTTTAAATCAGCTAGATTTTATTGATTTAGACTGTTATGTTTCACTTAAACTAATGACTAATCGTAAGTATGTTACTCGTGCTATCGGTATCAGCAAGTACTGAAAAACACTCTTGTCTGGGGAAAAAAGGGTAATGATGCATCTCTAGTGATATTATTGGTTAGCCTTTACAGATACAGCTCTTTGTACAGCGAGCATTGTAGATGAGTCATTGTTTAGCATTTGATTATATTCATGTATTTTGGTAGCCTTACACTGATGGATCTTTGTTTCCAGTACTCATCACTTAGGTAATGTCAGGACTGCAATGCTTACTTCAAGTTGCATACAAAAGTGATGATTACTGACAAACTAAGTGAAATTTCTTATTTTATTGTTTCTAGATAGAGAAATTAAGCAAGATTCGAGACATGAACATTAGAGATTGTGCCAATAATATCCTGGACAGTTATGTAATTTAGAAACATGAGTATTAACATGTGTCTTAAGCTCAGAATGTGACTTTAGGAAGAGCTTTTATACTGATTTAATTTCTCTAATCACTTTATAATAAATATTTTTTTCACTTGCACACAGATCTAGACTGCAAACAGTTGGACACGTGTTCTTACATTGGGGTGCTTGATTATATAAGGACCATTGCCTATATTCTAGTTATTTGTAATAGTCCACCAACCAAAAATATCCAGTCAACAGTGGTCCTCGGGTTAAAAACTGACTGCTGGTTAAAGGTCCCCCCAATCCCAGCACAAAACCCAAGGAAAAGCCATGATGGTGAAATCGAGCACTTTAAAAACAGCCACTCCAGTGAAATTGCATTTAGCAATTGGAAAATGGAATTTTAAGCTTTAGGGACACTACTGCTGGTTTCTGTGTGCACATATTTGACTTGTTTCACTTGTGTGGCTATAGTCTGGCAAGTCGTCTTCTGCAGGTAGAAGCACTAGTACAGCATAAAGTATATCTGACTTAATTTGGGATTTTCTTGTTGTTTTAAATACATTTTTTACTTCATAATGATGTCATTTAAAAGGAGTCAGAAGACGTTTTTAAGGACATGATTTCCTCATTTTTAACAATAAGATGATTTAATTCTCGCTGCCGCAGCATTGTTTTTTCGTATCTCTTGAAGCCTTATTGTTAGTCCTTTGTAGTCAGGATTAACAATAAGGAAGAAGACATGTTTGCAGCTAAGCTAACATGATACTTATTAGTCTAAGGTGCACAGCATGCAGAACCAGGGCTACAGGACAGCACAGCTGATAAGAGAACATTGCAAGGATCATGCAATCCATAGATGCATGTTTTTTCAAGTGTTAGTTTTGCTTTAAATGGGCACTAATACATGTGATCTGAGTGTGGTCATCTTTCTGTGGTGAGGTGTGAAAAGGTTTTACAAAGCATAGACTTTTTCAAGTTTTTATTTAAATCGTACAGCTGCTCTGTAGGTCCCTTTTTATACAGAATTTCATAAAAAATATGTTGAATGTGACTCATTGGCTAATAATGGATTCCGGTTTCAAGGTGGTTGCCACTACAATTGTCAGCTGTTATTTTGATCATCTACTGTGCTTGATCCTCAGGCTGATCACAAACAGTCTGATGGCAACATTTTAATTGAAGGGCCGCTCCAGAGGGTGTTCGACAAGGCCATTTGAAGAAAGTTCTTTGTACAATGACAGGTAACATTGTGGTTAGTATGAACAAACTATTTCAAGGTATAAATACAGACTGTAGTTATTTACTACTAGATATAACACTGTACAAACACCACATGGATGTATTATGATATCCTGAGCCATATAAATCCTTTAAGCTAGTGTCTATGTCTGAACAAAAATCTTGTGCTTTGTCTTTGCTTATTTTTGACTGCTTCTAGTTTCATGTCCTTTCCAGAAGAATATAAGATAAAGAATATTTATTAGGTTACTGAGCTAATTTGGGCATAACTAGTTTATGGAGGATTTTTTTTTTTCTGTCCTGCATCTCTGTGCATGACATTTAATATAGGATTGCAGCAACATCCTAAGGAGCCCAGCCATGAGTTAATTATTCAGTCAAATAAGGATGAAAAAGTTTTTTGTTTTTTTTTGGAAGACAAAATGGTTTTCTGTATAGCACTAACTATATTATGACCAATGAAAATCATTACAAGCTCACGCAAAGCCTGCCTAATTTTGCCCCAACCCAGCAGACTGCTTAGCAACCATTGCTTCTGCCATTTACCAAAGCCTTCAGCATGATTTTGTCTAGTTCCACCAGCTGCTCAGTTTTGTGTACAGGCTCTGTGGTTGGCTATATTTGCAATTACATAAGAAAGTTGTATACACACCCCTCATACACCCTCTTCCCTCACAGCACATGCATAAAATACACAGCAAACTAAATATCAGGTGGCGTTGTAGCACTTTGGAGCCTAAAATGCAGCAAATCCAATACAACGAGAATATTCAGTTTAGTTTGTTTGCAGTAAGTGGGTCAGCAAGTGTAGGACAGGCTTTAGCATAGTAACTGAATGTACAGTAGCCAGTGTTGTGAACTTATAGTATGATGTATAGGTCTAGTAATACATTTCAATAATAGTAATTAAATTAAAAGCAATAAAATGTTAAGAAACCTGTTTTATTTTCTCTTATATATTTACTACTGCTCTTTAATAAAGTATATATTTTATATGATAACTTAATCAATGGATGGAATAATTGATAGAATACTCGATTACTAAAATAATCGATAGCTGCAGCCCTAGTAAGTCAAATCAGTTTATGGAATAGTAATAGCAAATAGGCAGGAAAGGAATAAACTTAAGAAAAAGGTACATAATTATAGATGGGTTAAAATTAACGATGATCAGTGTTGCTTAATTCTTAATGTGATTTAGATAATTTTCCGGCAAGATGGACCTCACTAATATTTTAATCCAAGTTACGTCCCTACTATCAGGTTTAATCGCTAACACCTACTCTCATAAACCACAAAGCCCAAAATATACTCCAAGTCTCTAATTTGAAACTAAATTTGTTGTTCAACTACGTAAGTGTTACAGCACATCTGAACTGTATCTCTTGGTGTTTCAGCTGCTGTAAAGAAATGGGATGGCCACCTAAAGCATGCTCCTGGCAGGCCAGGAGGTCGGGGATACCAGCAAATCACAACAACCTTGTAACTAATTTCACCTCTCTGTAAGCCTTGATTCAATGATTCAATTTGTCTTAACTAATGTTTTTGTTCCATAACAAATTTCACGTTTATGTTCAGCTTTTCTTTCTTATAAACACGTGAACAGCGCAGCAGCAGTTGAGTAATGCTTTACTTAGGGTTCTGTTTGAGGCTACATGACTACTATATAAGCTTGTCATGAGAGCCGACGTAACCCTACATACATTTTTTACAAATGCTTATTCCAGTAGGCGTCATTTGTTATGAAGGTTACATTTGCCAATTTTGATCAAAGTGAGCCTTTATAACCTTTGACAGATGATGCCTATTGAAATGAGCATTTGTAAACATTTCTGTAGGTTGTCATGACAAACATGTAGGTGTAGGTTGTCATGAATAGTGCGCTACAGTGAAGTTTTACCTAGAATTGAACAGGGTGAGTCAAAAGTTCCAGGACCCCCCTTAATTTCAGAAACTAAAGGGAAAATGACGTATCTGAATACCCAAGCAATAATGGGTGAGGGGGCCTATCTTTTAGGCTATATCTGAAACATGGCCGCCATATTGGATCACTGTCAAGTTTTTCAAATGGGAAGGTATTCATGTAAGATGTCAAAGAAGACAGAATTTTTTAGAAATCGATTTGCAGTATCTCCTCAGGTATAAGTTATCAACACAAAGTTGCAGCAACAATCAGGAACGTTCCCTGTGATGCACAGCTATTTGACGTGTTTAATGTGTTGTCCCTGGTACTGCATACAGAGGACACTGAAACCAATCGTTATGAACCCGCATGAGAATCTCTGGAGAAATGCTGTCACGAGCCTCTAAGATGCGGTACTGAAGGTGGTGTTTGTTGCAGATTTTCTCAGCATAAACAATAAAAACCTGCATTAAGAAGTCTTTCTTCGGAGATTCTCATGGGGGTTCATAACAGTTGGAACCAGCACTTTCAGCTCTGTGTTCAGCTTCAGGGACAACACATTGAACATGTAAAATGGCTGTGCATCACAGGGAACGTTCCCGTTTGTTGTTGTTATTGTTGTAACTTTCTTGTGTTGTTTGAACCATAAGAGATATTGCAAAACTGATTGGAACAATTGATTTCTGAGACAATTCTGGTCTTCTTTGATTTGCTACATGACCACCTTCTCATTGGGGATAATACATTGGAAAATCCAATACAGTGGCTCGCCATGCTTGGGACAGCCTTAAAGACAGGCCCCCTCACCCATTACTTACTGGGGTATTCAGATATGTAATTTTCCCTTTAGTTTATGGACTAAAAGGCCTGTCCTGGGACTTCGGACGCACTCTGTACAAATCTATGTATAATTTCACTGTATATCCCTTATACTAGTAAAGTAGGTGAGACTCATCAATTGGCCAGTAAATATATGAGCAACTTGGGTTTCTAGTGATTTTTCTAAATTTTATCTATGTTTATCTGTTAACCTGTTTAATCTGTGTATGTGTTTGAAGATTGTTGACATTGAAATTAATTGGATTTATAATAAATGTTTTGTAATGTATCCTGATTTATGTGATTGTTAACCTGGTTAACAATCTGTGTATGTGTTTTTGAATATTGTTGACTGAATTGAATTCATAATTAATGTTTTGAAAGTAATTCTAATCTCTGTATTATAAAACATGCATTAAACTTAGAATTGTTTTAATCTATTTTCAACTACCTGGAAAAGTTTTTCACCCCTTTTAATATAATCAAAACTAGATTCTCACATTGTCTTTTCAACCAATTAAAAAACACGTCTTTTCACCTTTCACTTTCAAACAAAAATACACGTAGAAATTACTTTTCACATCAACGTCTTTTCAACCACTCCAAAAAGACGTCTTTTCACCTTTGACTTTCAACCAAAAAAGAATGTTTCAACGTGTGGCATGGACGGCATGCTCAGTGTCCCTGATTACCAGTAGAGAGAATATAATCAATATTTTTCTCTTTTCCTACAGAAAATGTCAGTTAGCCACCACTTTAACCTGCGGCTCAGACACAAGGAACAGCGTCCATTTAGAATATTCTATTAATTTATTTTCTGCTTGTGTGAAAAAAGAGATTTATGATTGAATTTTGTTTGTTTACAGAAAGTTTGGACGTTGGACGCCGATCCAACATTTACATACGGCTCCTTGGGTTATGGATACTCCCACCAGGTAGGTGTTCAGAACAGATTGTACTGATATCTGTACAAAGTGTGACAGCAATTCTGTTGCTTATGATATTAAATATGATGAGCAAGTTGTTTTTTCTCTCTACAGATGAAACATCCTAAAAAAACGATAAATGAACTGGTGGAGAAATCTCTCTTTCCCTGCTGCTCTCCTGCTGCAGATCAAAGAGATCTGAACTAGTGAGATTTACACACAATCAGTTACATTTAAATAATGCTAATATATTTTTATAAAATACACTGTTCCAGTTCTGAAACTGTACAGTGATCATCATTTAAAATCATTAATATGCATTTTCTTTGAATCCTGTATTACCACTACACCTTACTAAAACTGTTGTGCTGTGAATGAAATGATATTAATAATATTAAATTCTATATGTCATATTGCTCATCAACTGAGGTCCATCAATCATGCTGATAACAAGCTACACTTTGAGAAACAAATATTTACTGGGATTCATATTAATAATAATAACTTTGGTGTATTTTGTATCTGTGAAGTCACAGTTGTACATGGCCTTTCGTGGCTGATCAAATTATTGCAACAGTAGAAGATGTGACTATTTTTGCATTTTGTAAATTTCGTGTATTTTAAATGGACAAATCTCTCTGTGATGTGATGTCCCCCTCACGCTGCCCAAGTGGGCATACCAAGAAGCACTTGTGTTCCTTGTGGTGGGGTTGTTGAAAAATGTTGAAATAATGTCAGAATTGAACACAAAAAACGACTTTTCACCTGCGGTTCTTTAAATGTATACCTCGTGGAAATGTTCAATGCAAAGCACATATAACTGTGTGTGAACAGATGATAGGTTCAGAAAACATGACAAAATGAAAAATAACATCCCACTACGTGTAGGTTTACATTTACAAGAAATGAAATGCTAAATTTATGTCAAAATGTATTAAAATGTACTATATTTCACTGTGCCGTGTTTAAATTGTACTATATTTCACTGTGCAGTGTTTAAACTGAACTATATTTCACTGTGCAGTGTTTAAACTGAACTATATTTCACTGTGCAGTGTTTAAACTGAACTATATTTCACTCTGCAGTGTTTAAACTACTATAATTAACTGTGCAGTGTTTAAACTGCACTATATTTCACAGTGCGGTGTTTAAACTGTACTGTATTTCACTGTGCAGTGTTTAAACAACTATATTTCACTGTGCAGTGTTTAAACTGAACTATATTTCACTGTGCAGTGTTTAAACTGTACTGTATTTCACTGTGCAGTGTTTAAACTAACCTATATTTCACTCTGCAGTGTTTAAACTGTACTGTATTTCAGTGTGCAGTGTTTAAACTGAACTGTAGTTCACTGTGCAGTGTTTAAATTGAACTATGTTTCACTCTGCAGTGTTTAAATAGAACTATATTTCACTTTGCAGTGTTTAAACTGAACTATAGTTCACTTTGCATTGTTTAAATTGTACTATATTTCACTGTGCAGTGTTTAAACTGAACTATATTTCACTTTGCAATGTTTAAACTAGACTATATTTCACTGTGCAGTGTTTAAACTGAACTATATTTCACTGTGCAGTGTTTAAACTACTATATAATTCACTGTGGCGTGTTTAAACTGAACTATATTTCACTGTGGCGTGTTTAAACTGAACTATATTTCACTGTGGCGTGTTTAAACTGAACTATATTTCACTGTGCAGTGTTTAAACTGAACTATATTTCACTGTGCAGTGTTTAAACTGAACTATATTGCACTGTGCAGTGTTTAAACTGAACTATATTTCACTGTACAGTGTTTAAACTGAACTATATTTCACTGTGACGTTTTTAAACTGAACTATATTTCACTGTGGCGTGTTTAAACTGAACTATATTTCACTGTGCATTGTTTAAATTGAACTATATTTCAACGTGCAGTGTTTAAACTGTACTATATTTCATTGCAGCTGGTGAAAAGACAGAACCTCAGCGGTTTAGTAGATGCTCAGACCCGAATATGTTAACAAGCAAATTGGAGCTAAAAGAATTCGGACACTTTTTAGCCCACAGTGGTAAAATAAACAAGACAGCGTCTGTGAAAATGTTTACATGTTCTGTGATTGTGTGTTTTGGGGGGTCTGTGGACATGTCAGGCCCCGAGATTTTTTTTTTACGTTTCATATCCTGAAAGTGCTGATCTGATATTTACTGTAAACTGTATTTATACAGGCAGATTTGAACTTCAGTTTTACTTTAAAGAATAATTGGTTTGCTAAACTGTACGGAGAAGTGTTAACACTGGTGGAAGCATATGGGGTCTTTGTAGGGCTGCTGGACAGAGCCCCTCACCATTCTTTCAATACTGACCCTCAAAAACGCCCATGTGTCTTTCTTTATATAGACAGAATGTTTCTCACGTCAGATGACGTCATAATGAGAGAGGCTGGTCTCCGTGGTGATGACAGGTTATAAATAAGACAACAAACACGTTTATGTCTCAGACACGACTGCAACTCGGAGAGATCAGCACGAGGTCAGTATAATCTCAGATTTATGTTGTTCTGCTGGTAGAAAAGAACTAAAGTTCTTTTAGACAATATATGTCTGTTTTCAATGCTGTCAAGACAGCGTGCTGGTAACTCACATCTTCCTCTGAGGAGACTTTACTCCTTTAAATCCCTCCGTTCCACCTTAAATGGTGCTGCAGTGACATTCCGGCGCCTTTATACACTATTTAAGGTGGACGGGAGAATTCGACCAAGAATCCAGATTTCAGCCTCACTTGTACCATTAGCTAAAAACCAGTGAGTTTAATCTGTAAGGACGATGTTTTGTTTGGCTTTTAAACCTCTGCAATTTCAGCTTTTAGCCGCCAATGAAGTTTAAAACTGGTTTAGCTCCTTATGTCGTGTGTAATAATTGCTTATTGCGGTTCAAGACGTATTGAAAGTGTTTCTATGAGTGGAGTTTGTGCTACAGCGGCTGGTGAGCAGCGCTGGTGTCGTTTAAAGCTGGTAATTAAACAAACTCGCTACTCAAACTCAGACACTCTCCTGCTTTTACACTCGCCTCCGTCTGAAATTCCCTCAATCCGGATACGGTGCTAGATAGATACGGAGTCGACTCCCAGCATTTCGATTCTTATTGGCTAAGAGTCCAATTTAACTCCCAGAAGCGCTAGAGTCGAAGAATCGACTCTTTTTAGAATCGATTCCCCATCACTACTGATATGGAACTGAGGGCGACGGTCACTCGGCAGTGATAGGAGGACTGTGAAAAGAAGGCGGGGTTTAGCGGAGAGTGTATTGATTTGATTGGTCGTAATACAGTAAGAACCCTCAGAGAAAACAACCACCATTAAAAGCGGGTTAACAAATTCAGCTGATTAAACTATTAGAAGAAAACAGCGATGAGACATTTGTAGACAGTATCTAACATCAGATCATCTACTGACTGTTTACCTGCAGTAGAGAAAGATCTACTTTTACTGTTAAACCTATGTACTATTTAATGTTCAGGTCTAAATGTTAACTGTTCAGAATATAAACGGTATATGAAGAATTGCTGTACATGTTATTACATCACATTGTTTAATGCATAAAGAAACATTTTAATGCACTTCATGAGTAGTCTTTGTTTTATATATTAGCACAATGCTAATTCCTGCTAGCACCCTGATTGAGATGTCCTGTGTTATATTAGCACAAAGCAAACACACACGCCTGAGAAGTTAACTCGATAAAAACAAACTAACTCATCAGTAAGACCTGCTAGATTTGGAACTGGACTGTTAATTCTTTCTGATTCACTCTTCTGATAATGAAGCAGTAGATAGTGAAGTGATTCCATCCACATACAAAACTGTACATTATGACACTGAAGAGTTTTGTTTGTTTGTGATTTTCAATTTCAGAAGACAATAATCAAATTAAAAAGAAAAAATGAGGAAAAGCAACAAACAGGAGAAGACCATGCAGGTACAGTATTAATAATCCACAATAGTTATTTTTCAAACACGTACAAACAATATCTGTATTAATCCAGTTGTCTTGTATCTTATAGTCAGTAGCACCACAACGGGTGGAGCAGGAGCAGAAAGAGGAGGGGAGGTCTGAATATGAGGAGATCAGAGCTTTAGAAGAAGCTCTGAAACAGTATGAGCGGGAGATTTCAATGTCCAGAGAGAGGGAGAAACAGATGAGAGGACACCTGCAGAGAATGAAGGAGCAGGTAGAAAGAAATGAGAGGGAGACTCTGGCAGTTGTACAGATAGAGGAGAACCTGAAAAGAGAGATTCAGGAATTGAAGGAGAGGCTGGACATTGGAATTGAAAAGATGGAGACCGGGGAGATGGAGGCTGGAGAGTTGGAGCAGCGGCAGGATGAGCGGACAGCTGACCCCACCACAGTTCCCATTACAGAGGACAGAGTGGGGGACGAGAACAGCGCTGTCCCACAGAAGGCCGGACCACAGCCTCAGACGTTCTCTGACTCAGAAGCAGAAGATCAGGCTTCAGAGACTCAGAGTACTGAAGCAGGAAGGAGCTCGTCTGGAGGAAGGATGCTGCAAAGTGTGCTGTCCAGAGTTCGCTCTGCTGTACAGGTAATTACTCCCTCACTGCATAACAAGATAAAGATAGAAATATGTTACTATAAGTAGAACGTCTCGCCCTTAAAACCTGTTTACTGTTTCTGACAGATTTCAAAACTGATTCAGTGTTTTAGTGTAACTTCATATATAATTAATGTTAACACACTTTTTTATCTCTACCCTGCAGAGCCTCAAGTTATGCTTTGTAGCTCCGGAGGATGAGGATGAAGAAGAGCAGTCTAAGGAAGCTCCTCCATCCGATCCATTGATTCCTCTTGGAGCACCGTGTTAGTCCTATTCATTTTAAGGACTAATTAAACAGATTGTTTTAAATCTCTCTCTGTTTGACTTTAAATGTGAACCTGTAAAACACTATTGACATGTTTGTTTCTGTAACAGACGGGGGTCCTGACTGTACACCTAAGGACCTGCAGAGGCTTCAGTAAAACTGGTATGCTTAAAGTTTATAAAGACTCACTGATAAAGTCTTGTCTTTGTGTTTGTATTGATTACTAGCTATGAAACTGCAATCAGTTGATCAATAATGCTGGTTCTGTTTTTCTGTGTTCTGCATCAGCTCCTATGAAAGACACAAGGGCGTTTCTGAGGGTCAGTATAGGAAGAATGGTGAAGTGCACCATCCAGCGACCCTACAAAGACCCCATGTCCTTCAGTGAGTGGAAACACTTCTCCATACAGGTTTGAATTACTCAGCAGTATCTTCTCTTTGTGCACAGCAGACAAATGGTTCTTTAAAGTAAAGCTGAAGTTAAAATTGAAGAGCTTGACAGTTTCATGATGTCAGTTCAGTGTGCAGGAGCGTTAGCTTGCATGTGGTACTTTTCATATTTCTACTGTGTAACAGCCTCATAATTCAGTAACATAACAGTTTTTTCCAAAGTTACTAAAGCCCGACTTACCTTTCTCACCTGTTTCTATTTGCAGATCAGTAAGGATGAAGTGTTTGGCGTCCAGAAGTCCAGTTTAGTGGTGGTGGAACTAAATGTTCTGGATCCTGTTACAGCTGCTCCTAAAGTCATAGGGAGAGACACCATCAAGCTGAAGGAAATCCTAAATGTGAGACTGACGTTCTTCTTCACACAGCTGTACACAGTTTTCCTTCAAGCTGCTCAGTGTCACTGATTACCAGTAGAGAGAATATAATCATTATTTTTCTCTTTTCCTACAGAAAATGTCAGTTGGCCACCACTTTAACCTGCGGCTCAGACACAAGGTACAGCGTCCATTTATAATATTCTATTAATTTATTTTCTGCTTGTGTGAAAAAAGAGATTTATGATTGAATTGTGTATGTTTACAGAAAGTTTGTACGTTGGACGCCGACCTCACATTTACATACGGCTCCTTGGGTTATGGATACTCCCACCAGGTAGGTGTTCAGAACAGATTGTACTGATATCTGTACAAAGTGTGACAGCAATTCTGTTGCTTATGATATTAAAGATGATGAGCAACTTGTTTTTTCTCTCTACAGATGAAACATCCCGAAAAATCCATTAATGAACTGGTGGAGAAATCTGTCTTTCCCCGCTGCTCTCCTGCTGCAGATCAAAGAGATCTGAAATAGTGAGATTTACACCCATTCAGTTAGATTTAAATAATGCTAATATATTTTTATAAAATACACTGTTCCAGTTCTGAAACTGTACAGTGATCATCATTTGAAATCATGAATATATAATATTTTGAATCCTGTATTAACACTACACCTTACTAAAACTGTTGTGCTGTGAATGAAATAATATTAATAATGTTAGATTATATATGTTATATTACTTGTGAACCAGAACCTCCTGTTAACAAACTACACTGCATTGAGAAACAATTATTTACTGTGATTCATATTAATAATACTGACTACTTAAATTTGAAATATTTTGTGTATTTTAAATGGACAAATCTCTATCTCTCTCAGTGATGAGACGTCCCCCTCCACGCTGCCCCAAGTGGACAAACCGAGCAGCACAGAGCTCAGGATATCCACTGAGGTGACGGAACTCATCAGGAGGAGAGGCAGGTCAGTGAGGCCTAAGCTGAGACTAGAATGGATGAGCTCAGTTTGGTTTAGACTGGGGTTATTTATGTGGCGATGCTGCATATTAATACCACATAAAAAAATGACATTTTAAACATTAACAGAATTTTCATGATGATCATTTTAATAGGATTCTTTTTTAGATTTGAGATCATCTAACACTGATATGACTCAGAGATTCTTTATGGTTGTATTTGTGTGTTTTTCAGGTTGGCACTGCTACGTAAGGGTTTGGAGGCGTGTAAGACTGCAGAGGGTAGGGTGCAGTTCTTGGAGAAGCTGGTCCTGAAGAAGGATTCAGCCACTGACTCTCCCTGCAGTAAGGATGAGAGCTCTGAGGTATGTGGGTGTTGGTGGTGCACATGCAGTTTTGCTGAACTCCAGTGCTAGTGTGCTGTTTTTATGTATCATGTACTGCATTTAAAGAGTGATATTGTATTTGGCAGGTCCTGTCTAGAAAGAAAATTCAGAAGAGAAGAGAGGAAAAGACGGACAGTGGAACTACAGCGGAAAGAAAGAAAGAAAGAAAGAAGGAAAAGTTAAATGTAAGACGAGGAAGTAGAGAGAGAACAGAGCAGAACCCTATGGGGGATCGTTTATGGTGAAGGATACTGAACGCTGGTGTACACTACTAACATAGAGCTGTGGAACTCTTACATACACACACTACTCGTACATGCATCTGAATGATTGTGCACAGACTACAGATTTAGAGCACGTCCAGAAATGATTTCACTGTAAAATGAGGGCAGAGTTTAGCAGCACAAAGGAAAAGGTTTTCTGGAGAAACTACGTTCAGCCTTTTCAGTGACTGCTCCTGTCATCAGCCTTTTCATATCTTTTTCGATCTCCTGGTGGTCTGAAGAATTCCCCACCTTCCTGTCCAACTGTAGTACTTAATTATACACAGTGCTCTTCATAAAACTGTAAGTAGGATATTATGATGGCACTAAATCACCTTATTAGTGTCAGTATTAACATTTAGCTGAGTCTGTGTACACATTATCATCATTATACCCCACATGTACAAGTGTTTCATAGCTGTGTGTGAGTACCCTAAACACCCCCCATAGGACCCCAGGTCTGTCTCCATTTCTCTCAACACTGGTCCGTTTGTCTTCCACATCCTCCTCCATTCCCACCATCTCAACTTCCCTGCAGCAAACAACCTCAATGTGCTGAAGCTCCTTCAATAAAATGAAGGCAGAATTTAGTGTGTAGCTTTTTGTGGAAGTGTAACTGGAGATAAACTGGTCTATAAAACTAATGAACCTAATTGGACTACAGCAGAGCTATGAGAACCTCCCTCTTGGGGAGATGTGGTCTCGCACAGCAGCCAGAACAACCTGTATAAACATGATTCATGTTATTTGAGTCAAACATTCCTACGTGTCCCGCCCAATATCAGGAACAGGTAGATTTGTCCCACCCAAAAATTAAACCACAGAAAAAGCAGTTTAAAATCACTTTCTGGCATCTGCTGCAATTCACATGCTGTGTTTGTTGTTAGCAACAGACTCCTTTTGTTAGGTGGTCTTTAACTTTGTTAAGGCTTGTGTTGAGATGCCTGTTCAGAAATATCCTGCTGTCAGCAGATTCACTGACCGGAGCTCTCGCCTCGGTGGAGCATCGGGTAGCTCGTGCCAGCTTTAAACGCAAGGTCAGTGATGAGAGCAAAGAATAGCAAAATATAATGCATTAAAACGGCTTTAGTATAATGTGGTGTTATGGTAATAGACGAGGAAGGGTTAGGTTAGCTAAGGTTTATATTAGAGGTGGGCGATACCGGGAATTTTGGTATCGATCCGATACAAAGTAAACACAAGGCCAGTATTGCCGATACAGATACTAAAACCGATACTTTTTAATATTTAATCTTCATAGATCCAAAGGATCCAAAAGAAAAACATTGTATATGAAAATAAAATACTTTATTATAACAATTATAATTTTTTTTTTTTGAGGTAAAAACAACCTAAAACAAAATCTCCAGAGGTAGAGGGCTGACAAACCACAATACAAAACAAGTAACACACCACAACAAATACTATAAACAGTTTTGAACTTCTTCTGTCTAACAATACAATAAAATAATACAAAAAATAAGGAATTTCTTCCATTCAGTGCACTTCTGGCTTTAAACAAAATAAAAACAATAAGTGAAAATTAAATAAAGTGTAAATAAAATTTTTTCTTTTAAATAAAGAGTGTAAAAAATATACTGAACACAGCGCACTGAGCACAGCACTGACAGAGAGTAGACTTTGATGAATCCGTGTGCGCGGCAGAAAAAAAGCTTGGGTATCGATCTTTTTTCATGAGTATTGATCAATATTAATACTAGCATTGGTATCGATATTATCGTTATTTGGATCGATCCGCCCACCTCTAGTTTATATTAACTTTAGTCAGAAAGCACTCTGAAACGTAAAGTTACGTTACTCTCTGACCACGTCCCAAACTGCAGACCAGGGGCGTAGCTAGCGCTAGTGTCCCCGCACCCCTAAAGATTATAGTAAAAAAACGTTTTTTTCTTTTAATGTTCTTTTAACACACTGTGTCGGTGCTTTGTCTGACTGGTGTTGTGTGTCTAGTAAGTTTTGCAAAGATATATTTTTATACTTTATCACTCCGAACCAACAAATTGCAGTCATTATCAGCAGTCCATATTTCTGGTCACTCTTTATTCTGTTACTGTTAGCTAGGAGTTACTCTCTGATGGTTTATTGTAATTTAGCAGGCTAATGCTGCAGGTGGTCTGTTTACTGTTTTCTGATAACAGTACCATGTAATGTGGAGTACATTGTTTAGTTTGTAAAGTGATCTTTAATTGGATTTATCTAATAATTAACAGAAGTACAGACAATGTTGTATTTTGTTTATGTATTTGTAATATATACATTATATAATAAATACATTATCATCGAGCATTATCAAAGTGCTGAACTAAAAAACACTCATTTCTAAATTATGCATTGTTTTATGGTTTTCTTTCTGTATTTGACTTTCAGTGTATTAGAATATAATGACTTTTTTAACACATTTAATTGGTGATTACAAACTTTGACACAAGTATTTGAGTATCCAAACAGTAAAGAATACTGATGTTATTATTCATTCCCACATTTCAATCAAGTTAAGCAGTATGTTTACATTTTCCTGGATGTTCGGTCCAAAAATCAATGTACAAGTATTATAAGGCCAGTTGGTAACAACAGTAAATAATGTCACGTATTGTTAATAAGCTCCCACAGTATACACTAGGTGGCCAAAAGTATTTGCTTGTCTGCCTTCCCACGCATATGACCTTGAGTGACAGCTGATTCTTAATCCACAGGGTTTAATATGGTCCACTCCTGAAAACAACCCTACACTATAACCCCCCCTAAACCAAACTTTATACTTGGCACAATGCATTCAGACAAGTATCATTCTCCAGTGAACACGTCTCCACTGCTCTAGAGTCCAGTGGTGGCATGCTTTACACCACTGCACCCCATGCTTTGCATTGCACTTGATGATGTAAGGCTTGGATGCAGCTGGGCTTGTTTCCTGGTAAGGCTTGTTTCCAATCACTTCCACTTTGTTATCATACCACTGACAGCTGACTGTGAAATATTTAGTAGCAAGGAAATTTCATAACTGGCTATGTTGCACAGGTGGTATCCTATCACTGTACCACACTGGAATTCACTGAGCTCCCTGAGAGTGACCCATTCAGCAGTCTGTATGCCTAGGTGTTTGGTTTCATACACCTTTGGCCATGGAAGTAATTGGAACACCTGAATTCAATGATTTGGGTGTGTGACTTAATACTTTTGCCAATATAGTGTATAAAGGTTCTGTTGTACATTTAAGATATTTTAAGACACTGCTGTTAAGATATTCATATTTTAGCTGCTTTATTGTATCCAGTTGGATAATAATAAGTCAAGGTCATCTGTGTAGGTTCCCTGTTGGACAAAACAGCTTATACCAACTTCAGCTGGTCAAGTTGGTTGACCAGCTTAAGCTGTGTTTTGGAACCTGGTCGCTAGTTTGTAGCTGGTATTGGATTAATAATTGGTCAGACCATCTATGAACAGCTAGTAGCTGGTAGCTGGTTCATAGCTGGTCAGACCATCTAAAGTCAGCTGGTAGTTCTGTAATTCTTTAAAATAGTTATCTTATTTTTGATTTTTTTAAAATTGCTATCTGATTTTTAAACCAATTTAATTGATTTTGAATTGACATTTTGACAATTGACCAAAACAAAATATGGATTTGATAGTTTAAACACAAGCACGAACACCTCTGCCTAATTAACAAATAATATCCTCATCATATTCTAAGCAAAAAGAAAACTGCATGACAATGACATTTTTAAAAAATGTAAACAATTTTATTTTTCATGTAAAGCACTTGCTGAACATTTTAAATGACTATGAATAGTAATTTTAATAAAGAATACTGATAAATGCATGTAACCAAAAATATGTTTTCTTTTGATAAAGTGTTGAATTTTTTCAGTTACATCATGTCCTAGTTTTCCAGCTCTGGACCTCAGCTCCAAATCTCCAGCCACTTGTGGAAGTAACCTTTTACAAAACAAAAACTATATATATATATATATATATATATATATATATATATATATATATAATAAAGATTTGTCTAGTGAAAAACTCCCCCTTCCACAAAATCCAGTACGCCTGCGTTGGCTAATAGTCCTCTGTGTTTTTAGGATCTGTGGTGTCCGCGGTGTTTGTACACACTTCATCAATTAGCCGTCAAAACAGGAGGCTTGTTCGAGATACAGCTGCTCCTGGCCTTGGTGGTCAGAGAGAGCAGCTGAACGCAGTGGAGGGAGAATGTTAGAAAAGAGCCTCAACTCGAACAGTCGCCACCTGCAGCCTACATGAACAATGGCGGGTCTTGCAGTGTTTGCTCTCTTTACAGCTGATGAAGTAGACACAGTAGAAAAATAGTAAAAACAAAAAAAAGAAAGTAAAGAATTAGAAAGAAAAATAGATCCAAAAGCAATAGTGATGTAGTGCTTTTAAAGACACTCACGAATCATGATAATAAAAATCTACGGCACTTGAGCCTCTTCATGATATGAAATACTAATTATGAAAAAAGAAGTATGTTAAATACTGCTACTACATGCTACTAGACATGGTAGTATTAGTGTAAATTAAGGTCTTTAAAGAGCTTTAGAGGAGATATATATTTTACAGTAAAAAGAGTCAAGAGTCAGAGGTGTCCGCGGAGGTTCTGACCAATGAGGATTAAGCTCTGTTGTCATCAAGCGGTTTCTCGGCTCGCGCAGTTCATGGAGAGCAACTACAGCGGCTGTTAACGTGTCTTCGTGAAGCGCTGGTGGTGCCGACTCAAGTCAAACAAAAAAACTAACCATGCACCGCTCTGAGCCAGACAGCGAACGGGCTGCGCGGCGCCGTGTGAAGTCAAACACGCCTAGGGTCAAAATTCAACAAGATTTCACACGAGCAGCAGAGAATGTGAGGATTTTTACCTCCACTGTTACATTTGAGCGGTACTGATTCACACAATCACAACATTAGATTTACAAATGCAAATCTTTTCTACAAATTAAAAAAATATATTTTTATATATGTAAAACATTTTTGCACATTTGTACATTTGGATTATTATTAATATGCCAGTCCATTTGTGGATTTGGATTTTACGTGCATGTAGTTGTTTAAACGCAGCTGCAAGTTTTAGTACATTTGTGACTATTGTTTAACAAAATCAAAATCTGACCATTTTTTGACTCCATAAGCAAACTGCTAAAAATAAAAGCGCGAAAGTCACTGAAGCGTTGAGAAGCAGTCTAAACCGTGTTTTGCCGCTGCTGCTTGTACTAGAGGTGGGCGGATCAATCCAAATATCGATAATATCGATACCAACACTGGTACTCGTGTAAAAAGATCCGATACTCAGAGCTTTCTTTCTCCCGCACTTCATCTAAGTCTACTCTCTGTCAGTGCTGCACTCAGTGCGTCAGACTGTTGTGTTGTGTTTATAACACTGCTGTTCACATTATTTCTGTTCTTCCATTTATTGTGATTCTCTAACTGAGCATGTTATACTACTCATATTGTATTTGTTTTATTCCTGTGGTTTTATTCCACATCAGTGTATTTTTGTTTAACTTATTGGTAACTTATTAGTGTTACTGTTGTTCTCGTAGCTAGCCTACATAAAGTCCAGTACTGAGGATGATTAACCACCCTAATAATACCTGCTCTTTGGTGGTCCTGTCTATAGAAGGGGCTTAAAACGTATACAGGGACTCAGATGGACTACAATCTGTAAATGTAGAACTACAAAGTGCTCCTACATGGTAAGTGAAGATGATAAAATGGACAATGAGTGTACCTGATGAAGTGGCCTTTGGGTGGGCCTTTGGGTGTATATGATACACATTTCTATATTTCTCTGTCATAACTGTCTGTTTTATTTGCATTGTATCCACTACATACAGCACATTATATAATCAATCAATGTTACATAATATAAAACTAAATAGTTTTAAACATTTAGATCCACATTTTACAAGTTATATAAAATAACATGTTAATGATGCTAGTGATTTCTGGTGACATCTATTATAATTATGTTTTATTATTCATGCTTTTACACTTCAATAAACCAAGAAAATTAAATACATTCATAACTGTGTTTGGTTTCATTTCAGTGTATGGTGGTAAACTGATGGAAGTAAACAAATGACGTTACACAGCTACACTAATCAAACAAATGAAATCAAACTAGATCTGTGTGCTGTTGTCATGCTGCGTTCAGGAAACTCCACTTGAACACATTATGAATGAAGGAGCTGGTGTTGAAATTTGTACCACAAGTTTTACGCAACTCCTTCTGACCCCATGAATACATTTTTAGTGGTCAAACAGAATAATGCCTCAATCTACCAATGCAGAAATGAACAAATAAATTATTTTTTTGTTTAACTCAAGCCAGAGACAAATAAGCACAGCTCAGGGTTGTGATTAAAATGGACCCTAACTATTTTTGTTAGTATTGGACCCCCAACTCTTTTTGTTAGTATTAGACCCCCAGCTCTTTCTATTATTGGGCTATACAGTTGTGATAATTTTAGTTAAAAACTTGCTCATTATAATCTATTTCTATATTCAACAGTTGCATAAATAAACTAAAATTAGTTGCTTGAGTGAGAATGACGTTTCTCGTCACTAATTGTAAACATAAGTGGGAAGTGTCCTGTCCTGGGAGTGATTGTGGGAGCTCACCTCAGGTAACAAAAACACCACGCAAACAACTTAATGAATGACTACTTAGTCTCGCTATATACTTCTTTTTCTTATTGTTAGTCACCAAGTCTTTAACACCCCAACTTCCAAGCTAGTAGAATGCAGTAATGAAGATATTAACTTATGCTACAATTTGTAACAAAAAATATATTTATTTAAATTTGATTCACCATTTGGTTCAGGTTTGCAATGATTTCTGTGCAAGTTCTACAGCTGAAGTTGGCTTGATGTTCAATTCCTTCACCTATGAGGGCTCACATAAGACACTTTACTCCAGCTAGTAATAAAAATGCCCTTTAGATGATGCCAGGCATTCCCTCAGGGCAAATGGTGAGGCCAAGTGAACAAGGGCTTAATAAAACAATTAAAATAAAATAAAATAAGAATTACTGATGTACACCATGAAGCCGATTGGGACAGAATTAGTTTTACATGGGGAGGTGACGAAGTACAATCTTTATTGCCATTTCTAAGTGATTTTAGTCCCACCCATTTATGTCAGTCACTTCGACCATCTGCATGCTCCTGTGTCAGTAAAGAATCCACCACCTTTTACCTAAAATAAGTAACAAAAATAATCTCAGGTTATATTAATCCTATGTGAAAGGAAACAGAACATGTAAAGACTCTCTCTGTCACACTCTCCGTCATTTCTACCGAGATTTCTTGCCTTGTGAGATTCACTCCTGCAGTAAACAGGCTTTACCTCACCTTCCCATAGAAAACAAATCGTGTCTAATTAGCCTATAGTACTGTACAGACAGAGGCACCACAGCCTAGGTCAACATCATCACTATCATTATGCAATGTTTGTCTGAGTTCAGTGGGAGGTCAAAGGTCGCTTGACCCCCATGACCCTGAAGGTGGCAGCAGCGATCTTCTCATACAGCATGAACATGAGGGCAGCGGTGAGGACCGTTTGCAGCAGTTTAGCCTCCAGACCTTTAAACAGTCCCAGTATACCCGACCTCCTACAACACAAAACACATCAATAAAAATATAGAAATTAAAGTGAAGGTTCAGCCAGAACTTACATTTCAGAACCACCAGGATTTCATACACAGATGCTGCGTGGTGAAGCCGTTCCCTTATTTACAGGGAGTGCAGAAACAATGTTGTTATTAGACAAAACTGAGAGCTTTGGTAAATACTGCTACCTAGTTCAATTTGCAGGAGCGCAAGCTCACAAATTCATGAAGGCTCTGACATTTGTACAACTTCGTTTTACCATAACCAAGACAGTCTCTAACACTGTATGACATACTGTTATTGATAGCAGTATTAGTGATACACAAATCTGTTTGAAACGACACAATATGGCAAATCTGTGATGATGTAAACATGTAAATTACACCATGTTAATTAAGGTGGCTTTCATTACTCTTACATTGGCCTCGCAGCACTCGTGTAAAACTAAAGAAGCAAACACCAAACATAGCTTGGTTGTGGAGAGAGAAATTGGGTCAATGTGAACTACATCACAATGAAATTCAAGTAATAATGGCTCAGATAGTAGAACTGCTTCTATATTTTCAGTCTGTTTAAAACCAACACATTTAAACTGCTCCCTAATTCTTATGCTAAAAAATGAGCTCTGTAGGGATTACGAAGACAAGTCAACTTTACCGCTCCACGAATTACAGTTTAAGCTTGATGTGGACCATTTGCTGATCATGTGATAATGACACAGACACAGCAAGGACCTCAGAAAAGACATGTGAGGTGATTTGGGTCCATATCTCAGTTTTCCTCAAGGCTAGCTATGCAATCCAAGGAACATTGGAAAGGGAACATCACGCTTTGTTCTAACATTTCTCAGATGATTGTCAGTACTTCAAAGCTCAGACACTGAACACCGTTATTGATAGTTTCCTGAAGATCGCAATAAAAAGTGATGTTCCCTGAAAATTAGCAATACAAACCGGGGCTTGTTGGAAAAGGGACATCACGCTCTACTGGCCTGCAAACTTTGGTTTCGTCAGGGACACATTTTTAAAGTCCCTTGTTGCAGTACATGTTTATACGGTCAGGAGGAATACAATTGGGAACAACTGTACAATTACATAGTTATTATGGCCGCAGTGTCATATATCCTGCCATCATTTAGAACATGCCTATAACAAGAACACAAAGTCTAATGTGTAGGTTCGCAATCAAAAGTGTAAGTGTTTACCTGACTCTGTTGATGATCAGGTATGTAACACTCCTCAGGCTGCTCAATAGCTTGGATTGTTCTGTTGGCTGTCTGTGCTGACCAAACTGACCAACACACATCAATTAAAGACAAGACAGGACAGACACTCCTCCCTCCTTCCTAAGATCAACCTTAACTTAATATCAGCCTTGACTCAAGATCAACCTTAAATTCAAACAAATCTATTCCAACGTTAACCTTAAATTAAAATGGTAACACTTTATAAAGCTGGATGAAATCCACTTCATGTCATATACTTAAACAAATATGCACAAATATTTAACACTAAAATTAGCATTTTATTTAACATCTGTGTCAGGTGGCCTTAATCTTTTTAATCTGTCATCATGGGGTGAAATTGTATCGACTTTATAACTGCTCTGTAAATGTCTTAGATTGTTGCCAACTCAGGCTAGTTAAACAAAAGCAACAACTGTCTGTGGCTCTTAGGGAAAGTGAGTTTCCTTGTACCACTCATACAATTTTAGGGGTCTTTTGTCGTTTAGAGTAGACTGCTAGTTTAAAAACTATAATTATCAACAGAATGTTAAGACATAACTGTTTGAAAGTATGTCTTTACATTATATTGCAAAGATATTTACTTAATCTAGCATGCTAACCAGCTAGTCCTGACATTTAGTTTTCAGATTAATTACTATTTCACTGTAAACACATCACTGTAAATTTCTTTAGAATTAAGCATTTATTGAACGTGTTAACACTGCTTAAAGTTTTTCTTTAATTTTTTGATACAGATATCAGAATTTGATATCAGAATTAGTACAAAATAAAGTGTTATTACATCTACACCCAAAAAAGTGTCACACTAACCAAATGTAACAAAACACTGTCTCCTCACAACTGTTAATAACTTAATAACAAAGTTGACCAAAGCAGTCTCCTTGTCAGATGACACCTTGTAGAATAAATTTAAATAAAACAATAAATGTTTTTCTCTTACCCGTAGAACAGATTGTACCGTCTGTAGTGGATATGTTACTGTAGTAGCTACAGCTTTCGCTACAGCTCCCATAACAAACACCTCCAGCGATGACAGCTACATAAGTAAAGTAGAAGCAGATTAACTTTTTATGTAGTTCGTTCACAGTTAAAGGCTGTTGCCCATCTGCTGTGGAACCCCTCTAACCTGTCCATCCATAGAAACAGACCTCCGCAGGAGCACTGCCAGCAAGAGGTTTTAAGTGGTAGATAAAACTAGCAGCAATGTGTCTTAAAACTCCAGCAACACTGCTTTGCCTAGTACACTCGTACCAGCGCCATACCCACTATCACACAATCCCAAATCAGTGTCCCTTTCTAATACTGACCCACTGCCCAACTAATATCTCTGGTCAGTGGTCCTACAGTCGTCCAATTCCACTGATGGAGATAGTGGGGGGATAAAAAATTATGCAAAGAAACAGGTGAGCTACAGTTTGTTACTGTAAACCTACAAAGAGCCACCTGTATTGGAAACGTTTTTGATAGACTGGTGGCTTGTGCAGTTGGTAGGATGTGTATGATCCCACCTCTCTGTGCACTCCCCTTCTCAGCTGCCTCTTCAGAGCCTCGTAGATCATGAACTGGATGCCGGGATTCAACACCAGCAGCAGAGAGGGACATGTCCCGTTCCACAGAGCACCCACTCCCTCATTCTGCACAATCTGCCCTAATGCATCTACATGGGGCCAGAAAGACAGAGTAATGCAGGACGAGCTAGCTGTACGTGTTAAACTAAATATCTTACAAGCATAGTTCAGCCAAAAATGTAAGTAAAAATTCTACAATACAATTTAAATAATGTTAAACAAATAATTGATAATTATTAAATAAATACTACATAAAATTTATTATTTTAAACTATGGAACATAATAAACAATCATAATTTGTAAATGATATGTAAATTACTTATACTTTTGATTATGATATGATTTATGATTAATTACTATAATGTATGATAATTGTCTACATTCTGTTTAACATGATTAAGAAATTATCAACTTTTAAACCAGTTTGCTTAAAGGTAAATATATATTCACATAAAAATCAACAATTATTTGGACACCTCTTGTAAAGTGTACTGTGTTTTTTATGAAGATATACTAATAACTATGTTTATTACAGTTAGTATGCATTACATTTTACAAATCTAAACTACCAACTGCATAAGAAGAACATGCTCCAATTAGACCAGACCAACAGCAGCAACTCAGGGTAGAAATTCATCAATGCAGGAGAGACATTTACTCATGTGTTTACTCACCTAAGATTCCCTGGTAGTGTGTCTGTTGTATGTTTGCATTCCTGAAATTCGCCCCCTGCAGTTTAAGCCTTGTGTTGACCACCCAGAGTGGAGTCGTCACAAGAACATTTACTATACCTGCTCATGAATAAGAACACACACACACACACAAAACCCAAGAAATGCACGTCAGTATTATTTACAGGATAATAAATCATCTATGAATGTGGAAAAACACTAAAATAAACAGCACACATTTACTTAAACATTGCTTTTGAGTGCTGACTTTCACAACAGCACAGACGAGCTAATATTAATTTATAGGACAGATACACACACAAACACAAAACATCTTATTTAAAAAAAGGAATTTGCTGTCTGTAAGAAAATGTGCAAGATTTCATTCAGATTTCTCTGCAATTAAATCACTAAAATGTAAACAAAGTCCTTCAGTGTTTTACTATGAAAAGGGTTGCTGTAGTGAACCATACTAACTCAGGTTTGTTTACACTGATGGTAAGAGGGACAAGGTGTTGTCAAGTTGTTTACAACACAAACATTTTTTTTAATTTAAATTCACTATTGAAACTGAATGTCTTCTGAATTTCCTTAATAACGGTAAAGTAGTGAATGAGGCCTGGCGAACTTAACGTTCTACTAAATGTCAAGTTCATAGTTTATCAGGGAAACACCACTAAACACCACTCAAAGAATGAAACTAGTAGGAAACACCAATATTTATTGCCTTTTAAAGTTCACTCACACAATGTATGTAAGCAAAATAGTTGCCAAGGCATTGCCTGACGCATTAGAAATAAAGTATGGGAGAAAACTTTGGGCATTACAACATATTTTTGCATATTACTTTTATAAAATACAACTAAAACCACGATCTTTTCATTGTACACATCATAACCCCTGTTTTTCTCAGCACCACTATAAAGAAGTCATGCAAGGAGGTTTTACATACATACACGCTGTCCAAGTTTACATCCACAAAAAACATATAGCAAGCAGAAACAGAGAGCGCAAAAGGATCCATGCCAACAAAATAACAATAAATAGAAAGCACAAGACTGGAAAAATGAAAAAAACGTAAACTGGCAAACTACTGTGACACAAACCAACAACATTGCACAGCTGAGCACAGAAACACAGAGACATAAACACTAATCATGGACAAGAAACACCTGCAGACAACGACAAGAAGTTGAGTTAAAAACTTAACACAGGTGAGCCAATGAGAAGACAATGGGGACGAAGCTGTCCACAGTCTTGTAATGAGACTCTTTGGGGGAAAAATGAGAAAGTTTGTGCTACACTTCTAAAACAAACCCAACACAGGGGGCTTCAGTGTACTTTTTAACACTGTCCAACAAACAAGAAGCCCGTCGTTAGCTCATGGACGCAATTTAAGTTAGCATGGCAGAAAAGTCCCACAAGAAAAACATCAATCAAGCTTGTGATGTGTTGCAAGTGTACAGAAGAGACATGCAGTCAAAATAAAACGCACGCCTCGTGAGGAAAGCAGTTCTGTTAATCCAGACTAACTCTTTCGAGAAAGCAGCAGTGAGCATAGATCAAGTTCAACTAAACCTTCAACTATCAGATTTTTCAACCTCAGTTTATCTTTAAATAATCAGTTTTACTGAATAACACATTTGTAATCTGACAGTGTTGTTACAGGTTTCTTACAATCTTATTATTTTAAAGTCTGTACATTTTATATTTGTTTGTTTTCATTTGTTTGTTTTACTGATACTGACATTCTGCAATTTATTTGTATATAAAAAGTTTCCAAACATTTTAAAACTGATTTTTAGAGTAGTTTTACTGAATTACATGTGATAAATGTAATTTAGTTACGTGTTTCTGGAAAATGAACAGGACAGCATTTCACTAGCTGGCTTGTACTGCTTGTGTTTTACCTTAAACACTAGAAGAGCACAAGGAGAAATTTGGGATGTAGGTTTTTTAGGAGGCATACTCTTGTCAGCAGCAGACTCAATCCAGCACCGCCAACAGTGCTGAACAAGTTGTCTCGTGACATTCTCGTTACAAGATCCCATCTGGCTGAGCGACATCACGAAAACCTATCCTGAATTACTTTGTTTACTGTTTTAGTCAACAAGCAAACTGAACTGGGTGATATTTCCCGTTAACTTGACCAGGTAGAACTGACCTGCGGCAATGCCGATGATTAAGTCTTTCCCTGGGGTTGACCTTTGACCCCGGAGCCACGTGGCCTTCAGAGTGTGAAAGCAGTAGAAGTAGACGAAGTTGGAGCAGCACAGACTGCAAATGACTGGAAACCAGCCTCTATAGGGAGCTAAGCTGGAGAGAGACAGAGAATGAAAAAGAGAGTTGTAATCTTAAGCCAGTGCCGTTCTGTGAGAGGCAGCGGTTTGTTTCCATAGAGACCAGAGACTAAAAACAGTAATCTTGTAGCACTTTTTAAGGCTTCTTATTTAACTTTTCTGGTCCACCTTTAGTGAAGCAGCAGTTTCTTTGAGGGTTTGCTGGAGTCAGAATGTAACTGCTGCTGCACTTAAAAGTGGAAATGTAAATAAAATGCTGGCAAAGAAAATTCTAGCTTTATGCACTTTTTCACAACATTCTGTAAAGGATGTTGCTTGTTTTTGGTTTTCATTTATTGTCCTGTTGCAAAAAAATGTTAACTGCGTCTGCTCACCTTCATCAGAATCTCCTCTGAGTCATTTACCAGGAAAAAGCACAGAATCGAAAAGTCAACTCAAAGCATTTCCACTCTTAGAGTTATTGGCCAAGAGTCAACTCCCTATCACTACAGTTAACACTCTCTGGGCTCTGCTTGAAAAGGCAATTAGAATCTCTGTCCCTCTGGACCGGCCTAAGAGAAGCTAGAGCAGAATAATGTATACTCCTCTCTACAGACTCCACTGTAGAACTTACAGGCCTTCCTCCTTAATGATCTCCGCCAGGATAGCTGGAGTGGATCTGGCTTTCCGTTTATCGTCCACTGAAAAGTAGGATAAAAACAAGTAACACATGTTAAAAATCGTAACTCCTTCATGAGAGCAGCAGTGAGCATAGATCCGGTTCAACTTGAACCTTCAACCATCACCTTTTCAACAATATGTTTAAATCAATAACACATCTATAATCTCGCAGTGTTGTTACAAGTTTCTTCCAATCTTATTACTTTAGTTTAGGGCTGGGGCGACGCATCATTGCAATCGACATAATCAATTAGGAAAAATCATTGATTAGCATAACATGCGTCGATGCATACATATACATACCAAATACATATATATATATATATATATATATATATATATATATATATATATATATATATATATATATATATACAACATATTCAACATACACTTACACAATTAATATGGGTTTTACAAAGGATTTTAAAGAAAGTATTAGAAATAAACATTTTATTTATATATATATATATATATACAAAATCCTCCATTGGTTATAAATCCATAACAAAATAATAAAAACTTAAATTCCTAACACACTCACATTGCGGTAACCTTAAAATTGGTCATTAGATAAACTGACTAATTGAAAAAAGGATTGTTAGATTAATCGATTGAGAAATTAATCGTTAGGTGCAGCCCTACTTTAGTTCATACGTTTTATATTTGCAATTCCAGTCTTTTGCTGCTACTGACAATATTTGTATATGAAAGTGATCCATCCTTCCATCCATCCAGACTTCAGCTGACTTTAAGAGCTGGCATGAATGCTTTGCAATCTTTTGCCCTCTAATACATTTCTGTCTGTTGTCTGTTTGAGAAATAAGTGTACAATTAGTCTACTTTGGCTATACTGTGGAAGTGCGAACAGAAGCTGAATCGCTGCAGTACCTTGCAGCCGAAGTCTTGCTGTGTCCAGAGGAAAGAACACAGTCATTGCCGTCACGCTGCCCTGCAAGTGCACACAGCCAAACAAAAACTTTAATTACTTTATGTATCTCTATATGTATCTCTGATTTTATCAATGTCATAACTTGGATTTAATGTTATTTGTGGTATGTGGTATTCTATAGTGCACCTCTGTAACTGTACCTCACAGCTTTGTGTTAACAGCATTGTTTTATGCTTTCGTCTATTAATGTTCTCTCACTACAACACCCAGCATGCATTTTGCAAACAAATCATAAAATGGAAAAAGGGAATTCCTTCAGCTCATCAAATCCAAACATGACAGTATTCTGAAAGCTCAGCGACAGTTAATGTGTTGTTGTTTTTCAGAATAAGAATAGGAACCTAAACTATAGCTGCTTTATAAGGGGCTCCTACCATGTTGGTGTACAGTTAGAGACTGTAGCCCACATGTTTATGCACAGTTTTTGTCAGCCATCCTCTGTGCCTTTTACAGCTGTTACCCACTGTCAGACAAGCAGTGACACGGGAAAGTGTAAAAACCCCACCAACACTGCTGTGTCTGATAAATTCCTAACAGCACCACATACACCACTATGCTGTGAGTGTCACTGGAGGTAAACAGTGTTGCAGTGATCGATGGACTAAACAGTGACTGATAAATTGCACATCAGCAAATAGACTTCAGCTTGTAACTGTAAACCAACAAAGTGGTGCTACAAGGTAGATGGTTCCAATTAAATGGTCATTGAGCAGGTTGTGTGTGTGTGTATATATACATATAGACAGACAGAGTTATGTTGTGACAACGTTTTGACAACAAGGTTGCAATGAAATTCCTCAGAAAGTTGTGACGTTATCTGACAACACTGTGACAATGTAGTAGTAACGTTGTCAGTACGTTGTCACAACCTGCTATAATTCTTTACGTTTGTATAGCTGCTAGCAGACATAGAACCGTAAAACAACATTGTTTAATAAAGACGTCGTGACAACCTTGTTCAGACAACATGAACACCACCTTCTAACAACGTTGTAGCAACATTGTAATAAAGTCGACAACGTGCGTTTACAGACAGACTGACATAGAAAGATAGAAAGACAGAGAGATAGACAGATTAATACACAGACAGACAGAGAGATAGACAGATAGATTAATACACAGACAGACAGAGAGATAGACAGATAGATTAATACACAGACAGACGGAGAGATAGACAGATAGATTAATACACAGACAGACGGAGAGATAGATGGACAGACAGAAAGACAGATTGAGTGAGAGACAGAAAGAAAGAACATGCTGTTTGTGGCTCAACAGAAACTTTAACCCCAACATTACATCACACAGCAGCTCTCATGTGAATGTGAATGTGTGTGCGAGTTACCGCCGCTCCGGCGACCGCGTGCACGAGACTTTCGTAAGAAAAAACGTGTGCAAGGTAAAAACTCTGCGAGCCCATCTGAACGGCGATGTGAAGCGGCTCCTGTTTATTTGTGAGAACTTTAGTTCAGTCGCCTCTGATCTGATACTTTCACTCTCCTCTCCTCTCTCCACACACGCAGCTGCTGTTTCCAGCCGGTGGGTTCCGGGTACTGTACAGCATGTCCGTCGTAAGCCAATGAAAACGCGTTCACAGTTCACGAAGCTGATTGGCTAAATCGTGGGAGTGCTCGGGAATACCCGCACGTGATTGGACGATGGTTGTGTCAACCATTTAAAACACTTTTCAAAACCACGTTACCAAAGATCATAGAACAGATCACCGAATTTAGCGCGATCAACATTGTAGTATGTTTAGATCAAGAGCTATTTTCCTGCATAATTTCAGAAGGGGAGAGCAAGGATACATCCAACAGATGTAGAAATCACAGAACTGTCCCATCTTCTGCTGGAACCACATATTATCCCACATCAGAACCATCCAGAATTTCACCAATTTTTTTTAAACATTGTGTGGACTTCTATTAACAAGTAAACAAAGTCATTAAAAGTAAACTGAGATTAACAGTTAATTCTAGAGCAAGTAAACAAGTCTGAACTGTTCACTATGGAACAGACAGCAACTAAACATTTGAAGTGTTTAATTCCTAGAAAGCTCCCTCATAAAGGATACTTGTGTCTTAGAACAGCAACGATATATAGGTGGTGAAAATAAGACATAGTAATTTATTTGTAAAAAACAACATATATTTACAATATTAACAAACTGTAATAAATGGCAAAGATTTAACATTTACAGGGCAGAGACATGTCATTAGAAAAAAACAGGCTTAAATTATAAAATTAGATTAGAGTCTTTTGTGATTATTGCTGTTTTTGTAGAAAATGAATATCCCATCTGAATGATGATGATATCAGTGTCCAAGCACAGACACCAAACTGTTAGTTATAGTTTGTAACAGAAATGTAGCTACAACCAGCAGTCTAGTATCCAGGCTAGGAAGCCTTAAGACTTTCTCTCAGCGAAAGTCTGTGTGTTCCACCTGGATCTCCCCTTCTGGCTCTCTTCATATGTCCTGATGTGGATCTTGATGACTTACAGTCCTGTTGTGCCTCTTCTCACAACCTTCTTCAGTGATCTAAGGAGATGGATGTACTGAGGCAGTGTCCAGGCAGTCTCTCTGAAGTTTAAGTGCCACTGCTGTCTAAAGTCGCTAATCCAGGAGGAACACTTCACTGGGTTTCTCTGGGTGGGGGCTATTATATATATTTGTATAATTAGGAGTATATAAACACCTGTGTGATTTTCTCTGGCCTCAACAGTTAATTAATTAACTAATGGTTTAATTTAAAGCTGCGCTATGTAAAATTGTTTAGTTCAAACGAAAATAATTAACATCACAGTGCTGCTGAAAGTGACCCTCAAAAGCCTGAAATAATCTTTCAAAAAATCAGAAGCATCGCTTAACAGAACGGCGCTTAAAGTCGCAGAATGTTGCTGTTGGTTTGTGTATCTTCAATAAACACAATGGATTTAAATATTTAGATGCTGCTTGATGCATCTGGTGTGTAGTGGCCTTTAATCTAAATCTGATGAGGAGTCGTTGTCATGCTTCCACAAGGAACCATACAGGAGATCATACACCTCATGCACCTGAATAACAAAAACAGACATCCACACAAACACACACATGCTTACAGACATACATACAACATATTAATACACAGGAATTTGGAAAAAGAACCATATAATTAAAATAAAGAAGAAGAATAATGAAAAGCGATTAAAAGTCTGATGGTCGTCCTCTTGGTCTGGTGGGATAAAGAGAAGGTGCTGGTGTCTCCAGAATGTGTGTGTTACTGGACCCATGAGACCAGAAATGGCCATCTGAGTTGATGAACACACACTTGTCCACACTTGTCCATCTTGCAGACTTTGGTTTGCTACAAAATACACACAGACATAGTGCAATTAGTGTAAAACTACTACTGAGCACATATTGATAAATAGGCCACATCACTGACTGCAGAAAGAAAATACTAACCAGTATGACATCCTGCACTGATGTGTGTGCAGACTTAGTACGCAGGTACACTTTTGCCTCACTCACAAATATTCCAAGGTGGTGATGATAAAAAAACTAAATTGGGCAAATGCTTTTTACAGAATGACTGAGGCTACAATGACTGCAGGCCACAGCACTGGCACATGCAAAATACTGTGGAGGAAACTAAAAACATAAAAAAAACATGAGGATAAAACTGAAACTAGAACATCTCGTTATCTTTACCAATGAACTGAAGACAAGTTGCCACAGTCACAAAATTGATTATAAAATAAGATAAGAACCTTCGAGCCATTGGAACACCAGTTCTCGTACGTGTAGGCATAGCTCTTATCCGTGCGGTCCAAATCCTGGCAATGCTCCTACAGGAATTAATGAAAGAAGGAATACAATCTTTAGTGAAGGTTGATCTATTAAGCAGGGCTCAATTAAGTTCCGATTAAGTTGCAAAAACTGTTACATTTCTCCTGACTTAGATAGACGATGTTGACAGATTTAATTACTATTTAACTCTTTCCATAAATCAACAATCACAAAAAATAAACAATCAAATATATAATATGGTAAAGTGACTAATAACATTTGATTTCAACAAAGAATGACTGAGCGATTTTAGAGTTTCAGCTACGTTAAAGTTTCACACAACGTTCTATTAGCATCACAGCCGGATTCAATCCTAAACATTTTTACATGCAGCATTATTTAAGTCTACAACTCACTACTAAAGAAGCATAAAAGTTTCATAAAAACTGAATTCCCCTGTCTACAAGCACCCACTGAGCAGAGCAAAGACCAAAGTTTTGCTTTGTCAGATGTTTAAAAGACATCCACTGAAATACCAGAATAAGTTTTTGCGACGCCTTTTAAACGTCTTTTTTTAAACTTGTAAGCCCCAGTATCGTTGTTATTAAAATAATGTACAGTATGATTAATGTTAAAGGCTGTCAAAAGACATAGGCTAATAAAAAGACAACAAATTAAAATTCGTATAGTCAACTTGCAACAAGAAAAATCAAGGAAATTAATTGAAAAATCTAGAAGTAACAAGATAGCAAGCTAATGTAATATTTTAAGTTACACTAACAATATGCTGATGCTTTACAAAATAAACATATAATATAATATGACATCATTTCTAATATAATTTAATATGACATAATTTTCTAATATGAATGCAGAGCTAAATGACTGTAGGCTAAATAAAGGATTACTTCAACATTGTTTTAGCCCAGGATGATTTTTAAAGGAAGCACAAAATGCATCAGCTGATCAGGTGCTCGTATTTTCTAAAGGACAAATTGATAAACAGAAAAAGAGCTCAACATTTGACCCACCACTTTCTGATAGTGACCAATTTCAACACGACTGGGTCGGGGTGACTTTTGGCTATTGGTGCTATATAAATAAAATGTATTATTTTATTATTAATAAAAAACAATGATTCACAAATTGTACCTCACTAGAGGTTTATTCACTAACATCTACTAAACTTTAGTTTGAACACAACTACATATATGTTAAGTGCTGCCAAATAGTCACTACAATTATTTCTGCCACAGTAGTTTTTTTAGTAGTAGTTTTAACCTGTTGGAGAAATCAATCTGTTACTCTTGCCTTGTTTTTGAATCGTGTGAAATAGCAGTGAGTGCTAGTTACTGATGGTTTTGAGCCCAGGATAGCGTAATATGTTTGTGTCACATGGATACATTTATATAATGTTTATGTTTTAAAAATAAAATAAATTTTTATATATTTTTTGAATTTATGTTGACACAATGAGTCAGCTAATGCTAGTTCTTCATAACATTCTGGCAATTGCTAACAGTTTAACACCACCGTATTATAATCATTATAATAATGAGTTTTTCAAATATAAAGGAACCCTATAAATTTACAAACTGTTCTTACCTAGGAAAACCATGAAGTGCAAATGACGTTGACGTTTGCTTTTTAGAAATCATGATGCCAATAGAATTTTAATTTGTGAGTCTATTTGGTGTAGCATCAAATATTAAACTCAGGATGGATAATTCACTGTTTAGATAGTAGGAATGCTTATATCAAATCCTGAAATGGAAGATATTGTTCCATAAACAATCTCCTTAAATATAAGGTCTTAGACAGTGCACAAACACTGTCACTAAATGTTGTAGAAAATGAGACATTAGTATATAAACATTCTCCATTAATACTCCTGTAGACTAGAATAAGAGTGAGGTGCTGCACTGGGGTGATTTTGGAGTTAGAGCTTCAACAGTCACCTACTGAAGTATGCGTGCTTCCACCTAATGGAAGAAAGAGGTGCTTCATCTGAATATACCACATTCTATATGTGGTGTTTGCATCTTAACCAAATATGTTTAGATTCATTAGAACGAAGATGCATCTTGAATATGGCTGTAACGATTTGAAATACTGAAAAATTTGATACTTTGAAAGAAATCCACAATACCAGCTTTATAATATGAGTGAGATTTCCAGTAAATCTTTATGTAGTTAACTGACACAATTCAGCTTTCAATGTAACAAATAAACTTGTAAACAAACTTGACACAGCATTCAAAATGAACTACCAGTTTTCTGTAATGTTATTTTTCAATAATGTTATTTTTTAGTAATAAGCTACAGACAAAATAGCTGGAGCATCTGGAAAAATACAAAAATAGACAGGTTGAAAACAGGCTCCTGACCAGCTGACTTTTAAAAAGAGGTTTGGGTGACACATAGACATTTTAAATAGGTCACCAATGAACACATTTTAGGTGTTCCAGCTTTTGCTGTTAACTTTGCAGAGTGCCACTTGCCACTGTTGCCTCTGGCTTGCTCCCTGGGGATACATGTTGTAACTGTCTGTTTTCAAAACTCTGTAAAGCTGCTTTGAGACATCATCATTGTAAAAAGTGCTATATAAATAAACTTGACTTGTTAGACATATACGATGGTGAAATCACTGCTGTAGTTTATTTCTGAAACTGGGGGGAGTTACATCTTTCCTAATCTCCTATATGGGTGTATACTGTACTGCTGTAAAAAGTATGTATGTGTTTGTTTGTCTGCTCCCATGTTAAGATCTTAATTCTTTTAATGTTACCAGGTGCATATTATTCAGTGGAATGCTACAAAAGATTTCCTGGTTAGATAATAAACCTTTGTGTGCTTTTTGCCAAATGAAAGTAAAGGTTTGATTGTGTGTGAAACTCATACCCACACCAACTACCAGATCAAATGTTCAAATTATCATGTATTTAATGTTTATGCTCAAATCTTGGTGCATCTGTTTGTTTTCAATTACACACTGTAATAACTTCAATTACTTGGAGGCCGGCTGGCGTGGTGAGCTGCACATACCGACCCAGCACCTCCAGCATGTGGTCATCACTGCATTTGTCTCCCCTATCTCTGTGTCCCGTCTTTGCGGTGTTACAACTTCTTCCTCAGTCTTAACCCGGGCTTCTTCTTCTCCACCACGTCTTTGAGTTCTCTGATCTTCCACTCAATAGGACATCAAAGCAAATAAGAAGACGCAGGTAACGTATCAGCCCTACCTCACAAAATAGCACAAGCAGCACAGAATAGCACAAGCAGAACACATACACATCTCTCAAGCTAACAGCTTAGATTTACAAGATTGAAAGTGTCTTTTACCGTGTCTTCAGCATGTTCCCTAAGCATTTGCACATCTGTGGTCGCACAAGGCAATAGCTATAGGCTGCTATTAGTTAGTATATATTTTTTCCCCTGCTGCTGAAATGACATTTAGCGGTGTGCGTTGCTTGCTTTGTGTCCAGTACTTGCTCTGCTGACCCCCTTGGTTCTAGTGTCCTTGCAGTAAAGCCCATATTCAACTTTATATTTGCTGTGCATTTAAATTTTTTATTTATTTTGAATAATATGGCACACAGGATCGGGCTTAATTTGATAGAGATGAGCTAACTGAGGTAAAAAGGTCCATCATTTTGACTTCAGGTTGACTTTAACAACTTTTTCCATACATGTACTTCAAATTGGAACTGCCTTATGTAAGATATGCACTTATATCTGGTGGAAATACGAAATTGTGTTGAGGAACAATTTGTTATTAAAGATGAATTTGGGAAACTTGATGAGGGAATGCAAGTGATTTGTGCTTATTCCTTCATCAGTAGTCAAACTTTTCTTTTTGAGTGTGCATGTGTGACGTTAATAAGTATGATATACAACTTGGCCGAACAAACTCCTGCAACATGGGACGTGATGCCTCTGGCCCTTAAATTATTAATCAGGCTTTACTGGGACACTTATAGCAGTTCATCTTTTATTAGTTGTTATAATATTAATTGTTAATGTTGTTATTATGTCATATGTTTTTTTTTCTCCTCACAGGTGGCGTAACCAAAAATGAATGGGCTCTGTGCAAAAGCAATAAATGTCCCTCCACTATACAAAAATGACTTTTAATTATTAAAAAATTACAATTTAATTTACATGTTTATTCTGTATTGTTGTGTCTCAAATGAGTTGATGTTCTCAAGGCCTTCACCCACCAGCATGTAATGTATGTAGTTTGCGAATAAGTACAAATAAACACAAATACATTAAAAATATTGTGTAGTTTGGCTACAGCAGCACCTGGTTTATTTGAACAAAAAGGGTGGATTATATAAAACCAGGTATTGGATAGGAACTATAAACTTCACCATGGAGAGATTTAGAAAATACACTAAAATTGTGATCACTGTGATTAAATCTAAAGAAATATATTTAAAATATATTTTGTTATTAATTTATCACCCACTGCCATTTTTTGTATGTAATGTAAGCTTCCTACACTGGTGCTGGCCAGTGCTCCAGTACTTTAATCAACAATGACGGCCCTTTTTTCGTGCAGTGTTTTATGACATCATAAATACAGTGAAGGTTGTTTATGCACCTTAGTTTTGGTGTAAAGATTGTATGAACTGGAGAGTGAACAGTTGTGAAGTTTTAATTGTAGAAGTTTTATTTTGTAAAATCAGAGAAAAGTTGGTTTTCCATTATACGCTAATAGACTAGTAGATGTGACAGCTTTAATCTGTGGAGCACTCCTAGATATAGCAGCACGATTCTTGCCAGACTAAATAAAAAAAACATGAGGTTAAACCACCAAGTGAGTCACCAAGTCGAAAAACATATTGCAAGCATACTGTCAAACCTCTGCACATTAACATTCATAATCAAATGACTACAGATTAAACACATTAGTTAGACCAGACAACCTCTTTTTAGTGTTTGTGGGCTTGCAGACCGCTCTTATACAGAATAAAGAGCAACATATTAAATGTTACTGTACGGTCACCTCTGGTTAAATTAGTTAACTTGTAAATGTTACTGCACAATTTCTCTTTGTTAAATTAACCTTAAATTAAATTTAATGTTTATCTAGAAAATCAAACAAAACATGAATATTATTTGTATATTTTGAAATATGAAATTTGAAACATACAGTACAACAGCAAGAACGGTAGAGCTTTGAGAGCTCATTGGTTTTGTTGTCTGTACAGTCTCTCTGTGTGCGTTTGTGTGTATGTACAGATAAAGTTTCCAGTTAGACTGCATGCCAATCCAGTCTGCAGTTTGCTCCGTGACTCAAAAAACATGTACGTACAGCTCTGTAGTGTCCATTTATACAGGTTAATACAGCATTTTCTATATGGATACATTTGTCAGAGGTGTCAAGTAACAAAATACAAATACTTCATTATCTTACTTAAGTAGAAATTTTGGTTATTTATACTTTACTGTATAAACTTTACTAGTATCTATACTTCTATACTATACTCTATACTTCTTTTGACACCTTTGACACTTGTACTGTATATGTACTTTAGTATAGTCTAGTCATAGTGACAACTAGAAGCTCAAGAACGACATAAAAGTAAGGATATATGTTTGTTTGTTTTGGTCATATAGCAGCATCCACACAGTACTGTGCAAAAGTGATTTATCTAGGCAATAAGCATAAAATTCTATAACCATTTAAATATTAATATTAAATATTAAAATAAATACATATTGTTTAATGGTTTTTATGCTATTATATGTGGTGATTTTATAAGCAAAAACACGTAATCAGAATGTGTTGCACTGCCAGTTCGTACAGGCGTGGGTGCGCGCTACAGAATTTATAACTCAATACTAGACACAATCAAACAGACTTAGGCAATATCATACTGTTTAACATAACTGTAACAGATTCTTTCCCTTTATCATCCAAACTTCTTTTAATCACACTTTCACAAGTCTCTGTCGAAGCTCTAGCAAAGTCGACTATAGCCATATCTTGATTTGAGCTGTTACACACTAATGTGTAATTGTAGCTTTGAGAAAGGGCGCGGTCAAGACCGCAATATTTCTAACATACAAAAACAGGCAATAATTACAATAGAACTGTTTATTTTTGTCAGAACCATTAATTTAACATGAAAGAACAGAACACTGATTCTACAATACAGAACAAAAGTTAAAGATGATCCTTCATTTAGTTCATTTCCAGTTAAAAGTGCTCTAAAGCAAAGTCAGGAAAAAGCATAAACCATAACAGAAAACTATCCAGAAAATGCACAGACGCATCAACAACTAAATATAATACTAATCATTTTTTCAGTGCTTAGTTTATTGTTTTCGGAAGACTCACTTGCAGTTTTTTTTTTAAGAAATTCTGGAAACAATAAAGTGGATTAGTCAGTCAAGAATGCCAGCAGCTTCTTAGTTTGATTTGCAGGTTTTCTTTTTTTCTAGTAGAAAATGTTCATTTCTTAGTAACAACTTTTTGGCAGCTACACATCCTTTCGTAGTATTGAGCTGTTTTCACACAGTGGAGGGATGGACAGAAACACCTGTGGATTTTTGCATATGAAGCTAGTGTAGACCTTCATTATCTCAATGATGAAAGTGCTGTTTGACTGATGGTCAAGTCAAGGTTTATTTATTTATTTAGAAAGAAACTCCCTTTAGAGCAAGAGGAAGAAATCTTGAGAGGAACTTGACTCAAACCCATCCTCCTCTGGTTGACACCAGACAGCAAAACAAGAACAAAAAAAAGAACTGCTGAAGTTCCATGATGGTGACAGTTTCGGTGGTTTAACAGGTCTTGGTTAGAAGTACCTTATCTTGCTTAGCTTGTGTTTAGTGTCAGTCAAGAATTTTAGCCATTTGCAACTATTTTGACCTCCATATTTAACCCATCCGTGCAGTGAAACACCCACATACACTAGTGAACACACACACTAGAGCAGTGAACACACTTGCCCAGAGCCGTGGGCAGCCCTATACAGTTGGGGGTTGGGTGCCTTGCTCAGGCGCATTTCAGTCATGTCCTGTTGCTTTAGGAGATCGAATCAGTGACCTTCACAAGGCCAGTTCCCTAACCTCGAGACCACAACTGCCCCACTGTTGTGACGGGACATCAATTAAAGAGTGGTGTCTTGCCCAATATTACAAAGTATTAACAACATTAATAGTAAGTACAGTAAAATTGAATAAGACTAATAAAAACAACATTAGATAAAAAGAATCTAACTGTTCAGATGGAAGAAGGAGGTATATGTTGGGTTATACATTTTAAAAGCCGAATGCCCATTTTTCACAGCAGTCATCATGGGAACTTTTCCATTCATAGGAGGATTTAAAGCTTAACTCTGTTTACTTAACCTCATGTAGTTGAGCCAGAGTCTGCTTGTCAATGAATATCTAAGCTGTGTAATGCTGTGTTGTGGAGGTTGAATTATTTTGCTAATGTGGCTAATTTATTGATACTAAAAGACTGAGTCTTCAACAGGTTTACTTTGTGTTTTTGTGGATTCTCTGCCAGCTTCCTTGCATCCTCCTCTTCTTCTCTCCACAGCTCTCGTTTTTGTCTCTCCAGCTCTTCTTCATCCTCATAATTCTCCTCGAGCTCTCTTTCTTTCCTTAGAATGTCTTCTTGTCTTTCTTCTAGGATCTTCTCTTGCTTTTCCCGTATCTTCCTCTCGGCAGACGGGTACATAGCTGATGTGTAGCAGCCCCTGCCATTGATAGCCACTAAGGTCTCGATCTTCTCCAGAAGTTTTGTCACCTGCTCACGGTTTTCTGGGTTTTTGTTGTTAAAGAACAGAAACCCGCCGCTACATTGGCGGAGAAAATCCCGCAAATCCTTGTCAGAACTGCTGATGACATCATTTGGCATCTTCCCTTCCAGACGGTCACCATGTGTGAAGAGGACGATGGTGTACATCCAGATGTTTTTGCCAAACATGCTCTCAATCATCTTATGCATGTCTTTGTCTTCATTGGTGAGGTTCCCCACAGGTAGAACCAGGATGAATACGTGGGGCCCTGGCTTGTACAGCGAGACAGATTTTAGGATGTCTCGAATCACTTCCTTCTCCATACGTTTGGCCTTGATCAGCCCAGGTGTGTCAATCACAGCCACAGGCTTCCCGTCAATATTCCCGACCATCTTCTCACAGAACTGGGTGACCCGGGCCAGCTGCATATCCGTGTTGAAGGCCTGGAAACCCAGAACGGTGTTGCCTGTGGAGCTTTTTCCTCCCCCTCTGCGACCTAGCAACATGATGCGGAACTCTTCCATCTCAGCTGGAAAACACATGATACAAACATAAAGATTCAGTTCAGGATTAAAGAATGTTCCCCTTTAAAACACTGACATGGCTAACAGTAAATGAAAGCCAATGAACACCTGTTAAAACAGGGCTAGTCCCGCATTGCTCTCTAGGAAGAGTCTGATACCTATCCTCACCTCACTTATCATCACTTAACTTAGCAAAAACAGGACATTCGACTGACACACAAACCGACCAATCACAAGACTGCTATTTGGCACGATATCTAGAAGGAGGCATTGTTGAAAATGGTGTCACAAGATAAACAGTCCCTCAGGAAACACTGAAGTGCCTGATGAGTGAAGTGTCTGTGCCTAAGACTGCTGCTAGGCTAAACTTGGCTGGAACAAATTTGTTGATTCCAATGTAAAATAATAAAGGGAAGAATAATAAATGGGCAAGGCAGTAATGCAGTGAAAATATCAGACTCTCCTTCTACATATGGGAAGAGCAGCTGTATAGTGTAGTGACTTTTGGCTGCCACAAAACAGATTCCGATGTTGCATCACCGGCATCACAGAACATCGTACATAAAACAAAATATATTTTATTATTATTAATATTTTTACAATAAATATTTAATGCTGCATGCTTGAGATTTTTTTTTTAACTGGAAGTGTAGCGTTGTTCTACTGATGACAGGAATACTGACGTCAGCGGATAGCTAACAGCCACATTAACAACAACAATAACTTTTTTCAACATGGAAAATAGTCCCAGAAGACATTCAGTGTTGGATTCATCAATATGGCTTTATTTTACAAAGTCTGCAAAAACCCAGTGCAGTTCAAGGCTGGATTAGCAAAGATCTAAAAGGGATGTAATTGCATTATTGGAATGGAACAACACCAGCCTTTCAGAAAATATTAAAAAGACAATTCCAGCAATGTTCCTGAGATTTACTCTGTTATATTCACTGTCCTTTTAATGTCAAATACTTATATCATTAACCTGAGAGGATTACTCATGCTGTGCAGGCAAGATGCCGCAAAACTAGGACAAAAGTCCTAAAACAACTATAGAAAGATTCCTAGCTGGTTATAAAATGGATTTGCAATCTGTTATATCTGTATATATGTGGTGATGCTAGGAGCCAGCATGCCAAAACTTTTAGTTATGCCATTTTTTTGCATTTCCTATATAAACAAAATAGAAAGCATAATGTACTTAAATAGTTTTCAAATACTATTTAAAAAATCTAAATATGTTGAATAATGTGACCAGGGGTTCTGCTTACAATTGCAAGCTGCCATTACATCAAACAGAATGGTTTTGAAATTACTGGCAATGATAATCATATTACCGAACAAATAATATTACCGAACAAAATCTGTCATGACAACCCATGACAGCATATACCATCTGGTATGACATGTATATGTCAATAATGTCAATGTCAAATAGCAGCGGTCTCACCAATATAAGTTTCACCAATACTTATATTATGCTTAAAAGTCCTTGCTAGCTTTCATCCCTTACTGAGAACAACAGCTCATTTAAGAAGGCAATTCATTACTCAAGCATTCAAAACTTCCGATAATCATCTTTATAAAAATTTCAACCATTGCAACTTACCCTGTAAGGACGTTGATCTTATTGAACCATTCAGTGGTTTCACATTTTCGTAAAGCTCATCTGGGTTGGCTGTTAAGAAACATGAAAAAAGTAAGATGAATTTGTGCTCATTTTAAATCATTTATAAGTTCAGGGTTAGATCAAATGTATACAAGCTGCTTTGTATGTGCACAAAAAGGTTTTTTGTGTGTCCTTCAGATCTCAGAGTTTCGGAATGCAGTCTGGAATGTTAACCACACATGTTTACCTTTAACAGACTGGGGCCAGTGAAGCTAGTCTTATTCATTTACATTAGTAGTCAACAAACATAACAATATAGTATAAGAAAAAAAAAATCCAAATCTATTCAATAAGTATGATCTATTTACATATCATAACTCACAGCTCAGTGGAATGTCTGTCAGAGAGTCGGTGTCCTCCACCTCGAGTTTGCCCCCATTCCACATGCTATACTCTTCCGTCATTTATCTTTTTCTAAAAAAACCTTCAGCAGTTTGGAAGTTAATAGTTAGTATACCCAGTCAGTGCTCAGATTCAAATATAGCATGAAATGTTTACAGTGATTGCATAGACCTACATGCTGTATCACAAGCCAAAGCATCTTATTTACTCCCTCTTTACTTTTAAAAACTTTGAATTGTAAAGGACTGGCCAAGGAATAAAGACTTGTCTTACCTTATACTAACTGCCCCAGTCCACGTAGATGCAGAGAGAGTTCTGTATTTGTGTTGCTTTCTTTTGTGCCAACAGCCTCAAAGTAGCCTTCCTATGTCAGCTGTGCCTACCGTGCTTCTGCCTGGCTAAAGAAAGTTTGTCACCCAGCATTTTGCTGATAACAGAGAGAATAGGTCAACTGCCAAACATCCGGATGTACATCTACAAGCTCAGGTACGTACTTCCTCAACTTACGGTGGCAAACCTCTGAGGGCAGTAAAGATAAGCTGACTGAAGCAAAGATGCAAGCGACTGCTGTGGTGACTGTTCATTGAGTATGTGGATGTCTCAACCTGGAAATCAGATCTGCTCCGTCTATGCATGAGTATGTGTGGTATGCAGACATTTGAAAAATGCTTGTCACCTGGGGAATGAATGATACTAGCCTCTGTTTGAGGCTAGTGAAGAATCATCATAAGGGAAGACAGATTTAACAGGAAAATGTTATTTTAACTTGGTCGCTTTAAACATTTTAGTTAATTAAACTATAAGTTACCTTTGAATAAATCAGAATCAGAGTCTCTTTATTTCTCTGAGTATGTTACACATGCAAGGAATTTGTCTTTGTGGTGACCGCCCCCCACCAATGCCCTATTGGCCACCCTACACACCCTAGAGTGGCCCTTTTTGGAATAAATTGTGATGTGCCCCCTATAGCAAGCAAATTTAATAATAAGGGGTTTCTATTTTTAAAAAAAAGACGCATGTCCTATAAGAATATTCCCTTACAATCATCTAAACAAGCTGATTCCAATTGGAAAGTGCTTCCTCTACGCTGTTTATACACAACAATGTCCCTAAAGGTTTCAGTAGAGAACATGGGATGCAGTGCTGTATAGGTGAGAAGAGTGACCTGAGAAAGGTGAGAAAGGTGAGAAAACCTGACAGTGTGTCCAATTATGTGCTCCTCTAATAGAGAAGTGTCCCTCCAGTGGATTAAATGTGATGCAATGCTTCATGTGTGAGAATGTTGGGATGTTTCCTAATGGATGCCTCTCCTGGGGATAAAATGCAATGTGGCGCCATATAGACAGGGCCGGCACTAGCCATTTGGGTGCCCTAAGCACAACTGCGTTGTGGTGCTCAGAAATTACCAATAATTTGTCAGTGCATTTATCTTTATTTCCAAATAACATCTCAATATTAATGTTGTAAAAACAGTTGCAAATAAGTAAGAGAAGAAATTAAAATCTTGATAAAACACTAAAACTAATTTTGCATTAACAATGGCACCAAACATTAAAAGAAATAAGAAATAATCTAATTTAAAATAATAAATAAATTACACCAACATTATTAAAAAAAAAAACCTGTTCAATGACGTATAAATAACAGTAATACTGAACTTTGTAAACACAGTATAGTATTCAAGTATTAGGTCTGGCCTAGTATTTGAGTACAAATGTGTTCAGTAAATAACCACAAGTACAAATAACTGCACAGTAGAATGTACTCAACATTACCATCTCTACAAAGAGACCGTGCTATTCTATAGAACTAGCCAGTTGTTAAGCATGCACTGTGTACACTCACAAGATGGCTACACTCATCATGACCCCTCAAACTGCTGTTGATATTAGACCAATCACTGTGGCCCTCTGCAGTCAGCTTTATATCCTTCATACTAAAAAGCTTGCATGCAAAGCAGAACGCAGCATTGTTTTGTGGAAAGTACACTACCCAGCTTCCTTCTCCTCATTTGGAAGAATTCTGAACTGTAGGCTGGTATGAAATGCTCTTCCATCATGTCCCTTTGGAAAATTAAAATCAGGACTGACTTTGAAAGGACCTCTCTGCACAATTTCCACATGATCAGCATATTGTTTCCTGGCCACAGAGCATGATCAGTGGGAGGGCCACATGTTTCTACACGCCAAACTGGTGCCTTCAGTCCGACCACCGGTCCCAGCCGCACACCTTTGGGACCCCATAGGTGTCCCTTATATTGCCAGTCAATTCTGTAATGCACATCAGTCTGTTTTCCTTTTCCCGCCCCTCACGGTTCACTACAATATAATAGGCTACAGGTACAGAATTGAATATTAAATGAAACATTGGTGACCTTTTAACCTGTTCTCTAGTAGCGGCACCCTTAGGCCAAATTTATTATTTGCCTTCCTCTTATTTACAGAAGCAGCTCATGATTTGATGCAATTTAATGAATACTGATAAAATCTATGCTGTCTTTGGTGGATTATCTGCTTTGTAAGGCATGACAGATTGACCTTATGGCCAGCTACAAAACTCTACTGCATTGACTGCAGTTCTCATCTTTTCAACATGCCACAGTGTGTATTCCTTGTTTGTAGATAAAAATTCTACTGCATTCCATGCAAAAGTGTGTTAGTAACAAGAAACGCCCTATCAAACCCATTACCTCGTTTAATGGCACCCACGAAGAGATAGTTTGTCTTTTGCCAGTTTGTTGTGAAAACTTCATGAGAACAGAAGGTAAGGATGTAAATTTCATGGGGCATTGGATTGGAAGTAGGAGGGGCAGGCCCGGAGTGGCTAATCAGGAGATTCTTGAGGATTCCTACCATCTGAGGGAATTCTCCCCTCCTAAATGTTTAAGTTGGTTGCGCCCATGAGTCGTCTTTGCTGCAGCAGTAAAATTAAATATAGCAACAGAATAGCGTCAAGCGTCAGTCGGTGGTGACGGAGGGCAGTAGGGATGGGCACAGCAGCTCTTTTAGATGAACTGAATCATTAGAATCAGTTTACTAAAAAGATTAGTCGAAGATTCGTTCACCGAATCGTTCAGTGCTTGGCAGCAGGAGCCTGCGACTCCGACCCACCTAACTGATACACAGCTGAACGGTTCATGTTTTAGTTTAGTTCATGGCTTCCGGGACCAGGAGACGAGAGTGTTGTAAAAAATTAATAATAAAAAAAATATTAAAGTGTGCAACTAAATGTTGGGTTTATTATAGGAAATATAAATCATGCAGATGATCACTCACTTATCTTTATTTCTATTGCTAGTTGTTTTATACAGTACTTGTTACATGACATTTTACGTTTGTTTCTAGAAACTAAATCTGTTAAAACAAGGGGGAGGTGTGTGTTTATGGTTATGGCTTAACTCCATGTGAGTGAGTGGCAGCGCAAACGTGAATCATGTCCTTAGCAACAGTTCTCTGGGTGGCAGCGCGAATGTGAATCACAGTGTCAGTACGTTCAGTGAACGAATCAGTGAGTGAAGGGGAGTCCTCAGTTTAGTGAACGAATCACTGAGCAAGCACAGTTCCCTCGCAATGAGAGTCTCCGCCACACGATTCGCGGGTGATTCAGTGATTCACAGACCACACAGCTGTTCCCCTGCCGGCCTGCACGGTCGCTGCTGAACTGAGAGAGGAACGAATCAGCTGAGGAAGTGATTCGATTCAGTACGTTCACTCAAATGATTCGTTCATTCGAACAAATCGTTCGTGAACGACACAACACTAGACGGCAAAAAAGGACAGGTGGAGCCGAAAAGGACAGGTTAAAAATAGAAAGGTGTTGGAAGAAGATGCTGCTAAATGTGCAAAATGAACAGACCCCAGCAGCAGCCAGTACAGAGAGAAATAGAAATAAGTCTGTATTGTCATATTGGCTATTGCACAACGTTTGCAACAACAGCTTATCTAATGTTTACTAAAGGGACAGGAAGAGGATAGTCTAGCAGAGTTATTTAAACTCTGTATAATAACTAACATATTTGTAATGTAAAATATAACATAGAGAATAGACGTGATATACGTTAATTTGTGTTTATGTTAATGTACACGGAGAAGGAAATTCTCATGTCTATAGACACCATTATTAATAAAGTTGAGAAGCCAGTGCACTGCTTATAGGAGGCTTTTGATGCTGTAGGTTGCTACTAAACATGCGTGTAGTGAATCTACTTAAGCATTTAGTGTCAATCTAATAATAGAGCTCCTCTCTCTTGGGAAAAAAAAATTAATTTTAAATTATTTAAATTTCAATTGATTGCTTATGTGCAAATGTAAATATGTTTTCATCTTTTTTACATTTTTATCTGATTGAATCAAACATGTTTAAGTGAAGTGTTTTCTGTTAACTTACCAACAAAAACCTAAACTTATACACAAAAAAGGCATTTTAAAATTCCTCCTCCATGGAAAAAGTGGGCTGGAATTGGGCATAAGAGTCCCGGGCTGAAAAAGGGGCCCACTTTGGCCCTGAGGATGGGTTTCACTGTTCTTCTTCCAAACTTCATATATTTTATAATTTTGGAACCTTGGGATCTGAGGGAATATTTAAGCCTGAAAATGACTATTTCCTCAGACTTAACAGGCAAAATGTTATCCTTTCATTCTACAGATCCAGAGGTCAAGAGATCAGTTAAAAGCACCAAATGAAACCAGAACAGCATGGACAACGCCAAATCGTTCTTCACTGCTTGGATTCTACTCGTGTTCTGCACCTTTTATAAGCAAATATGCGAATGAGATAAGACAACAGTTTTTTTCTTGCTTTTTTCACGTTTTCCCCACACCCTGTTTTTATAAGAAAGAAAATACAAAGTGGACTGTTATACAGGATAACATAACAGCTCTTTAAAATTCTTTATTGTTCTTTTTTCCAGTATCTTGTTGTAATGAGAGTTTAGCTTGTTTGAAATGAAGGATGAAGTTCTAATAACTAGTACATTTAAAAGGGCAGATTTTCCCATATAAGTGTGAAGGTATACAGTATGATCATTAATGGATCAGCAATTTACACATTTTAAAAATATTCTTATATTACTCTATATTTTTATGCTGAAGCACCCCAAAAAATGAGCCCCAGCACCCCTAAAGATTATAATACAAACAAAAGTTTTTTCCTTTTAATGTTAATTTGTCGCTGACAAGCTGGAAATGTTAAAACTATAGAGAGTATATGGTTAAACCAATTATTTTAACATTGAAAATACAGCAGCCCCCCTCCCCTCACAAAATGGCATGATCCAGCTTCTCTTTCTCTCAGTGTCAGGGTTTTATCTGACTGGTGTTATGTATCTAGCAAGTTTTGCAAAGGAGTATTTTTGTACTTTATCACTCAGAATCAACACATAACAGTCATTATCAGCAAACCATATTTCTGATTACTCTTTATTCTGTTACTGTGAGCTAGAAGTGACTATCTGGCGGTTTATTTTAGCTTAGCAGGCTAATGCTGCAGGTGGTCTGTTTACTGTTTATAAAGGAGTGAGAGAAGCTGTAGCTGCTGTTGGTTAGTCTGTGTGTTATTAAAGCTAAGGTGCTAGAGCAGTGCTGTCTGTATGTGTATTAGATAATGATGTTACAGAATGATAAGATATGAAGAGATGATACTATAACATAACTGTGTGCATGGTGAGCCCTTCAGCTACAGATATTCAATTCTTTTTCCAGAAAAAAAGAGGCAGGTTCAGGTGAGAGAGTAAGGCCAACATGATCTTGATCATATGCTCAGAATCTGTTGATAATGGTAATATTGATAACTCATTATTAGAATAAGTGTGTCTGATCTAAATTATTGTCATGACACACGCACCCCTATGGAGGCCAAAAAATTACAAGTATAAATAAATAAATGCACAAATAAATAATTAAATACATAAATAACAAATAAACTATTAAATAAATATATTTGTTTATTTCCATATTCATTTATTTCTGTATACATTTTTACATTTATTTACTTAATTTATTTAATTATTTATTCATTTATTTTCGTATTTCAACATTAATACATTTATTTATTTCTCTATTTCTCCGTATGAATGTTAATGAGGTGGGCGGTCCTATCCTCACTCAAAAACAGGATTGGTTAGTGAGATCCGTCGTTCCGGCTCTGCTACTACTGCCTGGAGCGCTGATAGCCAGAGTTGCCAGGTTCGCGGTTTTCAGGGGTGGCGGGTGCGTTTTTTTAGGCTACTTTAAAAAATTACCGCGGGCGCCAAAAAAAAAAAAGGGAGGACAGCGTGAAAAGGAGAGCGGGAGAGAGGGAGCGAGAGACACAGAGAAAAGGAGAGCAAAGAGAGAGAGGCAGAGAGAAAAAGGACAGCGTGAAGAGGAGAACGAGAGAGAGCCAGCAATAGATAGAAAGAAAGAAACAGACAAACAATGTAAAGAGAAAACAGCAGTTGCTAGCTAATATGCCAGGTAAATGGGGGAAATACGGGAGGCGGTATTACAAGGACTGGGAAAAAGAAAAAGATTTGTTGGAATTAATTAAAAGTGTCCTTAATGACGAGAAAAAGGCATATTGCAAATACTGCAAATGTGAAATAAGAGCTCATCACAGTGACCTGATTGCCCATGCTGCCACAGAAAAACACAAAAGGAATGCTGCTCCATTCTCAAATGCCAGAACATTGTTTGACACAGGCAGCTCATTTACAAGATCGAGTATTCCAGTAAAGGAGGCAGAGTTGCAGCTGGCTGCTCATGTGGCGTGCCAGTCAAGCATTCTAACTGTTGATCATTTAGGATGTGTAGTGGAAGACATTTCAAAGAAAGGCATTAGTATACACAGAACAAAATGCACAGCACTGATCAAATCAGGGATCAGGCCTGTAGCACATGAAGCTCTTTTAGAGGATATAGGGAGTGGGCCATAATCTCTAATCGTTGATGAGAGCACAGATGTTACAACCAAAAAACAGCCATGTGTAGTCATCAGGTACTTCAGTAAAAAACACCCAAATCATGAGCAGAATTGCAGGAATTTTACAAATTGCATCTGGTGATTCACTGACAATAGCTAATGCTTTATTCAAGTTCCTGGATGACAAACTGTCTGTACAGAATTGCATTGGTCTTGCGACTGATGGTTGCAATACAATGTGTGGACTGCATAACTTAGTGCTGCAAAAATTTCAGGAATGTAACTCCCATATTGTCTACATCAAGTGTGTATGCCATTCCCTTCAGCTCTGTGCATCAAAGGCTGTGAATGTTTTGCCCAGAAATGTGGAGTACATGGTTTCACAGTCCTATAGCCAGTTTTCAAATGCCACCCAGAGGCTTCAGAAATATGCAGAATTGTTCAAAACCATAAATGCAGGTGAAAATCCTCTGAAAATACTGCAGTTAGCAGACACTAGGTGGCTCGCCATCAGTGAGTGTGTCAACCGTATCCTTACACAGTACCAGAAGCTGCAGTTGCATTTCCAACTGATGAAAGATAGTGAAAGAAGCTATGCTGCTGAGTTGCTTTACCAAATGTAGAGTGACAAAATTAATCTGATCTACCTGAAATTCCAGATAATTTGAAACAGCTAGATGCTCTAAAATTTCTTTCACCAAGCAATGTTCTGAATGTGAATAAGCCAAAGTTGGATGGTCTTTCCTTCTTCTCTCACTTAAAAGGAGACATAGGAAAAGCAAAGCAACAGTGGAGAAATCATACATACTCTAGATTGTAATCAAATTGAGGACTTCTGGATAGAGGTTGCAATGCACACAGATGCTGTAGATGACATGGATTTTGAAGAACTGGGCAACTTTGCCCTGTCTCTGCTTGCTTTACCATTCAGCAACGCTGCTGTTGAACATTCATTTTCTCAAATGAACCTTATAAAGAATAAACTGTGAAACAGGTGGAACAGAAAACTCTGCTGAATTAAATTCAAGCCATCACCACGAATGATCTCTTCACTGCAGATATTTACTCAGCACTAGCTGAGGAAGAGAGCACAGATGTTTAGAAGAAAAAAGTTTTAAGACTAAATAGTTCTTAGGAAAACAGAACTCTAAAGGAAAGCAGTAACATAAAATGTTCAAAATGGAGGAGCCCTTAGTCAAGAAAAAAGGAAAAAAGATAACAGAAAATGGCAAACATGGCATGGAAAGAACATAATAGCTCTTCGTGTAACCAGAAATCACAAGGCGATGAAAAAAAAAAAAATGTTAAGTGGATCAGAGAAGAGAGATCTGGGGGTCAAGAACAGAAATGAGTAAGTAAAAGTTCTTTTCTTTTTGCCAATTATTTTACTATTAAAATGTTCTTGACTGGGATATAAAACTGATAAAAGAACTAAAATAATGACTAATATTAATAGCAATACTGATAAATCCCTGAGAAACAAAGTACTAAGTCATAGACTCATAGTTGTTTTGCCATTTGCTTCAAATGTGACGACATATTTTGGGCTAGTTTAAGCTTCTGAAGGACGGGGTTTTAGCCTAACTTTGAGCTGGATATTTTTGTAGGACCTGGCAACCCTGCGGATAGGTGTACAGCTAGCGAAAAGCTATAAGTTCTTGACTGCCTCTAGTTTGGTTTGAAAAGGAACGGTTTAGTTCAAACTCTCTCGATAGAAATAAAGACCTTCTCTATTAAAGAGTCTTTTATTAAAATCAGAGAATTCCTACTGTAATGTCACCTGATACTCATACCACGAGTACATGAAGTGTTATTCAGGAATATGGTGGTCTGATATGATAACACTTTGATTTGTCTGTTTTATGGTACTTCAAATTGTGGTCTGTACAGACTGTCTAAGTCTCCATTTCTATCGTGTTTGACTGCTCCACATATTTAACATATTTTATTTCTAGTACATGTGTGTTTCGTGATGTTTATTAGGCTGTAAGACGAGTTTCTCTCCCAGTTTAAAGATCTACTGAAAGCTGCTACCGTAAAACGCAAGTTTAGACGCGCATCCGAACCTTTAGATGCGAGAACGAGCTGTTTCTCAGTGCAGATGGCGACTGATGGCGGTTTATATTCGGATGCAAAATATACGATGGACGTCCAGCGTTTACTTCATCTGTCTCTGAGAGAGTTTGATGTTTAAAACATAAGCACTGAACTGAACCGTTCTTTCCAAACCGAACTAGAGGCAGTCATTTGGTGCATGGCTATCAAAGCCATTCACTGATTATTTTAAATCGTTTGCAATAGTTCTTAAAACACTGCCATATGTAACACAGCGCTGATCCAAATGAATGAGCGTCAACAACTTGCAGCTTTTCGCTAGCTGCACAGCTATCAGTGCTCCAGAGCGCAGTCGCTGAAGGCCAAGGCAGTAGTAGCAGAGCCGGAACGACGGAGCTCGTTAATCATTCCTGCTTTAGATTGAGGATAGGACCGTTAATATGGATCATATAGTTGAATAAAATATTCAAGTATAGTATTTCATTAAGTTTTACTTTTAATAAAATATCTTAATGCATTTGTAAACTAGGCTTTGTTGGTGTCTTGCCAATCACTGTTTTTTGGATTGATGGTCCAAAATTACTTTCAAACGTAGTCTTTCATAAGCTGTTCTCTTTTGGGTGCTCAGCACTCCTGAACGTCTAAGCCTACAGTCACCCCTGGTTGTAGACGTTGCCTCATGCTACCTCTAGGACTGAGAGCACTGACAAAACGCAAACGTGACCAAAATATCAGCCAGAAGGGATAAGAACAGAAATGGTCTGTGGTCCCCACCTGCAGTATCGTTGATGAAATATTTGTCATAGTTTGTCAACGAACCTTTTTTTCCATGACGAAAACGAGACTAACTAAATAAAATCTACAGGAAGGATAAAAACCTGACTAAATTAATTGACACTTTAGTCAACGAATAAAAACGAGACAAAAATGTTTAGCAGGGACGACATCCAATCAGAACTGATATAGTTTGTAAAAGGCGGGTACAAGTTAGGAAAACATCCAATCATAACTACTTTGGCGTATATGGAGAGGTGGGACAAGCCGAGTAGCCGTCAATCAAATGCACACTTACACAAATTTGGTCTAAACCCGGGAAGACCATATAAGCCTGGGAACTGTGGCTACTCATGATGGAACAAAGTTATCTAGACAGTGTCAGCAGAGAGAAAGAGAGTTTAGTGTTTGTGTTTAGAGAAAATCACCACCGCGCTGGACATCATGTGGGAAGCAGGTGAAAGGCTGTATTAACTCAGTAAGGTGGTGTTAATGATCAGATTAGTTGATCAGGTATGTGGGAAGCAGGTGAAACGTTATATGTGCAGAGCCAGAGTCGGGAGACTAGATAGCTAACTCCAACCATCTGCGTTTGAAGATCCTGTCCCAAATCTCTCAGTACACACTAGAAAGTGCACGAAACAGATTAGCTAGTTTCATTTACAATTTATTAGTGCACATAATGTGCAGTGTGTGTCTCTAGTGAACACTGAGACCTGAGGATGTGGCAGTTTTTCCTTCATTGATTTACTGTTATGCTAAAATTTTAATCGCACAATTAAAAATATTTTCATAGTAAAAAGTGATAAATGCAATTTATGTAGATTAGTTACCACCGAGCTTGTAATTTAATTAGATCGACAGCACTAGTAACAACTATTAAATAAGAGATTCATAAATAGCGTTGCTTCCTTACTGGACAGGCTGATTTCACAGAAGTGTGATTGACTTGGAGTTAGTGTTGCCTCTCTTTTTTGAGCAGTGCATTTTGTTGGCAAGAAATGAAAAGCAAATTGTGGCATTTACATGTCTCTACAAAACATCCAAGTGTCTAAGTCAATTTAAGTCAAATCTGACCCAGACTGACTGGAGACAATTTGTATAAAAAGGCACAGGGATTCTAACTGTCTAATTATATTTCTCCATCATGAGACTACATGCAATTGTCCCAGTTTATTCACATTTGACACTGTACGGAGGAGACACTGTCACCTAGTGGGCAAGACCAGGAAGTGCAGCTAGAAATTCTCCATCTGTGGTAACTGTCATTACTTGGATAAAAGCCATTTTTCCATTTTAAGTTGCTCAGCAAAAACATCTTTTGCCAATTAAATCTTTCCACAGCTTGCATTTGATTATCTACACTGAAAGTAGTCTTTTTTACATCAAGATCTGGAGAGTTTGTTCACATCCATCTGTTGGCACTGGCAGGTAAATGCTTTGAATCAAATAGCTGACCAGGCATAAACATTACAGTGAAACAAGTTTGTGTTAACTAAGCTATATAAATTTTGCCTGAACAGGATTTTACAAAAAGCTGGGTTTTGCAAGTGAAGTTACTCAGTTTTAAGGAACTGAATAAACTGAACTTTAGTAGCCAGACCTGGTAGCAATGATTGGTTCAATTATTAAACTCAAACCTGATCACTGCAGCCTGACATTTAGCAGAGTTCACCTTGCCTTCGTCAAAATGTTCCAAGAAAACACAACTGACATACTGAATCACAGCAGTTTTATTGGTAGTCTAATTTACACCTGCTTGCTGCCAAACAGGGAATTTTTCTCCAATCCTAACAGGGCCTAGAGAGAGACTTCCGTCCCACTGCGGACCTAAAAACATGATTGACACCATTTAGCTCCAATCTACAAACACTCCTAAGGCAACAACTAAGCCTTACTAACACAGCCACAAACCTGCTACAGGAGATGCACCTCCAACATTCCTAGATTCACAGCTTGTGTCACAGCAACCACAAACCCCATCCTTGTCATCTGCTGTGGTCCACCTGAAACAGCACAGTCAAATCACCTCATCTACTCTAGAGCAGCATTTCAGTCTTCTGCAAACTGACCTGTGAGCAGTGAAGGAACAGGCCTTGTGCACAGCATCAGTGGGAGCAGATACAGAGGCAGGAGTGGCCTTCAAGAAGCATGTGAGGTAGATCTGCACAGAAACAAACACCATAAGCCCCCAAGTAACAACTGTAGAGCTCACAAAGCATGTAGCCACTCTTACCAAGCTACTGCTCTGCTGCTGAAATGTAAAGGCTTCCAGCTGAAACTGGAGCTTGTCCCCCTGAACTCGAGGCAAGAAGCGAGACCTGGAGCCTGTAAGCTTAGCATCTACCAGGCATCTAGAAACAAGAGCAGAATTAGACTGAAGGTAACCAGGCAGGCAGGGTCATGGGGGGTTGTCTTTCTTACCCATAGTTTTCAATAAAGGAATATCTAGGGGTAGTATTTATGTCAGGCACTGCAGTAGCCACACAGCTGTCCACAAAAATCCTCAGAGGCGCATGGTTGTACTGCATCACAGATGCCTCAACATTAATGAAGTCACCCAGAAAATACTGGTTGGATGGCCTCTCAAATTTCCAGTCATCTGAAGGGACGAGAGAGAGAGAGAGAGAGAGAGAGAGAGAGAGAGAGAGAGAGAGAGACTTAAACAATAAAATAATGATTTCTCTACAGCCTGGGATTAAGCTGTAGAACCATCAGCAGCTTGCAAAAAGATAACCATCAAGTATTGTAGTTGGAAATCAGCACACTAGAAGTGTAACCATTAAAGTAGCTAAACACACCTAGGCATAGCTAGCTATAAGAACATGATTACATTACAAACCCATCATGAGCCTGAGGGAGAAGACTAGACGTTCCTCAGCAGTCACAGTAGCTGCATAAGGAATCCAGGCAGGCAAGAGAGAGTCACTGCTTACATTGTGGATCCTGTAATCACAACATCAAGACTTAGTGCAGCCACAACTCAGACACAGGGTAGCAACTACACACTGTGGACTAGTCCTTACCTTGGATAGTGGCACACAATAGCAGTCACAGCTCCACCTGTCCTAACAATCGGTGCCCCACCTAATGGTTCTGGGGTATAGTGTAGGGTGAAGGTATAGACCAGCGCATCTGCGGTCATCTGGAAGAGCCATGAGGATTTAGTTGCATTAGAGAAGACGTTAACACCACACCTAGAAGATCTGTAGGTCGCCCACAGCTTTATACTCACAGTTAGCACACTATTGCATGTCTGCAGTTCAGCTTCAAAGATGAGAACTTGGGCAACAGAATCTTCCCCTTTTGCTGCACAGCCCCCAAGACTGAGATCTGAGGGCTTTATTAACTCTCCAATTCCAAACAAATCCTTCTTAACCTCCACATGAACAGCATTCTCTCCACAAACAGCTGCAACACTCACAGCTCGAACAGGCTGATGCAGCTCAAAATGCACTTCCAGCTGCTTAGGTTTCTCTGGAGTTTGGGGAAAATGCCAGGTCAGCTTCTTCACTGGACCCTGCATCACCTGCTTGGATTGAACATTTAGTGAATCTTGAAAAGGATTAAGAAACACTCCTGAGACAGGGTCCTGCACAGGCAACCGTGACCCTGGCTGCTGCACAGGTCCCCTCGCTAGTACTGGCTGAGACTGACCAAATCTTGCTTGCTCATGGGCAGCTGGTTTCCTCCATCCCAGTAACTGTGCAGTACAACTTCTAAACAGCACAAGGAGTAAAACCCCAAGACCATCTAACCTTAACTCCATATCAGCAAACATCAAACACAAATCTCCAATAGTTACTTGTGTTACTTTGCAATGGCTTTTATTAAGTAGCAGGTAAAATTGGCTCCACCCCCAATTACGACAAGCTAATGTGATCTGGACCTGTTTCTGTGTCACAGGTGAAATCAGTTACCTAGCTTTACCTAACACAATAGTCTGATTTCATTTTGTGAGTTTTTTCTCCTGTCTTATTAATGATGCAGAAAGGATAGACAGCATGCATTAACAGTTAAAAAATAATAAATAATTAGATGTACCTAAATAACTGTTTGGCCAGATGAGAGGACTTTGATCTCCTGCTAATTCTACAAACAAATGAACCAATGAAACACTGATGTATTGGTGGTTTTACAGGTTTTCAAAGATTTTCAACCAATTGATGTTTCAATATTTTACAACACATAGTGGTGGGACAGTTTGGAAACAGTGGCAATGTAATGAAGCTTTGTTTGGTGAAATCATGTGACTTGGTCACTTGATACATGGCCCAAAGCACTGTTTCAAAATGGAGAAGGCGCAAAATCTTTGACATGTTTCACGTCAATGTTTTGAAAAAGCCCCCCAGGTTGGGGCGTCTGGACACACAAGAAAAGAATCTGTTCATATTTATATTGTGTAAATAAATGTCACATCTTTAATTCAGTGGTTAACTACTGGTCAGGACCTTAAGAATGTTGTTAACTGTGGTGATTACCTGCGGTGATTACCTGAGATGATTAAAGCAGACTGTCCACTAAGAGGGTTAAAAATCCAGCAGCACTGCTGTGTCTGATCAACTCACACGAACACATTAACACACCACCACCACCATGCTTTAGGACTCTTGTCTCATTGAGTTTAAATTTTTTCACACTTGCAATAAGATGTAGTTTACGCCTGGTTGGGCAATTATTTCTTTCTTATTAGTAATTGTTGATTGACCAAAATATCACATTGTAAAGAAGTCATTAGGAAATCACTTGGAATTGCATTGCTCATTACAAGAAACACAACTATGCCCTCAATAATGAAGACTTTGCTTTTTTGAGCAGATATTATACAAAAAAGTGGAAAACATGTTTGCATAATTTATACAATTCCACACCTCTGAGAAAACACCTTTGTTTTTTTCCCCCCAGTAAGAATGTGATGAACATGGAATCTCTAAAGATCACTTTATTTCAGCAGTAAATGCTGATCTATATAAAAAGGCATTTCTGAAAAACTGTAAATAACCTCAGTGCCACATTTTTAAAATACCCCAATCATATTGGTCAGGATGTATTTAGAGATCCTGAATACGTACCGCCCATCTCTTCGCCAATGACTGAATGAGTAGAAATGTCCTATCTTAATTAGCATATTGCCCAAGGTGAGTGTAAAGCAGAAATATGAACCTGAAAAAAAAACCCATACAACACACACCCACATCTAACCTTTATGCTTCAAAGAATTCTGGACACAGTGATTTCCTTCTTAAATGAGACCTACAGATTTAAAAGACACAGTATCATATATCTTAGTAAATTATTGGGGCCATATATTGAAAAGACAACTGGACGTAGTACAGCGCTTACCAAACCCCAAACGGTCTGTATCGCTTTGTGCTTCATTTCTTTACAGCGTCGGGGATACAGAACATCTTAGTAAGGCAATGGTCTGCCATGAAATTAGAAAGGTTTGCCTTGCACTTAAGCGCTTCTTTAATATAGTCATTGCATTCACAAAGGCATCATTCCTATAAAAGAATCCTTTTTCAGAACAGCTGATATGTATTCATGAGAAGAAGTGTTGGTTTGATTAGTAACTGAGTTAAATTTACATTATTTAACATCCAGAGCACTTACAAAAGTTTGTATTTATCTTGGTCAATTATTTCATGCTAAACTTGCATTCAATTCTCTAGAATTTCCAAATGTCATTGGTGTTATAGATTGCACTCACATCTGGATAAAGGCTCCATCAATGTAGAGGTACATGTAGGTTTTGCCTACCCAACAGATTCATTTTAAAGTCATAAGCATATAAATCAGTCAGTCTATGGGTTTGTACAACTTTCAACCTCTGTCACCTTTGCCTTAGTTCTAGATGATTTGCACTGAGAAATCTCTTTTTCAACATTGAGGCAAAATGTCCGGTGGCTCGGTGCCTGATTTAAGAATATTTCGTGCCTCCTCACTGGCACGGAGGTTTGCCCAATGTGAGAATACTCCAACCAAACAAAGTAGTGCAGATTTGGCCCCCGTGTTAATCTCTACTCTTTATAATTGTAGGTGCTTTTTCTGGTCTACCGTTTGGGGATAGGGGTTACCCCTGCCAAACCTTTTCTCCTTGCGCTATATGCAGACCCTACAACAGATGCAGAGAGGAGGTTCCATCATGCACAATCCAAGATGAGGGCATGCATTGAAATGAACGCAGAACAAGACACCTTTTTTGAAAGTACTGTTTATTGATGGTCTGGCTGAGCTTATGGACAGAAGAAACTTGGATTTACTTAGCTTGCAAAAACAAGCATATTACAGACCTTTTGCCACTACTCACATCTTTCTCCATTTTCTTTATTTCAAGCTCCAGCTTTTGTGTTATTTGTACTGCAGATCAGTGTACTACATTCTATTTCTTGGGGAGGTTTTCATTTATGTTGAACTGCATAACTAATCCTGGATGGTCCTGCAATCTCCCCCTGCAAACAATAAATTAGACATGTAAATGTTGAAGGTCCTCTGTACAGTCATAAGAAATAGGCTGGTTTATGGTACTCACATCACTGTCAAATACACAAGGGTCTAAACGAGTCAGCACATCCCCCACCACTGTGATATTTGTATCATCAAGTATAATATTTCTAGGATGTCGCCTATAAGAACAAAAATGTAACATCTGAAACAACTGAACCTACCTTTACCATAAGGTCGTGTTTCACAGAGATAGACAGGATCAGATGATGTTCCTCCCTCAATTCTTACAATGATGGGCATCTGCTGTTCTGCTCTAATGCAAGGTCTTCTGCAGGAGTGAGGGCTGCTACAGGAGGCCCACCAGCAGTAGCAGTTTTCTTTCTGGTTGCTGAAATATTATATACATTTATTTAAAGTCATACTACACACAAATATGGCGTTTACCTTTTCCTGAACATAAGACTACTGGAACGGCACTTCCAATTCTGGATTATATTTTCATATTTAATCTTGACCTGCTGCCACGTTCTTTTCACTCCACTCATGTTGCTTCTAATCCAGGATATAGTTAATTAGAAATATTAATAATTTACTATAACACTTTTAAAATGCCAGTGAATGGATTAAAGTATATGCTCATGCATTTAACATGTCTGCAACATTCTGCCAGGCAGCTTCTCCGGCTTTATTAATACAATACGTGATACCTTTCCTTGTAATTATGTCTTTATATTTATTTTAAATACGTAACTCCTGTTCAGCAGGAGAAAAAAACCTTTCATTAGTTTGCTTTGTGGAATAGCCCCCTGGTCTGGGCTTCCTTGGCTACAGTCCTTATGAGTTGTTGTGTTTTTTTTTGTTGTTTTTTTTTTTTTACCAGAAGAAGATATTTTTTACTTAAAGACAGTTGGTGAATTTTTCTTGAAGTGTAAACTCTTTCCATAAATATGAATGTAAAACATACCCATTTTAGAGTTAAATAAAAAAATATATATATATTTCTATGGCAAAATGCACCATCATTAGCTTAGCAGCAGGGCATGCTTATCAACACAGGTTGTAAATGCACTAAAATGAGAACTTTTTGTAATTTCACACTATATAAACATAATATAATCGTATTTTTAAAGATTAAAACATTAAATTTATCTTTAAACAGTCAATATAGAGCACACTATTGCATCAACCTTATTGCAGGCCTAATCTAAAGTGGGTCTAACTGTGTACAGTCACCTCCATTGCTACCAATATAGAACACAACAACTGGAAAGTATCTAAAGACATATTTGTGTATATATATATATATAGTGGTTTTTAAACAATCAGATGACGTGCATACAAATCGACAATTCACTGGGATGAGCCCCATGTCCCAGAGCTGTACAGCTGGTTTACTTTAATGCTGCACGCTATGCCCATACTTAGGTACACTGTGGGTGATGCATTCCTTTAATTGTTCAGACAGGCTATTTCATTGCTTATTTCAGGGTGAATGAAGAATAAAATGTTTGCTGGGATTAGATATGTGCCTAAAAATAGGTTGTGTTTAACTTCTCTGAAAAATATATAGTAAAAAATAGTGGTACTTCAATGTGTGATTTATTAAACAATATAAAATTATAGTAACACATTCCTTAAAGTCCACAGAACATTATGATGGAAGGTATGTGGGCGTAGGTATGGATTATTAAACCATTTGAGCTGAAGATGTGCCAAACCTGGTGAATTGTTTAGGTTTAAACTCTGGTAAACTTCAAACCACAGGTAAGCTAATGACAGTGCAAGTCCCTGCTATATGGCATCTGCTAAAGGCAAAACAGAAAAAGGCTTTGTAAGGTTTCACATGGAAACCTGGCGGTTGGGGCACAAGGTAAAACTGATTTCAGCTGTTGCACTTGAGACAAGGCAATTGGGGGTGGAGCCACCATCATTTCCTGCTAAATAAAAACCTTTGACAAGCAGCACTAGCAGCACTAGCACCACAAGCTTCTTAATTCTTTTCAAGATTCACGGAATGTTCAATCCAAGCAGGTGATGCAGGGTCCAGTGAAGAAACTGGCCTGGCATTTCCTTTAAACTCCAGAGAAACCTAAGCAACCAGAAGTGTGTTTTGAGCTGCATCAGCCTGTTTGAGCTGTGAGTGTTGCAGCTGATTGTGGAGAGAATGCTGTTCATGTGGAGGTTAGGAAGAATTTGTTTGGAATTGGAGAGTTAATAAAGCCCTCAGATCTCAGTCTTGGGGGCTGTGCAGCACCAGGGGAAGATTCCTTTTAGAGCTAAGCTGCTAGAGTCCTCTAATGTTCTTCATGTCTTCCTACAGGTGACTGAGGATGCACTGGTCTGCACCTATACCCTTTACTATACCCCAGAGCCATTAGGTGGGACAAAAATTGTCAGGACAGGTGGAGCTATGACAGCTATTGAGTGTTATTATCCCAGGAAATGTCTGGCCTGCATTTAGTGCACTGGCCAATGGTAGTAGCTACAGTGGATACCAGTGGAGTTTGTTCATGCTTTCTTCATCTTATTGCAGGTGCCATACTGTGAGCAGTAATGCTCTAGTGCCCCTTTGGATACCTTAAGCTGCTACTTTGACTGATGAGGAACGTCTAGTCTTCTACCTCAGGCTCATGATGGGTTTGTAGTGTGCTCAGTCAGTGAAGATACACAATGGCAATAATTGTATTTATTTAAATGCTAGTACAAATAGTCACTAACCCAAATGTATATTTGCCTGTGTTAGCCAGATGGTAATTTCCAGCTGTAGTTGTTAAGGGTTGGGGTTATTCAAGTCAACATAAAGCACACTGCACAGGACAGGGCTCTGTTTTCATTAGGATGTATCTAAACATGATACTGAGATCAATGGTACATTGTGTGTTGCAGATGCTGCCAGGTTATGAGAACCTGCTGTTTGCTCACTCCAGCTGGTACACATACGCCGCCACCTTGCACATCTTTAAACACTGGGACTTGTTAAGTATTTTAAGGTTTGGTGAAATATCCCACATGGTGTGCTTGTTTTTCCTTAGATGACTGGAAGACCATCCAACCAGTATTTCCTGGGTGACCTTATCAAAATTGACGCATCTGTGATTCAGTACAACCATGCGTCTCTGAGGATTTTTGTGGACAGCTGTGTGGCTGCTGCACTGCCTGACATGAATACTACCCATAGATATTCCATTGTTGAGAACTATGGGTGAGTAAGACCCCCTTAATGACCCTGCCTGGTTATCTTCAGTCGAATTCTGCTCTTGTTTCTAGATGCCTGGTAGATGCTAAGCTTACAGGCTCCCATTCTCGCTTTTTGCCTCGAGTTCAGGGGGACAAGCTCCAGAGCAGTGGCTTGGTAAGAGTGGCTACATGCTTTGTGAGCTCTACAGTTGTTACTTGGGGGCTTATGGTGTTTGTTTCTGTGCAGATCTACTTCACATGCTTCTTGAAGGCCACTCCTGCTTCTGTATCTGCTCCTGCTGATGCTGTGCACAAGGCCTGTTCCTTCACTGCTAACAGGTCAGTTTGCAGAAGACTGAAATGCTGCTTCACAGTAGATGTGATTTGACTATGTGCTGCTTCTCAGGTGGACCACTGCAGGTGAGCTGTGGCTCTAGGGATGTTGAAAGGGCATCCCCTGTAGCAGGTATGTAAGTTTTAGAGGGCATGAACTTTTACCTCAGAAGCACTCGTCGCATTTAACTAAATTGTTTCAGGTCCACAGTGGATTGGGAGTGTTTCTGTTGTCGGGATCCAGGAAAAACACAGCTTAGCAGCAAACAACTGCATATTAGACTTTGAACAATCTATGAATGATCAAGTTCATATTCATAAGTGACTCGGTGAGTATTTTTGAAGCAGCAATGAGTAAATTGGGGATTTACTAAACATTGAAGTTTAATAAAAATTTAATGACACTGTGTATTGTAATGGGATATCTCTTATGTATTACTTTTAGAACAGTACCCAACAGTGCCAGTAAGTCAGAACCTGTACTTTTTTTTTTTTTTTTTTTTAAATATATAAATGCTGCATACAACTTTTTTGTCTATGGTATCACATACTATCAACAGTGGTGTCATTGATTTTTAACTTTTTGTTTTTAATATAAACGCATGAAATGCCAACTAATTGAAATACTGTGGTTGTGTGGACAATTTCCACTTCAGCTTGACTAATGTACTGGCTTACAACATGGCTCAGTATGTTTGACTTTCAAGGCAAGGCAAATTTCTGGAGAATATATTTTTTGAGGGGAGAGCTATAGTGACTGATCTCATCCACTTGAACAACTACCTTTTTAAATGTCAGTCAGGTGACAATTAAATGTAAGCACATGATCAAAAAAGCCTTGAATTAGGTATTCAGTTTACTGTAATGCAAATCTTCATACCCAACATGCTAAGGCACACCCAATTGATCATGAGTTCTCATGCTTTGTGGGAATGATGCCACACTAGCCCTTTTCAGATTAGACTGAATAGTCTTAATGTACAAAATCTTGATCACAAGTGGCCATGATGAATGTGAATAATAGTGTTGATGATAAATGGAAAAACAGTGATGCGGTTTGTTTTGTTGTATGGCAGAATTTATAGCCAAATGCTATAGTTTTACAATGATATTCCAAAGACATCGGATGTTAAAATCCACCCTTTTTACAGAATAAAACTGTGATAGGAAGAAGGTTTTTTTTTTTTTTTTTTTTTTTTTTTTTTTAAAAACCAATCAACCCATTAACATTATTGACTCCCATATACACTCTGACACAATGGTTTGCAATGCTAAAGTGTGCCTTCCAAAAATGATTTGTGAATTATGTTGTGCTTATTAAGGCTGTATTTTTACCTTCAAAATATTCTCACTTATTGAGCCCCTCATGTAATAATTTTAAATGTTTGATTCTACAAGGTTTAACATGTCCTTGAATGTATTCCTCTGTTTAATGTCACAAACAATGAAAATCATTAAAGAGAAACCACTCAATCTAGATATTTAGATTTTCATTCAGAAGAGAATCTGAATAGTCAGGAGAGACAGAATGATCCATGTACAGCAGGAGCATCGGATGCCTTCACTCATCTGTCAACACAAAATGAAATTATTATTATGGCAGACATGGATGAGAATCTTTTGGTAAAGATGTGCATGGCTTTCTACCTGTGCTTTGGTCAGTCCAGATAAAAGGCCCCATGGAGATGTGGGTTCTGTCTTGCATGTCCACAGACCGGCCAGCCCTGTGCGGGGCTCCAAGGGAACAGTTCTGTACAAGACAAGCAAGATTATCCATTTAGTTAAGAAAGGTATAGCACCCCTAGTGAGGTGGGGGTATTTTAGTTTCAGTTTAAAAACTGAAACTAAAATATTTTCATATACTTTTCAGGGGGCTGGAAACTAACAAATATGATGCTCGATTTGAGGTTACTTTAGAACTTTTAGCTGTTCGGCATGCTACTGTGTGATGGCATGAGACGTTTCTGAACTCACTGCTGCACAGTTGTTTCTCTGCAGAAGGCAAAGGTGAACGGCACAGTGAAGGAAAACTCCTGAGTAGTTGCCATTGAAGGCCAACATCTTAAAGTAAAAACGGGCAGTTGTTGAGACACCGTTCTGAAGAACCTCCACCGTGTTATCATCTGGATTAGGACACCTGAAATTAATGTGATATTTTAAATCAGTTATATCAGTAAAACATCACAAATATTATTCTAAAGATGGAGGATTGGAAAAAGGAATAGTAAAATAATTAAATATACAGTGAGGAAAATAGGTATATTTAGCTAATGACCTCAAACAGGTGCTTCTAATTTAGAATAATTAGTGGAGGTGGACTATCAGGTCTTTGAGGGCCAGAATTTTTGCTGATTGGCAGGTGTTCAAATACTTATTTGCAGCAGTAACACAAATAAATTAAAAAATCATACATTGTGATTTCCGAATTTTTTTGGTATTTTTTTAGATTGTTTCTTTCACAGTGGACAATAAGTGGGATTAATAAGTGGGAGAACTTGCAAAGTCGCAGGCTGTTCAAATACTTATTTTCTTCACTGTAACTGAAAAAGATCTTATGCCTCTCCCTTACTTATCAGTGATGAGGTCCCAGCGGACAGCAAAATTCTGGTCATTCACAGGAGTGGCCCAACATGAGTCCATGACTGTGGCAACCTGACGACTGTCCACTCCCTGAACAATCACTTCCACATAGATTCGCTGGTCTACCTCTATGTTCACTCTGCCATTGTAAGGGTGGGAGAAGGCAGCATCCTGATAGGGAATCGCCCTGACCTGGTACATCCCCTGACCGTCTGGAAGGGTCTTGTGCATTATGCTGTTGAAGTGTCCAATCACAGTTTGAGTTGTATGATGGCATCATATAATGTACATGTTAGTCTTATAATAGAACTCATTATTTGTACATTAATGCCTATATATGCTTAATTGGTCATCATGTCAGTATTTACCTATGCAGGGGGCTAAATTCCGTGTCCATGGAGAGTGTCTGTTTGAGCTGATAAATGCAGGAGAAATGCAATTCCAGCTGTTTCTTTCTGTTTATGGGTCCTCCTGCTGAGTCAGCTACCCCCTGGATAGAGTTCTCATAGATGAGGTGGGTACCATTGCCCTGTAAACAGTTACATTTATGACTGATTTTTTTTTTTCAATTTGTCATAGAGTTATGAAAACTACATGTGAAGCACTGTGATGTGTGAATATCTTAAAGTGAAATAGTTTAATCAGTCTGCTTGATTTCTGTTTAGGGTACCGTGAGATTTGTGCCACAAATGTGCTCATTGTTATCGAAGTAGAACACCAGTCGGCCGTTCTGGAGAGTTCCGCTGCAGCTGGGGTCACTCAGGTGCAGGACATTGGTTGGAAAGCCAGCTTCAAAGAGCTGACAGCGAGACAGAGACATGGTGCCAGAGCTACTCTGACAAGTTTCTTTGGAGTCTGGGACAAAGAATGAAAAGGGAAAATGAAAGGTATCAGAAACTAATCAGGTTCTTCTAACCATGTGTGCACTTCTATGTACGAACACTAGATTTGGTGTTTGTACCATAAGGCTCATAACCCATTGTGGTGTGATTCTCATTACAGAAGCAGCCGTAGATACCATCTCTGTTCCCACACCACTCATCTGCAGTGCAGTTCAGATCCTTGCACTGGTCCATTACTGTCACCACCACTAAACATAAAGAGGGTTAAAATGTTTTTTAGCAAAATTTAGTGATATCTGGGAAAAAAATGCTCATGTCTGTATTTTGTTCAATAGAATCATGCTTGTATTTAAACAATGCACATGTTACAGCAATATGCTTTTGCAGACAATTGTCCAATCAAGGACAAGGTACGGTAGATATCACTGAGCAGAATCTCCTGTTAGTTCCAGGGGGTTAGATAAAATATCAGTGGCTTGTTAAAAATGTAGAACAGTCATTGTGAAAGTGCTATAAGGTAAACTACACCCATCATTCACTACATTGGGTACACCTCCCTGTATCATTGTCCACTTTATCAGCTCCACATATAGAAGCACTATGTAGTTCTACAATTACAGACTGTAGTCCATCTGTTTCTCTGCATACTTTGTTAGCCCTTTTTCACCCTGTTCTTCAGTGATCAGGACTATTACAGAGTAGGTATTATTGAGGTTGTTGATCATTCCCAGACCCGCAGTTACACTGGTTACTGTGTGTTGAGCTGGTACAATGATGGTTCAGACATAGCAGAGCTGCTGGAGTTTTGAAATATCTCAGCGTCACTGCTGGACTGAGAAGAGTCCACTAACCACACCTACCCAGCCAACAGACTCATTTGGGCAAAGTCCTGTGACCATACTTGACCAATGCAAACTGTGCAGCTGAGCTACCATCTCTGACAACTATAAGGTGGATTAACTAGAGGTGGTAGACAGTCGACAGTCAGTGGACACAGTGTTTAAACAGATTCAATTTAAGTGAAGAAAGTAATAAGTTGAAAAACAACACAGAACAGGCAGCAAGTGTGTAGATTTTGTGAATGTAAAGCCGACTTCTAGGCCTACATCGTCTTTTCAGTCGCAGTCCAGAAGAGAAGAGTGGTGGATTAGCACAGAAAGCTAAAAACACAATGACAATCACATATATGCCAGGAAAACCGTTATAGTGCGGTATAATGGTGTATGTTTCTTACCTGGCCTAGTAGTTGTTGTGACAGCTGAGAAAAAAATAGAGTTATTATTTTAGCACGGGACGTGTATAAAGAAACAGAACTTGGAAAAGATGTTCTTAAAGGAGTTTTTATGATTTAGCTCTCCTTACAGTACACTATTTATTAACTACAATGCACTGTGATTTATAGGGTAGCGATACACACAACAGGAGTCCTAAAGAAGAAATGTGTAAGTGTAGCTTCATCTCAGTCTGAAAACCAAACCATGCTTTATTGTAAATATAGTAGTAAAGTAGAACTGTTACCTGGACTAGTGACTGTAATATCTGTGATGAAAGATAAAAAGGGATTTGGGGTTTGTCCAATGTTTGTATAGGAGTGTATTAACCACAATTCACTTTGATTTATAATAAAAAGTCAACTAGACTGGGTCAAATGCTCCATCCTGAGTCTCTTACCAAAATATGTAATTATATGCTAAAATGTGTTGAACCCTGGTCAAATTATGTGTTGTTAAGGTAAAAATAAGTGCAAAAAATGCACAAAAATAAAAACAAACATGGCTTGTACCAAACTTACATTTATATTTTTTCAACATTTTAAACTCAAAAATTAAACAATTAAAAATTGTGCTCTAAAATATCAGGAAATTTAATGTATTATGTTTACTTATTTTTACTAAGAAAAACTTTTAAAAAAACTTTAAGAAAAATTTAAACATTTATTTACAACTGAACACTTTAGATCATATTAACCACAATGCATTGTGGTTTATAGTGTACAGATATATAGACTTTAAATTAGTTACTACATGCAGGTGTCCTAGAGAAATGTGCTGGTGTAGCTTCAGCTCAGTCTGTAAACAAGAACATCTTTAAACTATGTACAGTATTATTGTGCTAGAAGTCTAACCAGGACATGTGTTTTTTATATCTGACTAAAAAACAGTGTTATTAATTTCAGCATATAGTGCAACTCTACATTTTAGTAGTTCTCTGTATAATTCACTATATTAACCACAGTGGGCTGTAATTTATAGTGCACAGACAAAGGAAAGTAAATAAATATTTATGAAAAAATAATGATTTTGACCTGGTTTGTCAATATTTTAAGATATTAAGTCAACATTTAAAAAATTATACAAAAAAGTTAATATTTTGTCATACTGCTGCCAGAAACCTGGTTAGAATTGTCTTCCATACTTTTTGTATACAACAGTAACATTACCTGGACTTCTGGTGGTGATGTCTGAGAAAAACATTTAGTTACAATGTGAGAAAGGAAAGACATAAGCCACCAGCAAAGCCACCTATACCTGTGTCAGGTATAGAGAGGTGTACTAAATGTTATCCACATTGAACTATAATGTACACTACTTAGCTGCAACACTCCTGTACTAGAGTAGATGTAAACCTACCTGGAGTAGATGTGGTGGTGTCTGGGGAAAAAAAAAAAAGTTAATAAAACTGCAGTTTTTATATTCATACTGAAGCTTAAAATACATCAAAATATTTCATTTGTTGTTCTGGTACACTAAAAATCACTAAAATTCCATCATAATAACATTTATTTTTATTTATTGATGTAATTTCAATAGAACTTGGGGCACTGGAGCTCTCACACAAGTACATGTTGTCATTGTCAGAATAAAACCCATGCATTGCTCCATATTTCTACTTTTATTGTTGCTGTTTTTGAACATAGCTCCCAAATGAAATTATGTGTACATGTACTGATGAATCTACTGTACCAAATGATTGATATACAGGCGAAAATTGAGATACAGGTCCCAAGCTGTTGAGAACCGTTGAGCTATTGTCACGCCCTGCCCATCCATCCACCTGCCAGTCCATGTGTTTCTGTTTACATCCTGTCCATGTGGTTCTGTTTGGTCATGTGCTCTGCTCCGCCCTTGCCACGCCTGTCTCACCTGTTTGTCATTTTGTCATTAGTTCTGTCAGCTGTTTTCCCTTGTTAGTCCATGTATTTATGCCCTCTCTCTGCCCCCAGTCTTCGTCACTCATTGTTGATGATGTTGTTGTTGTGTAGTGTGGTGTATCAGTCTGTGTATATACTCGTTTGTTTCTTTATTAAATCCCTTTTTTGACTAAAAGCTCGTGAGTGTGTCCGCTCCTGCCTTCCCTTGCTCCTGCTCCAGCTACATCATGACAGCTATAAGAATAATCAGTAGATCCAGACATCACTTGTTTTGGTTTAAAGCTATTACTCCTACTGTGAAATGTGCAGATGACTGTTCTGTAATTTGATGAATTTGGAAATACAATCAACATTATTATTCATGCAGCCACTACTGACATATTTCCTCTGATCTTTGCACCCTATTTCAGCACTGGGCACTGAGCATGTATGCTAATGTTGATGTCAGTTGGAAAATATATTCATGTCTAGGACACTACTCTTTTGAAAATAAATCAAAATATCAGATTGTCTGTATAATAAAGTGGAACACATGTATAAGCAAAGTTGAGCAGGCTTATTTAGTATTTTACACCATTTGCATTTCTTTCTTTTAGACTCGGTAAAATATATTACATTTCTGTTAGGATTATTCATAACCCCAAAGTTTTGTTTCTTAAATAGACGAAACAAATTAGTTAATAATTTAACAACGTTTATGCAGAATGAAAAATGAGCTACATGGTTATTTTGTATAGCCTGATACGTACAGTCAGGAGAAACCATCTGTCTCAATGAAATATGTTGACAAAAGAGAAAATGGACATAATAATCATAAATAATCAGTAAATGGAAATACCTGCACAGTATGCTGAATTACAGGTGACTGGATTGACAAACTCATACACATAATAATTTCCAGGACAAGCTTTAACTCGAATGGGAAAGGATTTGATTAAACAGCAGTCATTGCTCCAGTGTCCACAGACTCGCCGAGTGACCACTCCATCTTCCAGTTGTGGGTGAGGATCATTCAGCCAGAAAGAGATAGCAGTGCCACACCTGCCCTCATCAACACATGATTCGGGCATCTGGGCATTGTTGCCCTGATAGAGAAGCCGATACCAGCCATTCCACTGTATTCCGCTATCACACCACACGTAACCGTTCCAAAACTTATCTGTATTATGAACAGATCTCCAGGTATCATTAAGGATACTGTAGTTGGAGCAAGGGTCCACACTTGGAGTACTCAAAGTGATTGCTACAGAAATATAAAAGACAAATATTGTTATAAAACACAGATTTTTTAGCATATGCACTTATTACTTTCTTTCATACATACATATATCTCTTTGTTAACGCTATGGCTGTTTGCTTATTGTAACGTTCTATCACCAGTGCTCACACACATACAGATCAACTGTGCAAAGTACAATATTTGCACATAGCAATCGCGTGAGAGTGAAGTCAGTTTTTCTATTAGAGCTTAAATGGTGCAGCAATTAGCCAACACTGAGACCATGAAGAGTGAGTATTGTATTGTGAACAGTTGGTCTTTCAAACAACAGATACAAAAGTAAAAACAAGAAGCTTAAATATCAGTTCCTGCCCTTCGTCTACAATTCATCTATTTGGTCTAAATATAAATAATAATAAATAATAAAGACCTGGATTTACTCTACCTGTGCAGTATGAAGGCATTGGGATTGATATATTTGGCTTGACGAGGTTGTAAACATAGTACTGTCCTGGGCAGGCCTTGACTCGAATTGGTTTGGATCTGTAGTAATTGCACTGGGAATTACGTGCTCCATAGATTTCTCGGGTCACAATGCCGTCCTGCAGTTTTGGGTGAGAGCCACCAAGCAGGAGCGGAGCAAATCCACCACATGACATAGACGTCACACACCACTCTGGAAGCTGAGCACTTTTACCCTGAAGAAACAGTCGATACCAGCCGTTCCATTCAACAAGAGTGTCATCATGACCACGGTAGGTACTGCTCATCGTTCTCCAGTAGTTATCGAGAACAGTGTAGTTGGAACATGGATCAAAAGTGGAGTTGACTGGAATGTTTGCTGTGGACAGAGAGCACATGTCAATCAGTGACTTTATAAATAGTTGCTCTTTCCAGTAAATGCAAATATATTTGTTAAGGCAAATATAAGCACAGCATTTTTCTGTATACCTTATAACTCTAGGCTCACTTTAAACATTTTATTGGCTACCTTATAACTTAAAGACTACGGACGGATATAACTGTAAGTCTACTTTCTTAACTGACACATTAATATCACACTATGTGTCAGAACAAAAGCAAGCAAGAGGACCACCATCTAATATCTTCTGTGTAAGGTTTAAAATGTGCAATATAATTTGTCTTAGACCCAAACAGAAAATAAAAGTTATTTTCCATCAAAACACTGATGATATCCCACACACATATAGTGCCATTCAAAAATACTGGCACCCCTAGTGAACATCAATAGCAAAACTATTTTTTATCCTTTTGAACTTTTAAAATATTTATAACCTTTATTTGAAGTGCAATAATTGAGCAAAAAAGGACTAAATTATATCATGAACTTCATATTGTTTTTCAAATCTGCATGTACCACAACCCCCTAATAACCTCACTTTGAAAGATAGCTTGTCTTAGTCTTCTCCTGCCTGCTTATCAAGACTGGAGAACATATAGTAAGGGATCTCAGACCATTTATCCATACAGAATCTCTTTAGATCCTTCAGAGCATTGAATCTAAACACTTGGTCTCTTCAGCTCATATCATAGGTTTTCTATAGGGTTCAGATCAGGGACCATTTGCTGATGTGTGTGCAGCTCAACAAACTTTTAGCAAACATCATTGTAGTCTTTCTCTTAGTGATGAATGACTGAAAGAATTTGGCAAGCAACCCTCATAAATGTGATGTGTGTCACCTCACATTTTTACCCCAGTTCAACTGGAAGTCATGGCTGACAATTTAGGTGTTCTGAATCACGCAGGTCATTTTTAAAACAACCACTTAGATTTCAGTCCTAAATTTTTTTATTATTGAAGTCACAATTATAAACACACATAATCTAACTAAACTAATAACACATTAACGTTTCACACATTTTATCGAACATGTTTAGTAAACTAGTAAACTTTCTTAAGCTAGAAAGCGTAAATGTACCTCTGTATTAATGACTTCTTCAGGAGCTAACTGGTAAAAGGTGTTTCCATTAAGGAGATAAGATTAGAATTATGGGTTTGCCCAATAAAAAAGACAGCACGGTTAATAACAAATCAGTTGACCTTAGAAGATAAGTTATACTGACACATGGAAAAACTCTGAAGACGCATTGTTAAAGAGCTGAGTGTACATCAGTTCAAACATTTGGTGAAGGTTATTCCTGCTAAGGGGGATTTACATGTTATTAAATTCAAGGATTCACTTCCTTTTTTAACCTGCACTGTGGATGTTACCCTGAGTTATCAATAAAATACATGAAAAGTACAACTGTTTGCATGTTATTAGTTTAGTTAGATTTAGTATGTCTGTAACTGTGTAACTGTGTCTCCTGGCTGTTCATATATAAATAAGTCTCTGATGTTTTTTTGCCTTTTTTTGGTCCCCTGCCTGTTGGATGGACTATTGATGAAGTGTATCGTCAAAATGGCTTTAGACTCGATTTCCTGTGTCCCAGCCTTATATGGCTGTATAACATTTAAAAAACCCCAAAGTGTATATTTTACAGGTAAACTCTATGGGTAGGCCAAGTGTCCCCATGACAACTTACTCATGTTTAATGTTGCATCAGTTGTTCCAGGTATTAGTGGCGTTGGCAAATTGATAGTGTTTACATCTGTAAAAGAGAAATCAAGAGATACATGCAGTGAGTACTACTTAGAATAATTAATTACATAATAATTATGTTAAATGTATTACCTCATACATTACATTAATACGACAGCAACAGCCATAATAATAATACCTGTACAAAATGCTGCATTGCAATAGCCATAGGCAAATCCTGGATATATTAGCTCATACACATAGTAGTTTCCTGGGCATGCCTTAACTTGTATTGGGCTGGATTTGATGTAACAGCAGTCATTTTCGACTCTCCCACAGATCTGGCGAGTGACCACTCCATCCTCTATCTTAGGATGAGAACCATTGAGCCACAGAGGGTAAGAAGCACCACACCTGGATGTAGGAACGCAGCTCTCTGGCATCCGGATGTTCAACCCGTAATAGAACAGCCGGTACCAGCCGTTCCAGTTGAAGTCTTGGTCACAGATGAATGATTCACTCTTATTATTTGCTCTCCAGGGTTGATCCAGAGAAGTGTAGTTATTGCAGGGATCATAAGTTGGAATGTTGAAAACAGCTGTCGAGTGAAGAGTCGAAATGTTTCTAATAAATTTTGAATAAACGTTTGCTACATTTTCGTTCTAAAATGTCTTGTCCTGCAGATGGAATATTTTTTGAGCATATCTGTGGAATGTCCAGTAATGCAACTCTAATTTTACAGTAGAACCACTATTATTATTATTAGACAAAATAGTCCCGGTGGTGCAGAGAAAACACAATACTAAAAAAAGTCTATTAAATAGTACCATATATTTTCCTTAGTATTGGAAAAACAGTGATGTATTGTACTGTTACAGAGGGATTAGAGTAGTATAACATATGTACTCACACATTTATCAACAAATATACACATAGTTTGTAGCAGTATGTTTTATTTTATGTAAGTATATGTGAAAACTAGAGTCACATACTATGTCATGTGCCTTTGTTGTTCTTTTGGGACTCCTCTACGGCTTCACCTGCTCCACCCATTACACACACAGGCAGCTGATCTAGGCCTCATTTTGATACCCCTACATGTACAGCTCTTTGTTTGATCTGTTTGATGCAAAGTCTCTGGGATTTTCACAAAGTTCTGAGCCTGCTTCTTTTGTGTTTATCCTCTCTGTGTTTTGACCCTTGCTTTTTCTCATGTATTTATTATTTTTATTATTTTTATGGTTCTGCCTGTGATGTTGCCTGCCTGTGTTTTGACCCCTGCATGTTGCATGGCCTGAAAATTGTACTGCCTCAAATAAAGCCACTTTGCACATGCAATCTGCTTCAATCTCTCCAACACAAATACTGCAGTTCTTACACTGCTTTTGCCCAGGAAATGCCAACTTTCCTAATATTTAGCTATCTGTCATAAAATGCTATGGTACCCAAACTGTGTAATGACATAGGAGATTGTTATGCTGTCATTATGCAAGTATATATTTTGGTTTTGCCCTACCCTGTCTTTCTGTCTGTCTGCCTTTGTATAACTTCTCTTGTATGTCTTGCCATGTAGTTCTGTTGTTGTTTTGGCAGTAGGTACCCTCTAACCTACTCTTCTCTATTATACAGGCATGTTTTTTGATAACAGTTTGATAGTACTTGCCAATACGTCAGTGCAAATGCTCAGCATTAAAATCCAAAAAATGTTTCACATCTACATTACTTGCACCAAGTATGTATAACTTGTACATTGAATTATGAGAAATGACTGCTGTGCATATCTTAAACATACTATATACTTGCACCAGCTATACCAGTAAATTACCTGCAACAGGACTACATATTAAATACTAGATACTTACCATATCATAAATTAAAGATTTTTCCACCACTCTTAAACCACCATCCCTGATTTTTTACACATACATAATGAACAAAATATTTGTTTAATGCTTAAGATGTGTTAAGAGACCATACCTGTACAGTATGAAGGCATTGGGATTGATATATTTGGCTTGACGAGGTTGTAAACATAGTACTGTCCTGGGCAGGCCTTGACTCGTATTGGTTTGGATCTGTAGTAATTGCACTGGGAATAACGTGCGCCATAGATTTCTCGGGTCACAATGCCGTCCTGCAGTTTTGGGTGAGAGCCACCAAGCAGGAGCGGAGCAAATCCACCACATGACATTAAGATCATACACCACTCTGGAAGCTGAGCACTTTTACCCTGAAGAAACAGTCTATACCAGCCGTTCCATTCAACAAGAGTGTCATCATGACCATAAAAGGTATTTTTTGTGGTTCTCCAGTAGTCATCAAGAACAGTATAATTTAAGCATGGATCAAGAGTGGAATTGCGTGGAGTGTTTGCTGTAGACAGAGAGCACATGTCAATCAGTGGCTGCTTAAACAATTGCTTTGTTAAAGAATTTAATTGTCTTTCCTTTGGTCATGCAAGCCATTAAATGTATACATATCTAGCTTTATGGTTCAAACAGGTCTAAAAGTTTTCACTGTGGACCAAAAGACCATAGTAGGACTCTCATCCCTTTCACACATTTATTTAATATTAAACATGTATTTATTGTATGGATTACATCCAAGAATAATCAGAAATGGGTTAAATTTGTGCATGTATATAGCTGTATACAGTCGTATAGTTGTGCATGTTTTAGAACTTATTGTCTACTCATTTGTTTTATTTATTCAATGAGAACTTACTCATGGTGATGTTGGAATATGCAGTAGTCAGTGCAGTTGGTGAGGTAGCAGTCAGAGATATGGTGTTAATATCTAAAAGGGAAAAAAAAAAACTTAGCCAATGATGGCATTATTTAAAATACCAAAAATAATATATAAACACTGTAACTCTTCACCATACCTGTACAGAAAGCTGTATAGCAGGGCATGTTGATCAACTGGACAAACTCATACACAAAGTAGTTTCCTGGGCATGCTTTAACTTTCATTGAGGGGGCCTTTAAAGAACAGCAATTGCCTCCTTCATTCCCACAGACCTGACGAGTGACCACTCCATCCTCTATCTGAGGATGAGGTCCATTGAGCCACAGAGGGTAAGAGGTACCACATCTGTATAAAGGACCGCAGCTCTCTGACAAACGGATGTCCATCCCATAATAGAACAGACGGTACCAGCCGCTCCAGTTGAAGTAATAGTCACAAATCGTCAATCCAGTCTCGTTATTGGCTCTCCAGGGTTGGTCCAGAGCACTATAGTTAGTGCATGGGTCAAAATCAGCTGTCAAGTAAACATATAAGCTGTAAATATATTTTGATTGGTTTTTTTTTAACATTTTGCACATTTTTCTGTCAGCAATACAGTTTGGGTGTAACAGACACTTAACGAACAAACAAACAGCACAAGGTGTTAATTTTAAATACACTGTCACTGTTAAGTCACATGTCAGGTCTCGTGATTTGCAGCACATAGCCTAGTGCTATGACCCAGTCTAGGGTCATACTGTAATACAGACTGTGAGTGGGCTATCTCCCTAAACCTGGTCAAGGATACTGATGTGCATTTGAGGAAATGGGCACTGTCCTTTTTGGCTAAATCTGCTCAGCCCATCAAATTTGGACTGTGTTTGGTCTGATTTGGTCCAAATTTAGTCAGAGATAGACAGTGTTTTTTAACCACATATAGTCCTAATACTGTCACAAAAATCTCTAAAGAAAACATAGAAGCACATGTCTAACTCAGTCTGTCTATGTGAGCTCTTAAAGGGCCAGGACACACTGTCTACATTTGTGAAGTAGCTTCTACAGTGTCTACATAAATATGTTTAAAATATGCCATACAAACTTGTCATGTTACTGTTCTTTAATAAATGTATGTAATATATGGTCCTGCTAGTGGATGACTCATGCACACACATAACCATAGAATATTAAAGGAATATACATCACTGCTGAGACTTAATGTGCCTCGTATTGGCTGACAGGTCACATACATACAGTCAGTATTAAATACATTAAGTGCATGTTTGATTAAAGTTTTTTGAGCTGATCAGTTACAAGGTTAAATTGACTAACCAGAAGAAGTTAGGTCTTAGTTAACAGCTATTGGTAACAACTAATTAATTTCAATTCATTAAGTTAATTTTAGCCAAGCTAGCACATTGTACTGGAACAGTAGAGTTTGTTGTAGAAATTGTTGGAATTGAATGGCTTGAAAAAGCTGAGAAAAAGTAGGCTTGAGTGATATGGAGGAGGATGATTCGCTGTGGCGAAGGAAAAGCCAAAAGAAAAAGAAGAATGTTAACGTATAGTAACGTTCATGCTTAACTTTCTACTTTGTGTGTACAATATTGGTAATGACAATGTCATTTGCTGTTTTTCTAAAGATTTAGTTTCTAGATCCTTTAAAATATGTACATATGTATAGACATTCTAGCCAAACCCTGAATGTGGGCCCACTAAAGAGCAAAATTAATTTATTTCTTAAAATGATCTTACATTCTCATTTTAGTGTGGACCAATAAATAAATGTTACTATCTAGTTATATACACCATATATTTAAAATGATCACAGAGCTTTGCTGTGACCTCTGCACAGAATCTCTTGTGCATGTCAACTGTTTAGCAGAAGACAGACATTTCTGGTATCTCTGTTCCAGCACACTGGCAGGTTTTATATGTTTCTGTAGTATATAATCAGATTGGAGTTCAAATTTAATCTTTACACTAAATAACATACTAAGTGGGTAACAAGAGCTTCTACAAAAGCTCGTATAACGTTTGTGTACATTAGGGATAAAATAATGACTGATACCATAAAGGCCTGTTTAGAAAAGATAGATACTTGATTAAAACCTCAGATCAATGAGAGAGGCAGGATATCAGAGTTGGACTAGTAGATTAATACCCACTTGTTTCAAATGATGTTGAAGGTTATATAATATAACAAATGAATCAGAAATGAATTAGTACTATTGGTAACAAACAAACAAACAAACAAAAAAACTAGTTTAAGGTCAATAGGCTAATCAACGTGAATAAGAAGAAAACACAGCAAACAGCAATAATTCTGTATTTACCTTCTGACTGCCCTATATTCACTCCTCCTGTGAAAGAAAGGATATTAATCATCAGTAAGTCAGTAGTTTGTTGTTATTTATACTTATTCAGCACTACAGCCATGAATATATTTGAATATATAGTGGTATATAAACTTACCACTTATTAGCAGCAGTAGTGGGATGCTCGATGAGATTAGAAATCTCATTATGATTAACAGCTCCCAATGTCAAACCTGTGTGAGCAGTTACAACTGTAAAAACTGTATACAGCTATATAGAGATCGACCTATATATCGGTTGGCTGATGTATCAGGCCGATATTTGCCATTTTTTAAAAAATATTGCATCGGCCAATATCAGTGTTTTGCAGTGCCAATTTAAAGTCAGGCACGTCCACGGGCAGCCCTATATATCACTTAGCTTCCAGCACTCGAGCCAAATCTAACTAAAGAAAGAGTAAAGAGAACAGTCATTACAGCATATCAGCGTCTCTCTGTTCTTTGTGTCGCACGCATCTATCTAATGCTCTTTATACAGAAATAGCAAATAAATGGAAACGGTTTCTGATTCTACCGACTAACACTGAAATTCTGCTAAAGTCTGAGTAGACCGATGCATTCCTCTCTCTCACACGCGCACGTGTCTCTCTTTTCTCTCTCGCTCTCTCTCTCTCTCGCTCTCTCTGAGTGCCTCATCCTCTTTAAAGAACCGCAATTTTACCACAATGCGATAAAAACTCAAGCGTGAAGTGAGGTACTCTCTGTAACTGCAGCAAACATGTTTTAGCAGTAATATTTTAGGGGCAGATAAAAATATATATATATATATATTTTACTTAAGTCAGTCTTTAATAAATGATGTTAAGTTCAGAATTATTGTGCATCCACTTGTTGTTATTAATAGTGTGACATTTTAGCAAATAAAGCAGAAAAGTTTTAGATATCAGCCCTAAAAATCGTCAGCCCATATCGGCCCTGACCTCTAAACATCGGCTTCAGCATCAGCTCTAGAAAAACCCATATCGGTCAATCTCTACAGCTATATCATTTTTCTAGCTTTGTTTAATAACTTTGTTTAATAAAACATTAACTGACCAAGACAAAAACATCATTAGATGGTTCATCAAATTTTAAAACTATTCAAAGGTTTTTGAATGACAGCTCATGTATTATTAATATGTATTTAAATGCTACACAAGGTATTTATTCACATCAATTCCTTTCACTAATAAATAAAGCGCACAACATCAGGTCATGTGCATATAGTGTATGGTATGGGGAGGAAGCATAAAAAAAAAGACAAAATGCGACTGGGCATGCTGGCCAGGTGGGCAGGGCCAGTTGTTGGTGTGGAACTGGACTCTGTGGTTAAGGTGGCAGAGAGAAGGACATCGCACAAACTGCTGTCTATTATGGATAATGATGGGCACCCACTGTACAAATGAGCAAGTTCAGTGGCAGGTTGCTGTCACATACTGTATCACCCTTATTATTGTACTGTGCTTTATTGTGTAACTGCTATTGGCTGCTAAATTTCCTTCTGGATGAATGAAGTATCTATCAGTTTATCTATCTATCTAATGCTCTTTATACAGAAATAGCAAATGAATGGAAACGGTTTCTGATTCTACTGACTAACACTGAAATTCTGAGTAGGCCGATAAATCAATGTGATAATTAGTCGGTAATCTTAGTGTTAATGAGCTCTGCTAAAGCCTGAGTGAACTAATAAATGTAATGATCACTAATTAATCTCAGTATTCGTGAACTCATTTGACAACTCATTTTCTTTCTGAAAATATTTTGTTTGTATATATTGTATAATCAGAATACATTTAATCCTCACTCCTTTTTTAAAATTTTTTTCCCAACACTGGAAATAATTTTACTTTACTTAACTGCTGTAAAAAGGTCTAACCAAAGAATGTTTCACACACATCTGTTCACAGGAGTCACTTCAAACAGTAATTATTTAGCTTTAGGATTTTTAATCATATTGCGGCTTCAGAGCATACCTGGGATCCCATGATGCTCTGTCCATACTTATTTAGACTATAATAATTTACAATAGTAATTAAAGATTTTTGGTTGCCTTTAACAAAAATTATATGTTAACGATTCCAGTTTATGCTCATTTTTCAACAAGTTGGGTGGGTTCTGTGTTTTGGGGGTGTGAGTTACCATCACTTTTTGTGTCCTTATTCATAACCCCAGGCAGGATTCTGCAGCAGGTAACAGCCATGCTAGAAGTTGAAACAAACATATCCTCTTTCCGAAAATAAAGCAATTATTTCTATTACTTTGGCTGACAACTCAATTCTAAATACAGATTCACTATGAACACATATCGAGCTGTCTAAACTCCTTCTGTGCACATTCATATTTATACACACACACACACACACACACATATATATATATATATATATATATATATATATATATATATATATATATATATATATATATACACACATACTAGACATTACAGACATCATACATTATGTCACCATAAGATGTTGCTGCATTATCTATTAAAGAATGAGTTTGTTGTAACAACAGCATGGTCATTATTCATAAATATGAATACACACAGCTTCATGAACTTTCATTTTTAAAATCTGTGCTTTTTAAACATTCGATGAATTAATGACTTGTTCACAGCTATGGTCAGTTAATGTTTTAATCTTAGTTATTGTAAAGTGTTAACTATTTAATTATGAATGGCTCAAATAAAAAAAAGGATTTTATTTTTAGCTATACATGATTATTTTATGGATGTTGTACATATATTCATTTAGAATTGGTGAACAGCAAACTTTCTATTTTGTTCTTATTGATCAAATGTAATATATATATATATATATATATATATATATATATATATATATATATATATATATAAATTCCAAATACTTCTGGCAGCTGCTGCATCCTTTCAATAAATTTAATAAATAGGAATCAACCTTGCAGCACCTCTTGAGGATACTAATAAATTAACACAACACACAGATGACTAAAGATCCCACAAGCCTGTTTAAACACACATTCTGATCCTGTTATAAAGAGCCTGTATTCCATTATTAAAGATTATGGTCTTACCTGAGAGACTAATAGAAGAGTGATCTCTAACTCTGTGAAATGCTGCTGCTGCTGTACGTGCAGCTTCCCTTTACTTCACATATTTATAACCATGAGAATGTGGGCAGGTGGTTACTGAACCTGTAAAGAATCTTTACTGGAAGTATTATGCTAAACCAGTTCTGTAAAGAACATCAGCCATATCAGTTTCTTAAACATTTGTTGTGTTGTTTGGAAATCCAGGATTGAGGTGAGGGGGGATCTCATATCATACCTTGCCTATTCACTCACTGTCACTGATACTAAGTTCCACTCTTTTTAACACTTCTGCTGCTCTGCTATATAAAACATATTAAACAATGTACCAGATCATTTAAGCCAGTAATACTTGTGACATACTAAAGGTACTTAAGTGCTAATAGCTTCTGATGAAACATCTTAACCTGGTACACCCCCTCACCGTCTGGAAGAGTCTTGTACACTTTAGTGTTAAAATGTCAAAACACATAACTACAAATGATGCTCTACAAATTTATTGTATTTTAGCATATTTGCTACACTTAATCATCTTCAATGCACTTAATTGTTTAAGATCTTCAAACAAAGGGTTATATGACATTTTGGCAAGGACAATCTGAGTGAATATAAAATACAACTTATAAACAATTGATATCCTGGAAAGGAAAATAGTTGTCCAAAGCAATTAGCTCTGTGTGGATACGTAATTACTGCTTTAGGTCCATAACCAGCCAATTAATTGTTATAATAATAATAATAATAATAAAAATAATTAATTGTTGTAATAATAGTAGTTGATAATTTGGCTCATTTACACTTGACAAACCCAGACTTGATTACTGCCCACCCTGTAAATCTGAACTTTGTTAGAACAGAACATTTCCAGGTATGTAACGTAGACAACAAATACTATGCCTAAATATATCAGTCTGGAAATGATCACAAAGCCATATCTTATGCTCTTGGATTCCAGTAAGAGTCATTTTCTCCAAATAAAGTGATGTGATGTGCATTAGAATGAGTTTGCTTAGCTTGTGCATCAAAGAGTTAACTTTGCTCGGTTTCTGTTCAGTGTTTACAGAATTACACATCACATTCAAATGATCTAGGCCTTGCTGCACTGTACTAAGTTAACTGCCAGTAAAAGTGAAGGAACATTACACTAGAGTAAACATACCAGAGTAAATGTAAATCCAATCAGCTATCTATGTGCAGTAAGATGTTTGATTTCTTATAAAAGTCCTTTGATTGTTTGCTGTAGGAACATGATGAATCCTTTTGGACCCACCAGCAACGTCTGAGTCCAGTCAGGACAGTCTGGCCTCCCATTCAGGGAATTTGCTTCCAGAAAATCTGCAACTCATATCACCATATCGAAGTCTTCGTTCTTCCTATGCATCAGTCTAATACTTGCCTGCGGGACGGCTGTCTAATGTTACCACTCAATTCACTGTTCCCTTTTAAACAAACAATGAGGAAACTTACAGTATTACAATCGCCCATTCCTGCTCCACACCCCAAGTTAGAGCAACTAGTAAGAGCTCCTGAACTTTATAAAAAAGATGAAGCTCTGTTCCAAGAGCAAGACAGAGCAAAGGTAGTTTTGACTGTCGTCAATACAGATGTTAGCCTCTCATTAGAGGAGGATCTTCCAGTCAGGGACAGTCGTGGGCTGGAGGTTAGGGAACAAGCTTTGTGACCAGAAGGTTGCCTGTTTGATCCCAGTTTGAACCAAAAGAACTGAAGTGTCATGATGAAGGAGCACACCATCCATCTCTGTCATAATGCAGATGAGTCTCTGTATAACTCTCAGAAAAGAGACAAGATGTCCCAGTACCACAAGATTGGTGGCCAGTCACCTAAACTACCAGTGGGGTATGACTGGAGTCACAGAAGATCATATTTTAAATACACAAGAGAAATGCATGATACAGGATCTAATCCACAGACATGACAGGCACTTGGAACAATCTCCTTACCGTGTGTGGGTTCAGTATAGGCATACGTCCACTTCCTCTCCAGTTGCCCAAAATGTATCAATTCTTGCCCTGATAGTTAAAACAGCCATTGCCAACTGTTTAACTATTTTCCTGTGGTCATTTCTTGATTTGTGCAGCTCTACAACATATAATAATGGATGATGCTATTTTGGATTGTGTCTCTTCATATTTATACTCCAAGTGTTCCTAATTCTTCTGATGAAATCACAAAATATTATTGGGAATATAATACAGTTTGATTTTACCAACAACTGGGGTACACATAGATCTTAAAAATGTGTATATATTTCATGATAAAATGTATTATTTGTTTTAATCACTGTATTTTAAACTAAGACAAACCTCTCCTGGTTCCTTCATAGTGAAAAAGGCACAAAAAGTATCTATACTTAAGAACAAAGAGCACCAGTGTGTACAACATTTTTCTAAAGAGTTGGGATGCTTTTAAATATGTAACTAGAACTAATACAATGGTACGCAAATCATTTAGAATTCTAATTTAATAGAAAATGGTATAAATACATTGTATAAACATTAAATGTATTAAATTGAGAAATGTTTTAGTAATGTTTAGTAGGTAACCTGTATAAAAGTAACGTTTACTAACTGCCACTGTGCCCTGACAGGAGTACATGAGTCTGATAGTCTGAGAAAGTCTCTACTTAGTATCTCCAAAGAGTCACGTTAAGAAACACAAACGTAAAAATAGAATAAACGACTATTAGCAATTTTCCATCTTTCAGTTGTCAACAACTGTGTCTAGTCTACAGATTCAGTACAAATAAAGAAGGTTTTTATCAACGTACACATTGCAATAAATTAATATATGCTTTTAATATGTTTACAGTTACTTAATCATACACAGTAAAATCGGGAGGAATGAGAGGACTCTCTGCTGGTAAACTGAATGCAGGGTGGTTTTCCAAGTTCCAAATGAGTTAATAAATTTCATAAAATGTGAAATGTGTCTCTCTTTCAACATCTGAGGAGTGTTCTGTGTTCCAATGTTCAGAGACACATCTGGGGTCCTATGGGGCTTTTTAAGGTACTCGAATGTACGCACACTGCTCACATACAGCTATGAAACACTTGTACATGTGGGGTATAATGATATGTGTACTCAGACGCATAAATGTTAATACTGACACTAATAAGGTAATTTAGTGCCATCATAATATCCTACTTACAGTTTTATGAAGAGCAATCTAAATTCTGTGGGTTCTCTGTTAGGCATGTTACTGCTATGGCAAGTGAATTAGGGGCCAGCCAACATGGTAGCCCCTGGCTATGATGGAATGAAAGTGCTGCAGTTCAGCGTAGAGCCTACATGGTCGAAGCCTACACTGTACAGATTCTAAACAGTACAGGACGTGGTAGTAAACATGTATATAATTCTCACCATCAACAGAACTGAAAGACTTATTAAAGATGAAAAGGCTGATGACTCTGAAAAGGATGAACAGTTTCATTTCTGGACGTGCTCTAAATCTGTAGTCTCTGCATAATGTAAAGCAGGTTTCCAATATGTAAAATAAAGGCACTATTGCAATTTATGAATTATATTTTATTATCATATACAAATCTTAATTACCTTGGAAAAAATGAACAAAATAGAAGTAAATAACAGCATGACGTGAAAAAACAAAACAAAACTATTAAGCTAATTAAGCTAATATAGCCAAAGAAAGATTAAGAAGTTGTGAAATAACCAAGAAGAGAGTCCGTTTCTGTAAACAGCTGAGCTGTACTGGAAACACGTTGTGGTGAAACTGCACTAGAGGACAAGTTCTATGGTGGAGTGCAATACTGGCAGAAAGTAGGCATTTCGTATTGGAGCTGGTGAGCGTGAAGTGCTCTTAAATATAAGTATTTTACAATTATGTTAGTAACGAGAACTGTAGAATCGATGCTAATAAACTAAGCTAAGTCGATGCTAACAAGCTAAGCTAACTTATCTTACGTGAGTGTACCACTGAAGCCTAAGCCTGGCTAATATAATGTACTGAGGCTGTATAAGTTGAAGATATTGTATGTATTTGTAAAACATAGAGAAAATTGCAATTAGACATTGAAGGTATTATTTTTACAGACCAGTTTTATTGGACATGACAGAACTTTAAGGACAATCTACCTGGTCGCACACGCGGTTGTTGCCCGGGAGAACCTGAAAAACACACATAAATAGAACCATAAGAATCTCTGAGTCGTAAGAGTGTTAGATGATCTAAAACAATACTATTAAAATGATCATAATGAAAATTGTGTGAATGTTTAAAATGTACATTATTTTTATATAGTATTAAAATGCAGTATCGCTACATAAATAACCCCAGCGCTAAATGTAGCCGGGGCAGTAAGAAGAAAAAATATATATAATAAACAAAACAAACATCAGAAAACACAACAAAAATATAGATTAGAAGTAATGAGTATGTATAAAAGGGGCTAGGAGACCCTGATTGATTTGGTCTGTATGTTCTCTTATCAGTGGCGAATGGGAGAGGAGTACCGCCATATTGACGGGAAAAAAGATAGGAGAGGAGAAAACGAGAGGCAGCAGTGAGAGTATTCGAAAGCGTGAGTTCAGCACGAGCAAACTAAAACGTTTATTTTCTTGCCAAATTCAATGCTGTTAAATTAAAATCTGTTTAGACGTCGGTCAGAGTGTCTAACTACCAATTTAGGACACTGAAGCGGTATACTCATACTTACGTGAGCTTTTACTCGAAGCGCGGGACTTTCCATTCGGCTAGCTGGCTAAGTTAGAGAGGTTGTTGCTACGAGGTCTGCGAGCTGAATTGGCAACGTGGCTGCGGGAGGCTGCTGCTGAGAGCGCTACAGACCAAAACAGATGAAGCTGCGGAGGCAGCGCTGGGCTTGATTCTTCACATGTAGGTACACGCAGGTACTGAGTTTCATATATTTGTATAGTTTGGTTTGCTCAGTGAGCGAAGGGCCCTGTGTTAGTTTTTTTTTTTTTTTCTTGGCTACAACGCATCTCAGCAACAGTCAGGCCTGCAACGAGTTTTTTGTTTGTTTAACCGCTGGCTTAGACGTACTAACGGGCCCATTTGAACTACACTAGCGTGATACCACAATTAATGAGTTTTGTGTTTTATGTGTAAGAATTACCTTTCAATTGTATAAAGTTATGGTAACAAATTTTCTTTGATCTAAGGGCAATTGATTATATTTGGTACTATAAATTTTCCAATTCAGTAAAATTGCCTAATTTTTCTAGCTAGCTATTGCATTTAACGTGGTTTATTGTGTTTAACATCCGGCTATTGGTAACCTTACAGTTATTGTTGATAATTTATATTGGTGTTATTGAATAATATTGATGGTAGGTTTATACCATATTTCTTCTTGTGTCTCAAAGAGTGGTAAAAGGCTAAGCGAAAACACTTATAGGAAAGCCAAGGACAATAGTTTTAGTATATTATTCACAAACCCACGGCCTACCCCCATAAAGATACCTAGTGTGGGGATATCCTGAACTGTGCAGCTTGGAGGGGAACATGACATCACTGAGAGAGAAAGAAAGAGATGTCTCTTTTTAAAACACAAGAAATATACAAAATTTAAAAATAGTCACATATTTTAATGTTGCAATAATACGATCAGCCATGACAGGCCATGTACAACAGTGACTTTACAGATACAAAATACACCAAAGTTCTTATTATTAATATGAATCACAGTAAATATTTGTTTCTCAATGTTTCTCAAAGTGTAGCTTGTTAACAGCAGGCTGTTTTTGATAAGCAATAAAACATATATAATATAATATTATTTCATTTCATTGGGGTCAGCTGAACAAGGACAAGACACTTCGGGCAGCTCTGGTCTCAGGTTCAGCCGGGCTTTTCTGTTTGGAGAAACAAGCCAGCTAAGGTCCAGGAACTTCTCTTGTTCCTCTGGCTTGTCCTACTTCTGGCTGGTGCTTTCCTGCTGGATTCCATTACTGAAGGTATCTCTTCTTTTCTCCTCCACAGCTCCAGCTCGGCCCTACTCTGTTCTTTTCTTTCTAAGCATTTCTCTCTTGTAGTCTGTCTTTCTCTCCTTCCCTCCTGTTGTTCTTCCTCTCGGCATTATTTCATCTCTCCGGTCTATATCTCTTCCTCTGTTTTTGTGATGGTGACCTTTTTTTCCTGTCTTTCATCTGCACAGTTATCAGGGTCTTGCTCTCATTTATTTCTGTCTTCACCTTCATTCTCTGAAGCTGTTGTTCTAAGTGTTTCTCTTTCTTTCTGGACATCTCAATCTCAGCCGATAACAACTTAAACACAGTAGTCAAAAAGTACTACTTCTACTACTTTTTCTTTTTCTTGTCTTTTCTTTCATTGTTTTTCAGGTCCAGCTCTCTTTCTATCTGAACCTGCTGCTCCTCCTTTCTCCTCCTTATAGCAACTGCATGTGGCTGTAACAAAATACTCTTACAAAGGGAGCCAATTTATCCTTTATATTACAAAAATAAAAAGATAGCAAATAATTATAGTATAGTAACAATTATCAGTATATGAACGTAATGCAAAAGGAAGCATGTGCGCAGTCCATGAGCCTCAATTCAACCTTGGCTGTCAGCCTTTACCAAGAGGTAGATTTTGCTGATGGGTCATAGAAGCTGGTTGGTTTTAGTTTGTCGTCTTACAGTACGAACGAGACCCTTTGAATCTGCTAAAGCTTTAATAATTCTTGCCATCACCCATAAACCTCGTGGTGCTGTATGACTAGCCACCACAACAATGTCTCCCACACAGGTTGTTCTTGCATGAGGGGTACATATTCCTGTATCCTTCTGAATATTCCTGGTGGTAGCACGGGTTGGACCTTAAGTTGAAGTAAGTGATTGGGTGTCAATGGTTCCAAGTCATTAGGGTCGTCTGAAACAGTTGTCAAAGGACACAGGAGTTTGTATTCATTGTTTGCGCCACTTCCACAACTGCTCTACTACTGAGACAAGAAAATATCACACCATACCTCTTTACTCACTTCTTCTATAGGTCCAAAATAATCCACTCCTACATATGAGAATGGAGAAAGGTCAGGGGTCAAATTGGCAGATCGGCCATCTTTTGTTCACCAGCACGTGCATATTTCCGCCTGCAGGGCACACAATCAATTTTCGTAGCAAGGAATCCAATATTTTTTTCGTAGGCTTTACAATATGTGATTTCTTCCACTGTGCCCTACCTGCTGATGGATATGACAAAGCAGAAGCTTTGACACGTGATGTGCTTTAGGCAGGATGCTTCTGCTTTTCTGGCATGGCAGAACTTCACAATGGCTTCTTCTATATCCTGAGCAGAGAGTGATATAGGACCAGCTTACTCCAGGTTGAAAAGTAATTTAGTAATGTGCTGGTGGCATCATACTGACCTCCAATAGTGGCATGGACTTAAAACACTTTTCTCTTCAACTCAGAGTCACTTGGAGAGACTGTGATTTCAACTGGTTGATTGGGACAGGACTTTGGTTGTTCCTTAAAATTCCTTGGTATTCAATTCACGTGATACACAGTCTGCTGGGTTTATTTTTTCAGGAATCTGGTTCCACTGGGACACATCAGAGATGGTTTGATGTTTAACATGGTTTAACATGGTTTGCGACAAACATGTGACATTATCTGCTGTCATTTCTTATGTACTTCAAGACAGTTGTACTATCTGTCCAAAATACAGATGGTTCCAGTTGCAGCTGCAACTCAGTTGCAAGCATCTGATCTATTTAAGCTGCCAAAACCGCAGCGGTCAGCTCAAGACATAGGGTAGTCATTGGCTTCAACAGAGCCACCCTAAATTTTCCCTTAACAAAGGGGCAAAACTGTGCACTTAATCTTGACTATTGACTAACCTTAAATAGGTTACTTTGCCATATCCAGCGTCACTTGCATCACAAAAGTCATGCAGCTGTGCACTCTCCACTTTCCCAAAATTTTTTGGTTTGAAGCAGCGAGTGATGTTGAAGTCTCTAAGAGTCCCAAGGCTTTGCAACCAATGTTTCCAGGATTGTGTGTGAGCTTTAGGAATACCATGGTCCCAACTAAGGTTCAGCCCACACAGTTCTTGCAGGAGCTGTTTAGCTGAAAAGGTTACAGTGGAAAGAAATCCTAGTGGGTCGTATATTGAACTGACCATACACAGAATTCCTTGCATGGTGCGTGCTTGTTCTTTGGGGGACACATTGAACTTGATGTCCTCTTCAGCACACCAAGGGCCTGTTCCAGAGGTAGGTCCAAGCCTTTTGCTCCTTTTGTCCTATTAAGCTCAGGAATGTGAGCCAAGACTGCTTCACTGTTACTTGACCACTTTGTAAGATTGAAACCTCCCACTGCACACAGGGATTTCAATTTTTGATAGAGGTGGATAGCATGGGCCATTGGTAACCACTGTCTTCAGCAAATCATCCACATAAAAATATTCAAGGCAGTGTTCACTGCTTCAGTTGAGAAGTTGTTTTTATGGTCTTTAGCAGCTCTTCTTAAGGCATAGCTGGCACAACTAGCTAATGATGTTGCTCCAAAGATGTGCACCATCATCCTGTGCCCCAAGAGGGGCTCAGAGGTGTCTCCTTCATTCCACCACAAGACACGCAAAAAGTCATAATGTTCTGGTGGTATTTTGACCTGATGATACATCTTTTCTCAAGTCGGAAATGGAGCAGGACTCTAATCAATGAGTTCGTAAGATTTGGACCCTGCAAGAGCTGCGGAGCAGTAAAAAACCCATGATGGGGTATATACCAGCCTTTGCCATTCTGCAACGCCAATTCCTCTCTGGGCACAAGTTCAACATGTCCACGTTTTAAAATGGTGTCCATAAACAGTTTGTATTTTTCTCAGAAGGTCTTTCTCTTTAAAGACACTGCCCTTTGCTCTGCCATCAGCTGATTGTTTGGCATTTTGGGATCCCTTTTAAATGGCAGTGGCAACTGATGATCTTGTAGTTTTGCAGAGGTATCCATTATGTCCAAAAATCTCAGATCTTCTTGAGACATTTCCACCTTCTCGTATGCACTCTCATGTCATGATTGAATTGAATTGTTGAATCAGAAGCTCACTCGCTCTTTTTTACAGAAATTCAGTGGCTGAAGACATATGGTTTGCCATGCTTATTGAGACAAGTGTGCTCGTCATGGAGAAGACCACTAACAGCCCAACAGGGTTTTAATTGCAGAAGGCCCATAGCCCTTGCTATTTACAACCCACCATGGCTCCATAAGTTTGGGCAGATCAATATTAGCATCAATATCAATATTTGCAGATTAATATCAGCATCAATGTTTTGCAAGAACACATGTTTCAAATATGGCCATTTCTCCAAAGTCCTTTATTTTGGGATATGGTCTTTGCTGGCTGGGATTTCTTTCTGTGTATAAACATTTGGCAGTCCAAGGAAATCTCCACCTTCCAAACTGATTACTTCTAAGCCTTTGATGACAATGCTGTCAGTGCTGTTCTCCTGACCCATAGTGCGCTAAAGGATCCTGTGATGCCTTCCCTTCATGTTCAGCCGTCTTTGGAGACTCTCCGTACAAAATGTGTCAGAACTACCTGGATCAAGGAATCTGTAAGTCTGGACAATTTGACTCGAACTACTTAACTTCACTTACAATACAATAGCCAGAACAAGTACAATAGCCAGTGTGCAGTGATCACCACTGGTTCCAATGCTTTTCTTTTCCACTATCCACTATTAAAAGACTTCTCAGACCCACAGGAGCTCCTTTCCTTGTTCGTGACTCCACCATCAAGCTTCTGAATGTGCAGGATACTCGGATGTTTCTTAAAACACACAGTACATGTGAGGCGTCTTTTACAACCTTTACTTCTATGGCCCTTTACCAAACAGCCAAAACAAACGCCTTTCTTCTTTAACAATTCAACACGTTCATTATGTGACTTGGATAGCAACCCTTCACATGTATCTAATGCGTGTGTTCCGTTACAGATCAAACAAGAGTTTGAACTAATAGGCTTGTCATTAGTAGATTCTTTAATCCTTCTTGCCTGGGGAATTTCTCTCGAGTAGTGTGGGTGCATTTGTCACAGCAGTGAAAAAGCTACCTTTGCTTTTAAAGGAAAATTTAGAGTCTGACCCAGGTTTGGGCTGCAAAGCTTTCTTTGTGGAAAATAGCTGTCGTATGTCTCCAAAAGGGGGATCTTGCATGATTCTAGCCTGCTTCTCAATGAAGTTAACAAGATCAGAGAACGTAGCTTTTGTTTGCCTATGCTCCAGGATGTCAAATGCGATTGACCGCTACCTTTCCCTTAACTTGAAAGGAAGCTTTGAAACAAGAAGTCTTAGATTAGAAGGTAGACCAAGTTCCTTCATGTCTTGCAGTGTTTGTGACAGGTTGCAGCATGCTCGAAGAAAGAGTGCATAACTGCTTTCTCCATGTACACATTCATGAGCTTTATCATGTCACCAAAGTGCTGCTCCAACAATCTTTTAGACTCTGCATATCCCTCATCTGCATTCATGTATTAACTCCTTCTTACCAGTTCCCTTGGTTGGCCAGAAGTGCATTGCTCCAAGTAATACAAGTGGTCTTGAATTCTAATAGCCTTATCTTCGATTCCATGTATGAATGCCTGCAAGAAAGGTCTGAAGTTCAAAGGCTCTCCATCAAATACAGGCATAGCCTTAGTGGGAAGCAATGATAACCTTTGTTGCTGAAGAAAGAGGTTTGTCATTTAGGCCACCACCTTTGTTTGAGTGTAATGGCTGCGCCACTGGGGCAGGAGTTGCTGGAGTAGCTTCAGTAGTCCTAAGGACAGAGGTATCTGTGGATGTGGTGCGGGTAGAGACAGCAGCTACTATGGCAGGAGTGGAGGTGGCAGCTGCTGTTGGCTGATGAGGATTTTCCTCGGCCAGTGGTGGTCGCAAAGACAGTTGGTTTTGCTTATGGGCTGTAAGTATCTGAAGAGGAGTCTTGGGAACCACTTTTATACTTGCATATTCAATTGAAGGTTCTGGATCAAAATGTTTCCTTTAAAGTTTTTCCTTCCAGGTAAGAATTCATGCCATCCATAGGTGGCTCTGACTGAGAGACAGATTTTGCTTTGCTTCCTTCCAACAGTTTCTCGTAACTCTCCAGAATTTTCACCTTTGCATTTGCTGCAGCAATGACAGTTTCCAGGGCATTAAGTTCTATTGCACTTTGCAGTTGCATCTTTTGCAGTTTAAGAGCATGTTTCTGCCTTCTTTAATTTAAAAGAATAATCAGATCTCTTTGATTTTGTTGAAACATTAGAAATGCTCTCTAATGGAGTAATGATGGATGCTGGCTGAGGTAAACTGCCTTTCCACACCTGCACATCATCTAAAAATGACAAGGAGTAATTCTTTCTTGGTTCATACCAGTTAGCATGGTCATGTTCCCTTTCATCACCAGTCAACATATCTTGCACAAGCAAATGAGCTTTGTCAAATTCAGTCAACACATCAATAAGACCCTGCAAGCCATTTTCCACATCAGCAAGGTTGCCTTTATCTATAAACTCTTTTTATTTATTTTGCTTCCATGTACAAACACCCAGTTTCCCTTTATGGGTTACAATAAGCTGACTTCTTTTCCATCATGATGGCTATATCAGTATTCTCTGAATGAGACATATTCAAACAATTTCAACAACTTGAATGTCTAGTTTAAATCTTTGTTCCAAATCCAACAATCCAAAATGGTTCAGGCAGCAAACACAGTCCAAACAAGTCCAAAATCCATTCAAACAAACAAATCCAGTTTTCAAGTTTGAATTTCCAAGGTTTACGCACTTAAAGGATAGTTTTTACTATTGTGAGGGCCAAACTGATTTCAATATGTAGATGCTGTAAAATTATTACGAGCTTATTTTAAAAACACTGTGCCTGACTGTTGCTTATACCTGGGTTTATAGATGGTAGAAGAAGCAGACAGGTAGGGCGAAAGCTCACAGTCAGGCAAGCACGAGGGAGATTAGGCAGACCAGCAGATAGCATGCAGGCGAGCAGTTAACAAACAGGCAGGCAGGCAGGGAGGGAGAGAGGTGAGTGTCAGGCAGGCAAGCAGGTGGTAAACAGTGGAGTAAATTCAAATTGTTTGTAATCCACAAAGGACAGGCTTAATTTAAAATAAATGTTCTAAATTTTAATATAAATTCCAATGGGTGCAGTTCAAATGTTAAAGTGGTAAAAACTATTCAATTACTGAATCTTTCATTCTCTACCTGAGACTGATCACCATGTGGAAGACAAAATCTTTATCTGAACAGGTGGTCTAAGGCCATGTCAAAATAAAAGTCCCAGACTGAAGGCCAGCAAGCAAAATGAGAGTCTAAATAAAAAAATGTAACTAAATTGGGCTCCAACACAACCATTTAGTGGTATTCCCAGCAAACACAGATCGTACCTTCTTACAACTGTTCAATATATTTGTTTTTCTTGTTTTTCCTTTGATGTACCATGTGGGACTGTTCTCTGAGTGACCCCACTCTGAGACCTGTTATTTGTTCTTTACCAACTGTTTTTTCTTCCGCAGACAGACTTGTGTATTCCTGGGTGTCTGTCTGTAAATTCTTAGATTAGTTTGTAAACAGATTTTAGATTTATTGGTGACAGTGCGCTAAATAAACTTCTTCACTCCTGTGTTTTTGAAGAAAACAACAATTCTCGTTTGCAGAAGACAACAGATTTTTGGCGTAGTCGGCAGGATCAAAGCTCTGCAAGGTTTGCCAGCTTTTAAGACATCTGCTGTTGTAAACATCTGCTGCGGTTTTGGATGGAAAGCGAGAATCCAGTGACTGTCTGCTGGTTGGCTGATCCTGTGCTGTAACAAAGCTGAACCATCACTCTATACACTAACGGTGAGTGAAAGAAAACAGAAAACACAGCACACGCAGTCAGTAGGAGTGTTTTGTCAGTCTTTTATTTCTTTCCCACCGTATAATAGGCATGGAGAGGTGCAGGATTTGTCAGCTGTACATCTGGTAGAAAGGTGCAGAGAGACAGTTTTAGAGAAGCTGTTCTTGTAGATTTTCTCTTCCTTTATCTTGGAAAGCCGCAGAAATATATAGAAATATTTTCTGGTCTTTACACAAGCAACAGCGTTTGCTTTGAACTAGTTCATTCTAGTTCCTGGTTACTGCTTAGAAGTAAAGGTGTCACACTGACTTGCGGGGAGAGTTAAAATCTACTTTCGTGTTTTGTTTGTTTTGTTTGTAAGTTTTGAGAGGTGTGTTCAGGTTTTCAGACAGTGGCGTACTTTGCTTATGAAAGAACAATGTTCTACAATTAACACCTTGAAAGACGAATGTGCTAATCACAAACATGCTGCCCTTAGTGCACAGAAAACCTCTGAAAGTACACAGCACTTGCAAAGGTTGAGATTCTGGAAAAAGAGAAAAGGGAAGAGTCAAAAGTCAGGAAAAAATAAGGAAACTGTACTAATCTCTCATGGACCTCCAGCCAAGATCAGAAGAGCAGTTGAGCAGCTCAGAGTTCAGTGACAGCATTGAGAGGGAAGGGTGTGATGTAACACTGTTTAAAGCAGGCCCAAATGTGGTCAAACAGGTGAGATCCAGACAGGGGGATGCAAAAATCTCTATCAAGCACAACTCACTGAATCCAGAACAGATAAACCACATTTTTAAAAGAGCTTAAGCACCCACAGGAAATGAGGACTGATCCTTTTCTGATCCTGATGACCCATAAAATCAAACTATTTACTCCATCCATTAGATATAATTTCAGTGTGCTCACTAATACTCATGACAGCTGAAATTAAAACCATGGAAAAGCATTATGAAAATCAGGTAAAGAAGTTTAAATATTTGAGAGCAGTACAGTAATGTAATATGGGGTTGTTGATAGCACTTCTGAACAGCTTAGGGTCAACTTTGTGCTGGTAGCAGGTTGTAGAGTGTGCATGTGAGAACCATTGAGAATGATAATTGAGAACATTGTCAATAATTTTTGGTTGATACTGGAGCTCAGGCCACATTATTGCCTGCGTCCATGGCATTTTTGTTTACCCATAATTAGCACTGTGGTTGTCCTCACTGGAGGCACTGGGGAATCTTTTAACACCTATCAAACAGAACTTGTTTGTCTGAATTTTGGTCCTAAAACAATTTCTCTGCCTTTACACCAATACTAGGAATAGATGCTATTTCTCAGTTAAGCTTTAAGTTTTGAGACTGAGAACCTAAATTGTCTGTACTTGCAGCACAGGTTGCAAATCCACTCATCACAAATCATCCTATTCAGTCAAAGATGAATGTGGTTTGTTGGATGTGGAACCTGTCCGGCTAACAGGCAAACCACCACTAGCTGCTGGCATCCACAGCATCCACTTTTTAATGAAGTCATTAATGGGATACGCCCATTTATCAAGGAGTTGTGGGATAAGGGGATTTTAAATTAAGTGACCAAGTAATCAAGTGACTCATGTTCTCCAATTTGGTCCATGAAAAAGGCATCAGGGGCATGGCATCTTACAGTTGACTATCGCATTACTAATAAGTACATTGATCGTGTTACTCCTTTGGTAGCGGACCCTAATAGTATTTTGATGGGGTCTAAAATACACATTCAGTCTTTTCAGTCATTAAAATGTCTAATGGGTTTAAATTTGTTCTTTTCCATTATGATTGTCAGCCTTCTTTAGCGTTTCAGTTTGAAGGTGAGCAATTTTAGTAGACGTGTCTTTTGCAAGGTTTGCTTTCAAGTCCAATTTTCTACCATCAGGCATTAAGGCAGCATTTGACTAAAGCAGAGTGTCCAGTCAGGGATTCTGCCTTAATGCAGATTATGTTATGCTTGCTTCACCTAATATTGAAGTACAAACCACTAAATTGTTAGTTTTGTTGCAAAAATCATGTTGTCAGTGCATTAGACGTGCAATGGAAGGGTCCATTTTAAGTTTTTCTGATCACAGATGCAGCAGTTCTATGTCAAGGTTATAAAATGTGGACACATGCTTCACATTGTAAAAGTGCACCACCCCTTTTATCAGTGTGACAAGGGTGGCCTAACTGGAAGGGCTTTGGGGCAGAACTGTTGGCTTGTATTTATCCCTTATGATTAGCATCTCCACACTTCCAGTTAGAACCTTAGGACCCAAAAGCTGACGTAGTGTCAGGATGGTGGCACAGAATACCATGTTAGAGCAAGCATCCACAAGGATGTTCCAAGTTGTTCACACTATGACAACAAAATACTTCTGATGGTATTTTTGTGTTTTACAGCTACGAGAAAGGAAAAAAAGCCTCTAAGGGCCACACAACCTGAGCCAGTCAAGAATACGTCTGGTTCTACTAACCGATGACTAACCGATCAGTCATCAAGACATCATAGCCAGAAATATCAGCAGTTCGCAGATGACCAAGATTTTTTTGGACTGTCATTTGGTTCACTATATACACACCCTTTCTATGTAGTCTTTGATGTAGTGACACTTTTCAATCTCTATTTAATCTAACAAGACAATTTGCATTCTCTTGTTTGCTCTGTAGTTGTTCTGTCTTTGTCCACCTTCTGCTAACTGGGAGAACAGTAGCTGTAGAGCCTGTCAGTGAAACTAAAGCTTTCAAATGAAAAATGCTGCAATGAGAAATGAGAAATATGAGAAATGTAGTGTCTGCAATCAGCAGTAGTGATTTTTATTTAGTCCAGTGGCTCAATGTTAAAGCAGAAAAACCTGTGTGTCGGCTGGACTTGTTACCAGGACTTGATGTAGTGGAGCATGGCAACATTTGCTCCTCGTGGCAAGGGTGATCTCATTTACTTGTGCATGCTAAATTATAGAACAATCTATAATTTTAATAACATAAATAGCTCTTCCTGCCAAATATAAGGCAAGAACTTTCACAATATAGATTTTTTAAAATAAATGCTATTACATTCATGGCAGTAATTTTATTTACTAGTAGTTAAATGATAAACATGTAATGATATACATTTAATTTGACCAATTTCAAAGGAATTTATTGAGAAATATCGTTTAAGTACAATCATAAGGTGAATGTGAAAAAAAACCAAACCAAAACAAAAGTAGCACAGGAGTGCTGTAAATCCACTGAGCAACAAAATCAATACCTAGCATTGGAGTTGGACCCAATCTAGATCTTGTTTGTGCATATCACCACATACAAACAAATTACTAGCCAATTGATAAGAATTAAGAATTTCTAAATATAAAAGAGAAACAGAAAGACAGAGTGTCATATTAGGGCACAATGATTACAAGGAGATTAGAGTTACTGATGCTTTAGAGAAGGCTCTGTATAGCCAGGAGACCCCAGCCTCCATCGTCTCTTGAATTTATACACCTGTAAACATAGAATCATAGAAGAGTTCTGAGTTTCATAAGCAACTAAACTAGAATACAGTGCAGTACGCTATACTACAGTGAGCTATTAGTGTGCTAAACTGTCTAAACTTGTTTCAAATCCCTAAACCATGAACTACTCGCGGTACTGCAAAAACAACAATAAACAAACATAAATTATAAATAACTTTTTACTGATCATATCAGAATAGGTCCTGTGACAGCAACTACACAACTAGATGTGTCTTTGCTCAGGTAACTGTGGGAATTAAACATGTAGGGACATGTGGCTTTATAAGTGTGATTGTTCACCTGTGCTTCCAGCAGCCCAGATAAAAGGCCCCACAGAGATGGAGGCTCTCTCATGGATGTCCGCAGATCTGCCAGCTCTATGGCGAAGTCCAGGGAAACAGCGCTGCAAAGCACACAAGATACATGCTGAATTAGGCTTTATTACTTAAAGAAGACCTCACTGCTCTTTCATGAGTGGAGCTGTTTATTCATAGTATTCTCTTGATATCTTGCAATCACACTGCTGCCATGTTGGTAGGCAACTCAATGGTGCAGTGCCAGTTCATTCAATGATGGAACAGCCATGACGGATCCAGTAAAGATTTATTAAAAGTGATATTTTTTTATTTATCTATTGCTGTAATGACACCAAATGAAAACTGACACTTATTCAATAGTCCAGCAGCTGGTATGCTAGGTCACCATCAAACATCGCTGAGATGTTTAGGTTTAAAGCATGTCTTTATAAAGGAGCATTTCTTATATCTTGTGTATTGAAATAATCTGAGCATGAAAGGTGTGCCGATTATATAAATCCATTCCTCCAAAGTAGCTAATCTTCACCTTGTAGCATTTTGTGAAATCTGTATCTAAAGTGTCAACAGATGTTTTCATCTTATTGTGGTCACTTTGGTCAGTTTTATTGGTCTTTGTCCACCTGTAGCTGCAGCAGATGAGCAAAATTACAGCAAAATAATTGAGCACAAAAGAAAATGAATGTTCAACTTTCTGTAATGAGTTATGTATGTTTTAAAAAGGCCTAAATTACAAATTAGTTTTATGGCCATCAGTGCTGAGTGGAACAACACTGACTCTTTTTCTGTAACATATTGTCTGTTAAAAGTTAAACCCACAAAACTTTTTAATCTATTTTCTATTTATTTAAAGGAATCAAATATGTTAAAACAGCCCATACTAAGACATTGTTTATATTTGTTGTATTCTTGTTAATTTACTGACCTGTTAAAACCATTGTGGGCTTTGCTCCTTTTTTTTTGCATGGGCATGTATGGTAACCCCAAGGGAAAGTATATCATATCCAATAATATGTGATTTGAATTAGGGTAGAGGGTTTGACTTTGTTTCTTAACAACCAGAAAAAAAATACAAAGTAGACCCCACCTGAATTATGGGTATTATGGGTTTTGTACATATAACTGATTGGATTTTAATTAAAATATGGGTTTAATTCCTTGTTAGATGCACTCCTAGCATCACCTATTAACCTCTGTAAAAGCACATTGACTCTCATGGTTTATTATTTTAATACTGTTTCTTCTCAATATCACAGGCAGTCATTTATTTCTGAGGAAAAAGTTCTTAAAACCTGTGGCTGTGAATGTAAAGAATGGCTTACACCAAGAGGCAAAATTCAAAGTGGACTGGTGCTGTTTTCTTCCATGTTTGAATCAACCGAGTTACAAAAAAGACTACAAGCTAAAGTCATAAGACCATCTCAAGAGGTCGCCTGAGTTAAAGATTTTGGGACAGTCTTAGTTCATGTGACTAACTTAAAACAAGTGTGAAACCTGTAATAAACATAGAGCTACTGAGTAATATTGTGGTAAACAAGGCAACATTAAAAACTATTAAGATTATGTAACAGATACTAACGATGTAACTTTAATGGTAGTCATATGATGTGTGTTGTGTGCTTAAAGGGTTGCATTCAATATGGGAATTACACGTAGTGATACTGATAGTAAACTCACTGTTGCGCAGTTGTTGTTCTGCAGAAGACAAAGGTGGATGGCGCAGTGAACGTAAAACCTGGAGTAGTTTTTTTGAAAGGTGAACATCTTGAAAGAGAAACGGCCAGTTGTGGAGACACCATTTTGATGGACTTTCACTGTGATGTCACTTGGATTAGGACACCTGAAAACACAATTTAGTCTTAAAATAGTAACAGATAATTTAGGATTTACGTTTTCCAGATATCTTTTCGCACACATCGCGGCAGGATTATATCCGTATGTGGACTGTGTCTGCATTCTTTGTTTTTACCTATCTACATTTGGTGTTCTGCTTTCAGTACTACATACAGTAGTATGCAGGAAAGAGGGTAGCTGGTCAAATTAGACATTTAGTTGATTGCCTCAGTGAAAAAATGTTAATATCGGCATAGGACATACGTAAACATAACACGTTTCTTCACATTTTAATGTTTGATCACCATTATATGCTGTATTTAATATACTTACTGAGAAATTGAGTTAAAGGGAGGATTCTTTTCTATAATACACAATAATCAACTATTCTGTAAGTACCATAAAAGTATATAACTGGGTATAGCAATTTGTTACAGCGACACCCTGAGGCAGAGACCAAAAGATACCAAAGAAGGAAGCTTGCTGATCGTGTCACATTTTAGTATTTGTTTCATTTACCATTATCTATTTTCTTTTTCTAAAAAACAAAATGTGCAATTTGTTTTGTGATTCCCAAACCTTTCCATACACATACATTAATCAGTAAAGAAAGGTACTTATTATTACTTATTAATGATGAGGTCCCAGCGGACATTATGGCGCTGGTCATTTACAGGAGTGGCCCAACATGAATCTATGACTGTGGCAATCTGACGGCTGTCCACTCCCTGAACATCCACTTCCACATAGATCCGCTGGTTCACCACTATGTCTGCAGTGCCATTGTAAGGGTGGGAGAAGGCAGCATCCTGATAGGGAATCATCCTGACCTGATACATCCCTTGACCACCTGGAAGGGTCATGTGCACTTTGCTGTGTTAAAAAAATAAATAAATAAAAAAACAGACTGCTTAGTTCACAATATAATAGTCATATGTACATGTAAATAAAGTCATGCTGCTGCATCTCTACAAACACTTCTGAGCTTACTTTAGAATTCTTAAACTAAATCTTATTCCCATTAATGAGATTCTAGAAAGAATGTATGAGTGTCCTACCTCTGCAGAGGATTTAATGTGGTATCCATGGTGAGTGTCTGACTAAGCTTGTAAATGCAGGAGAAACGCACTTCCAGATGGTGATCTCTGCTTATGGGTCCTCCTGCTGAGTCAGCTACTCCCTGGATGACATTCTCATAGATGAAGTGTGTGCCGTTGGCCTGTTGATATTGTTAAATTCATGAGCTTTACGAACTGCCAAGTAGTTCAATGTGATGAAAATTAATTACCATTATAAATAAAGGACTTTAGTTTAAACTATGCTGTATTTCACAGCTTTGACTACTGATTCTAATTACAGGTGTCAGCGTTTTGTATGTTTTTGGACTATTGTTTAGGGTACCGTGAGATTTGTGCCACAGATGTGGTCATCGTTATCGAAGTGGAACACCAGTCTGCCATTCCGGAGAGTTCCGTTGCATCTGGGGTCACTCAGGTGCAGAACGTTAGAAGTGAAACCAGCTTCAAAGAGCTGACAGCGGGACAGAGACATGGTGCCAGAGCTACTTCGACAGGTTTCGGTGGAGTCTGGGACATGAAAAAAGAAGAAACAGGAACAGGTTGAGGAACAGTTGGCTTTAGGCATTGTAGCGAGACTAAATGTTAAAAGTTTTGGCTTCACCATAGAAGTCAAGGTTTGGTCTCGGATGATTCTCATTACAGAAGCAGCCATAGATGCCATCCCTCTCTCCACACCACTCATCTGCAGTGCAGTTCATCTCTGCACAGGGGTCCACCCTCGCTAATGAGAGGAAAAGGGGTCAATACATATTAATATTTATAGGAATTATAATTATGGTTTTAAATCTGACTGACAAATACAGTAGACTTACAGCAAGCTAGATCAGAGCGCCAGTCTGTGATTTCAAGCCCCACTGAGGCACAAGCAACTTCATATGCTTCCACAGCTGAACACAGCATATTGTTTTCTGATGAGTAGACACACATGTCGTATATACAGGAATTGTAGTAAAGTACGGGGTTGATGTGGATATGGCAGAGCTGGAAGGGTCCACTGGTGTTGGTGATGATGCTACAGAATTGAGAGTACTCCTGTCTAAAAGGGCAGTCATTCACATCAACTGTCCGGTCATTAGCACCACACCTAGAAAGAACGCAGGGCATTTAGTGATTGTTTAAGACACTGCACGTGTGTCGTGTGATAATTTTGCAGCGTTATGGTTATAAAACTTTTCAAGGTCTTGATTTTTTTTCTCTCTTTTTAGCTTACTGGCTATATATTCTGACCTCAATAAACCCTATACATTCAACCATTTAAACCATCTTGATTTCCTGTTAGACATGAAAACTCAAGCTCAAACTTTGAACAATATTTTCAAATCACAGTCAAGTAGTTGCCACAAAAATATTGCAGACACTTTTTTTACAGTTTATACAAACAAGCTTATCTACCCTGGGGCACTGATGTCTGATCTCCAGCTGTTGCCAAAAGTATTGTCATCAGGTGTAAGATCTCCATTTGGCAAAGCTTTGTCATCTGCAGGGTCTCCATTTTTGTTGCCACACATTCCACAAACGGATTCATGGAAGCTTGGGGCCAGTTTCACTAACAGAGTGAAACGGCCATCAAAGTAGACCATCAGCTCACTCGATGCATTCACAACCATAAAGTCCTGCTCCTGATACACTTCTGCAAGATGACTGACTTGAATAGCAGATGAGTCCATGTCAATCCCATTGACCTGCAGAAAGAGAAGAACACAGCTTGAACAAGAAAAGAAGGAGTGGAAAGCTTGTGTTTCACTCTAATTAAATCAGGTATTAATACCTTCACTCTCTTGTTTTGTCCAAGAGTAATGTGCGTGTGTGTCCCCCATCGAGTTAGCCACACGTCCACCATAGACACAAATGACACAGCCATGTTGCCGCGATGCATGTTAGTTGCCACTACACGGAATTCCAGACCACTGTCAGAGACGTTCCCGCAGGTCTTAGAAATCTCATATGAACAAGTTCCCTGAGGAAGATTTTTATAGAACATATGCACATTTTTACATGATGTCATTAATGATGTATGTATTCTCAACACTGACATGTGACAATATGATTATGTTCTATTAATGTGAAAATTGCAGCAGCACATTAGTGCCAAACTGAAGGTGGTTGACATTAAAATTTTAACAGGCTGAACCTAAAACATGACATATGAGGTAAATAACTGCTTTGTATGCTTTGTATAATAACAATCACAGAACCACATTCTCTTTGCAACATAAAAGTTAAAAGTGTGTTTGCTTAAATAGTTTCTTACATATGTTGGTTTACATTGTCATGTTATTTGCTCTATCAATATCCCTGCATTACAAAAATGGTGTCATGGTGGCATGAATTTGAGACTGTTTTTTTTCTTTTAGCATTTGTGTTCATAACATATACTCGATGTAAAATTGCAAATCGTACACCCCAACACAACAATAGTTGTGTTCATATTAATATATATATATATATATATATATATATATATATATATATATATATATATATATATATATATATCTCAGTCCCTTCTTACCTGAAAGGTGGCTACAGCCCCGTCAAAGGTGAGGTAATGGGGATCACCCCAGACCATGCATGAGGACATTTTGTTGTAGCAGCCAAGCAGGCCATTCCTAACTGCACACTCCTGCTCCGTGGGAGAGCAGAAGGCATAGGAACAGCGCAGGTCATTGGGAGCAAAGCATTTACAGCGTTGGGAACATCCTGGGGTCCAGAACTGATCACCAATCTGCAATACCAAAGCACATTATGCAGTAAAAGTGATTAATAACAATATCCAGTTGCCATGTATAGATGTTGAACAAGAAAAGAGTTGTTTTAAGGGTAGCTTAACAGTTTTTTTTTTACCTGATAATAGAATCCGTTATACAAGCAGCCACATTCTTCCACTGGCACACAGCGTCCTCCACTCCTCACAAAACCTTCATTACAGAAACAGCCCTCTGAACACCTCCGCTCGCAAACAGCATCGATGCTGCTAGCACAGGTATGTCCACAGTCAGTGCCACACAGCTCATAGTGGCTGTTCACTGGGCAGTTAATGGCTATAAAATGATAAAAATAATTAGTATGCATTCAGCTTGTTATGGATTTCTTAAAGCTATTCCCGTTCTCCCTTTTAACTTGTTTGATTGATCTCGTAGAGGAGTTGCAGTGTTTGCACAACAACATGAGTCAGAGTAAAACATATGATTACGTAGAATCTGTCTATTGCTGTGATGCACCGATTTTCTAAGTCAGCAAGCAAGCTTATTAGTAGTAGTTGGGGCTTATTATTTTCTCATTAATTACAGAGCTAATAGCAGATTTTTGGCTGTGGTTGGAGCTGGTTAACAGTAGCGAGTTAACATAATGGTAGGGAATGGAATTTGGGTGGTTTTGAAAGCTAGATTCTGTTGAGCTTAGTGTTATGATTTGTGGTTCATGTGGGTAGCGCAAGCTGAGTTAAATAACAAGCTACTTTTCTTCAGATGGTATTTTGTTTAGTCACAGATATATTATGCTCAGCTGTTAAGTTGTTGTACGTTTTTAATTAGGCCTTGTGGATGTTCATTATAGGTTTTTTCTTAGTGAAAAAGAGATTTCTAACCTATTGTGAAACTGCTTGAAACTTGTAAAACATGAGTTCAGTTCTTTAGCAGTGTAGATAAACAAATGTCTGAGCATCAAAAGACAAGATATAATGAGTTTAAATCTGAGTTAATCCATCATTACTATTCTACTATTGTAGGACAACTGAGTCCAAAAAGAAGATAGTAGTAGTAGTGATTGCAGCAGTCCTAACCATCCAGGTAGAAAATTTGAAGGCAGAGGTAAATAATTTTGAATAAGCCTAACAAGAAAAAGAGAAATCACCTGCTACGTTGACTTGTTATATTATAATGTACTTCTTTAGCAGCTAGAAAAAGTGTTGGTCATTTAAGAGATCAATAAGATAACCTACATGTAAAATATATACATGGTGTAGCACTTACTGCAAGTTGTGTTCTCTCTCCAGGGGTAGATGAAGACATTAGCCGACTGGCAGGCAGTCACATATGTTTGGATGGAACGGCACAGTACATCGTGGCTGTACTCAGAGAGGCATAAATCGAACACACAGTCATCAAAGTAGGCCTGGGGGTTCACGGTGGCATGACAGAAGCTCAAGGGACCATGACTGTCCCTGAGAACCTCACACTGAGCACGAGCCCTAACAGGGTTTTGGCATGCTGAGTCTCCACCTCCATTGGTGCATGTATCATTCCCGACTTTCCAGTCAGCTCCAAACTCAACGGCTGAAGGTGCCAGTGCACCCGAGCGTGTGAGGAAATCATCACCTCTCTGGCCATTGAAGTTACCGCACAGGCCGCATGTGGCTCCACTGTAATTCGCTGGCACAGTGATACTTGCAACCCAGGAGCCATCGTAACTCACACGTAGGCCAAAGTCAGTTGTGATGAATGTGTTCTGTCCACTGGAGTAAACGGAAACACGTCCAGAATCAAGCAGGACGGGGAGGTTCCTGGTCTGACTGTCAATCTGATGGGAAGAAGAGACAAACCTATAGCAGCTTTTAAAAACACTAGTATATATTTTCCTTTATCTTATAAAATTATTTCAAATATATTTTATGTTTTAATAGCATAAGTACCTCTTAACATATAATTGCAATTCTCAAGAAATCATCACATAAAATCGACCTTTTTAAAGGCATGTTTAAAAATGTTTCTATGCCTGATTCTTTGATTGTATCGTTTTTGTGGTATGCTCTCTAAGATGATTAATCTAGAACAAATACTTACTCATACAGATTATCACCAGTAAGGAATATATATAAAAATGGCCCATATTTATATCATTATTATTACCTCAACAGTGCCCCTCATGTTGCGCGAGACATGCACCATGTGACCTGAGACATTGACGTAAACTTCCACAGTGATTGAAACTGGGAGACCATTCCACGCCTCATTTCTCGCAACAACTTCAAAATATGGCAGCCCTCGAGTATTATTACATACAGTTGCCAGTATGTATTTGCAGGTGCCCTGAAAGTCAAATGTGCGACCGTCAAAAGAGGTATAGTGAGGGTCCCCTGATGCGTAGCATGTGGCATGGGGTCGAGGGTGGCAGCCATATTCTCCTCCGACAATGCGACAGGTTTGCTGCTCACTGCAAGATGATGGGAGGCAGCGAACAAAACCTGTGGTGCCATCACACTCGCATAGGGACTGGCACTCTTCACCGTGCCAGAAACGTTCCCCACCCTGCCTGTAGCGCCCTTGATGGAGACAACCACAGCCCGTAGGGGGCACACAGCGGTCTCCGCTTAGAAGCAGCCCATCATTACACTGGCATCCTTCCTGGCAGTGCTGAGTGCAAGGAAAGGGGAATGAAAGACTAGGGCAGGTTGCAGGACAGGAAGTGCCACACAGCTCATAGTGGCTATTGGTTGGACAGGAGTACTCTTTGAAAGGAAAAGAAAAGAACCATTTAGTTGTTTTCTAACTTTAACTTCTGTAAACTATATCTGCAGCTACATAAAATATGAAAAAACAAAAATATGTTTGTATCATTGTCATTTTCAGCACTTACCACAGTCAGTTGTATTTCTCCATTCCTGCACGGCAATACCATTTTGCTGGCAAAGAACAGCATAGCCTCTCAACGCTTCACATAAAGCCTCTTTTGCACCTCCTGCTTGTTCCAGGGAATTGATGCAATCATTTACTCTGACTTGAGGATCCAAGCTGCTGTGGCACTCTGCAAACGGGCCAGATGGTGAAGCCATGATGCTGCAGTGCTGTCTGAACTGGCTGCTGTTCTGATAATAGCCTCTTTGCCAGATGTCTGTTGATTCTTCACAGAAGGCTGAAAGGGACCCATCACGCCAGCTATCCCCAAACATTCGAGAGTCATTCAGAAAGAGTCCAACTGGACTGAGAAAATCATCTTCACGCTCTCCATTCAAATTCCCACACAGACCACCAAGTGTGCCATTGTAAGTGCTGGGTGCAGTGATTCTGATTAGGTGTGGCCAGTCAACTCGCACAGTTACCCCAAAGGTTGTTTCCATGATTATACCCTTCACACTGCTGTGGTAGATATGGATGCGACCAGTACCAACACTGAAGGGTAAAGCAACTAATTGTCCATCCACCTGAAAGATAGAATAATTACAATTATACCACCCAACTGTAGCTATATACATACATATATATATATATATATATATATATATATATATATATATATATATATATATCAGATGTTTAAAAATGTGCTCACCTTTGCCAAACCTCCTGCTCCCATCTCAATGGAGACCTGAGTTCCCTCTGCCTCAAATTTCACCAATCGGGAAAAGTCCTGATGGCCCCTGGGTATTTTCTGGACTGTAACTGCAAAATTTGGTAGTGGGGATAGGCCCAACACCCTAGCAAGGGTAAGCCCACAGGCTCCTGGGTAGCTAAAAGTCTGTCCATCAAAGGTGTGATATGAGCCTGGTCCTTCAACCCAACAGGTGGAATACCTTAATGGTCTGCAGCCCCTCACTCCATTAAAGATTTCACACACCTCCTGTGGACCACACTGGTGATACTGGCAGCTCATAACTGCATTGTTACAGGTACACTGCCTTCCACAGTTATTGTCTAATACCACTGACTGGCCATTGGCGTAGTAGAGTCCTTCAAAAGTGCAGCCACAGTTAGCTAGAGGAACACATACTCCGGCACTAAGGACATATCCTGCATCACAAATACAGCTTTCCTGATTTGGCAAGGGGCAGTTTAGATGAGCAGAAGGGTTACTGCAGGTTGCAGGACAGCTTGTTCCCTGGGGCTCAAAGTGGCTGTGCTCTGGGCACTGGATTTCTGGAAATGAATAGTAGAAAAACAATGTTTTTAAACAATGTTAAGCTGGATTTTCTTTATACTTAGATATCTTGAAAAAAACCCACTAATGATGCCTACCACAGAACCCTTGTCTTCTCCACTGGCCAAGCTGAATGCCCTGTTGCTGGCACTGAGCAGCATACACATTGAGTGCCTGGCACAGGATTGGCTGGTAACCTCCTCCCACACAAAGATCATAGACACAGTTCTCTATAAAGGTGCTGGATGGCAGTGTTGAATTGCAAGAAGCAAATGGTCCACTAACATCTGCCATGATTCCACAGTGGTTTGGGTTACTGTAAAGAATTGTCTGAGCAGTGGTACATCTGGCACATATCAGACCAGAGCAGCGGCCATTGTGACAACCAGCATCTGTGTCCCCTGATGCCTTCCAAGAGTTTGCAAAGTCCAAATCTGAGCTCAGGATCTCTCCTAAAGGTGTACGGTAGTCATCTTCTGGGCGGAAGTTGAAATTGCCACACAGGCCACATGTGGAATTCTGGTAGTCATACGGCACACTAATGGTCACATAGGAATAAGCATCATATGTAACAACCAAGCCAAAGTCTGTACTGACAGCCACAGAGAAACCTGACTGATAGACTTGAATGGCGCCATTGTGGAGACTGAATGGTGTGGCTGTGAAGGTCCCATTCACCTGGAGAGGCAATGAGAAATGTATAAAGAAACCTTTCAAACAACTACTGCAGTGATAGTACCATTTGAAAAAGGAAAAATTGATATATGGTACCCAGTACAAAGCACTAAAACATATGCAATACATAATAATGGCTGTACTGTCAGACAGATTTTTGAAATTTTACAAAATTACATAAAGGAACAATATGAGTTTTCTTAAAAATGGTGATGAAGTTCAATATTAAATTTATTAAACATATGCAACATATACAGACCAGTCATTTTCCTTTTTTGTTCATTTTTCTACTTCCTTTAGAGGATTATACTAAATTTGGTCATAATCATACGAGAAAACGAGACTTGTGATGAGCATATAAAAACAAATGGAGTTTTGTTTAAAGTTATATACGAGTTAAGATAGAACCATACAGCTTATTTTTCATACAGGGATACTGACCTTGGCCTCATGTCGATGGTCCTTTACCAGTTCCAATACTTCATTGTAGACAAATATCCTGACCATGCGTGTCCACGATACATGCGTACTACCCCGATGTTCATTCTTTCCTTCTATACGATAGTACGGCAAGCTGTTGTCACAGGCCTGCAATAAAATCCAATTAGATCTTTAATCTTAGTTCAAAGTAAGATAAAACATCTTGATTATAAATTCACTACCAGAACCAGAAACCCAGTTTAAAACCCTACCTCAGACAAGATGTAGGTGCAGGTCCCTTGAAAGTGGAAGACCTGATTATCGAAGGTGTAATAGTGGGGATCACCAGAAATGGTGCAGGTTCGGCGCTGAATGTTTTGGCAGGCATATTGGAAAGCAGCAGGACGGCAGGCTTGAGAGAAGGTGCAGGGTTGTGAGCTGCACTGGAGACCCTGTTGGGTGCAGGTGCACTTTTGCTGGCAGGTGGCATCTGTCCAAAACGAGGAACCTCTTGAAATGCTCTGATCTGCAAAGGAAAAGTTTTTATTAAGATTAGGAAACACACTTATATGAACATGATGATTTTAAAAGTGTATCATCTTGTTTAAGTGACATTACTGTTAAATTGACATCCTCGTGAACCATGATCTACCCGGAAGGCCCATCTGCCTGTGACATTGACATTGCTGCTGTATGTAAAGATGCTGTAGTTGTATTGGAAGGACCCAGGAATTGAGAAATAGTAGCTGGAGTCCTCGGTGTCATACCCAGCCTGTTAATAAAAAAGATAACCGTTTATTTCCCAACAGGACAAGATATTTGACTATAATATTATTATATAATATCGTCACTAAATTATGCTGACCTGTACAGCTCGGCCTGTTGGAGCAATTACACCGTAGTTCATTAGAATGAAGGAGAGACGCCCATCTGAAATCAAAACGGCTTGGAAAGATGTTTCCTGAAAAATGAAATTGTGTGAGTTTTGACTAAAAGACAAAAAAAAAAGTCCAGCATTTGTAACTTAATCTCATGGGTCATGGTTTTGATTGTAATCTCTTACCGTGCCTGTGACAGGATAGTAAGCTACTCTGTCCCAAGTGGCAACAAAGACCCATGTTGCACTGAAATGCAGCTGAGGGAAGTACTGGTTAATGTCCCGAGTGGCCTGCGTGAGAATATTGCCAGTAGTGTATTGCTGATAGGAGACAAAACCATTTTGGCGAGTGTCAAGGTCCGTCCAGAATGGGGCAATAAGGTCTCGTCCACCATTAACAGGAAACTGATAGGGGCTGTAGCTGTACCATGCCTGATTAAAGGTTAAGTGTCCATTGTCATTGACCTGCAAGAGAAACAAAATAAAAGTTAACTCATAAAACTTCTCATAAACTTCTAAATCTTTGCTCATTTGGTTCCAATAGTACCTAAATTAAATAAAACCTATACTAAATTATATCTAAAAATTAAAGGATACGGCTTCATTTAACAGTGGGGGTGGAGTCTCCATCTTTTTCTTTAGCCTGGCAGTGCCACAGCTCGGCAGCGATGACTGTACCGACTTTTTTCTCTCCATTTACACATATGCTGCACTTATTTTAAATACTGGTTTTAAACAACAGTTTATCCCGCTGTGGGCTCATAATCATTTCAACCTTGACATAGGTGCAAGCTTTATTTTAGTGAAGAAAAAAACAAATCAATTAGACAATTCCCTGTTCATTATTCTGAATTCATCAGCTTTTATATGACTTTGTAATGCTGGTGAAATCAGCTGGATTTGGAGTGGGCTATTGCTCAATGGCAAGCACACAGCACATTTTCAACTCCTGTATGTACGCGGTCTGTCCTTCTTGATACCGAAAAACAACCAAGGTATGAGGTGAATTAGGCACTGGGCAGTGTGCTACAAGCTGTATCTCTATCACTGTTTAACACTTCTCCTTTTCGGTTCCTAGAAGAGTGTTGGTATTAGAGTTGGATAATTGGTGGTGGTGCTTTTGCCACAAATAGACAACATTAGCAGCGATCGAACACTGACAGACAGCACAGACAGTGATGTTCTACCCAGGTATTAAATGAATACAAACCATTTCTCTTTAGAACTTTTTTTTTTTGCAATTACTGCATTGCATCAACAAAACCATGGCAAGCAACGGTCCGCTCAGCAACATGAGGCGAAAAGTGGCTTCTGGTGTAGGCCTGGGGTGATATTGAGATATCGTAGTCTATTCATACTTTCAATTTCAGGACAGTTCATCAAATTCTGAAGCAGCTGGGACCGGGTTCTTTGCCTCACACAGCACGCGCGATTATCGTGTGTCAAATATTGGCATTAGTTCATGTGTCAGTCATCGCTGATATCCAATTACATCACCCTATCACCCAGGCCCAGAGGTCTACTCTACTCCTTCATTTCAGCTTGTTTTTATTCATGTACATTTACATTCCAGTAAAGGTTACTGATAACATGCCTTTGAAGACTTTTTGCACCATTACAATACTTATAGGCAAGTAGTACACAGTTATGCTTATTTAATATATTTACATTGCACTGAAATACATTTATGTTTAATGGGCGTATATGCGGCTGAAACAGGAAGCCTAGCGCATCCCAAATTTATCAACATTAACATTTTAATATAACATTAAAGTCATTATGACTTTTAGTTTTTTGAGGAGGTGGGCTAGTGCACTATAGACCCCTGTGGTGCAGCCTAAGCTTTTGTCCTTAATGGCATTTTTTTCCTTACACTACTTTTCCTTTTATACTTTAAGTAGTTTTGAAAGCAGTACTTTTGCACTCTTACTGGAGTAAAAAGCTTGAGTTGATACTTCAACTTCTACAGAAGTATTTTTAAACCCTAGTATCTATACTTCTACCTGAGTAATGAATGTGAATACTTTTGACACCTTTGCCCAGGCCTATTCTGTTGTGAACGCAGGGTAACAGAGAGGACATTTAAATGAAATTGTTAAATTGGAGCAAATGTTCTACATTTGAATTTGTCACACTCTGTAAGAAAGTGCAGCTCTGTATTGACAGTGTTGCTGTTGATTTGGGGTCAGACAGCAGTGCATAAAGGCTGTGTACAGGCATTTCAGGGGGCAGGTGCTCAAGCAAATAAAGGACAGCACTCTCTTATTGGATTTTCATGTCTGCTAATTTGCCCAACCTCTTTGTGCAAATGAAGTAAACAGCGGGCCTATAATAGGAATGTAATCAAATTAGATTTGCAGATCTGAGCTTGTTCAGGCGCTGGATTATTGTGTTGAAAAGCTGTGCCTTTAGCTACCAGCTGTCACGCCTACAGTCTCTTCTACAACTACCGACCTTCCTGACTCTATTTCCCAGTGTGCACTTTCTGATGACATTACATCCACATGTTCACTACCACCCAATCACACACTATGCTTGTGTTCCGTGTCACCGGAATACTGACTACACAGACCTGTAAATGATTACAAACACACTATTTAAACCACATACACACATCTTTGTTTGCAACTATGAGCGGTCTTTTCTTGTACTCTTGTATTGATCTCTGGCTTTGACTCTCTTTGTTTATCGTTTCTCCCTTTTCAACTCTTGCCCTTTCTGGTTTTGTTTGCTTGGTTCTATTTGCTCTCCTGGTTTTGACTCTGTTTCTGTCCTCTCAACTATCCTCCTAAAGTAAGGCTGCCACCTGAATCTGGGAGAGTCTAATCATTCGTTGGAGACTCGCCAGTCTTCTGAGATTTTTCATGACAAAAAGTCTTGTTTCTTTTGACAGTCATTAAAATAACAGGACAAAACAGACAAACATACAAAGAATAACAGAACTTTTGTGAGGGATTGTGAATAATAATTCTAAAAGGCCTATATGACACAATGGCAAAAAAAAAGCATGACAACGTGTGCTGCTGTTTAACTGATGAGGGAAGCTGACACCTGAGAAATGAGTGGTTAGTGAGCTAGACTAGCTATAACCATGTTTCAGTAGAAGAAGGCTGCATTCTGCCTTTTAAACTGAGTGGCCAACTGTTAACTCTGCTGGTCATTCTAAGTTCCGGACAGGTAAGATGTCCAGATTTTCTTTAATACAAGGAGCCCATGTACACAGCGTTTTCTCTTGTGTACAAACAGTAAATATTGTAAATAGTGTAAATCATTTTAAGTGGCTTTAAATGGTGGAGGACTGTGTTTTATGTTCATTGTGGTGACCAATAAACCAGTTAAAGCAGAAAGCAGTGGGTGGCTTAATCATCATTTAATGAGAAAAAAAGAAAACAGTTAATCCTGTTATCAGTCAGTTATATCATAGCGAGCAATACCATGAATTAATTTTAAACTGTTTTATTTGTTTATTTATTTATGAATCATTTATTCACTTATTTTTAAGAAATTCACATGTGCTGGTTGTCTCATTACTCAACAAATCCAAATGATGGCCTGACATTATGTGTCAGCAATTGTGTTAATGTGGTCGAAATTACCACTGTAACTCATGCCGGTATATTTTCTAATTGCTGATATGATGATACAAAAAAGTCAAATTAGACGGACAAAATTGTTCATCTACATTCGACTTTGTCTCATTATTATCCTCATTTTTACCACATTAACACGCAAAGGTATTAAAAGGAGACAGTGAATATTAATGTTTCTGAGTCTAGGAGTTTTAAAACGCTGTTAGAGGACAAATATTTCACAAATGAGAGCACTGTTTTGCGATGTAGGTCAGTGTAATGTTATTATGCTATGCATAGTTGTAATAGTCTGGTTTTATATATCAGCTTTTGTCCTAATTTCATTCTAATTCAAGTAAAGTTATCCAGGAGACGAAAAAAAAGGATGCCAGAGTTCCTGTAATAGAGAGACAGATTCAAAATTTTCTCAGGTGCCAGAAGGTGCTGCAGCATTTAGATTTGGATTTGGAAAATTATATATGAAGCTGGCAAATAAGAACTTTCTTAATTTTGTCCAAGATAAGAAATATCATGAATTATGATAAAATAGAACTATAGGAATCGTTCCCAATGTCATGTATTTTATAACATTAAATCAAACTGTGACCCACAAAAAGGTGAATATTGGCATATATATCATGTCACCTCTACTATAGACAAAAGAAGATTTTCTGACTTACATAAAGGATGTTGTACGGCGTTCCAAAATATGAAAACGGCTGCCGAAGGGTGATAGTACTTGAGCTTCCATCGTCTGACCGACTGTTCACTGTGTCTCCAACTTGAGCTCCAAATGAATAGAAAGAACCTAAAATTAAGCATGATTAACATAATTAGATGCTTTTAGCTGATATGTTTTGTAATGTTTTCTTTTTAGACACCAAATATATTTTAATATAATTTACATTAATATAATTTTCACATACAGTTGAAAAAGTAAGTCATAGTTGGAATTCAGTTACAGTTAAAGACAAAATAATCCAATCCAAATGAGCTAATAACACACACACACAGTTGTACTTTTCATATCTTTTGAAGCACATACCTCCTTACAGTCACATACTTTCTATGTGCACAAAGAAAAAATTGAAATACAGAAGAAATGCACTGTATGGCACCTCTGAGAAGCTACTCAGTGTTTTAAAACTAAGTCTCCATTTTGTACACATGAGGTCGCCACTGAGCTGCAGGTTTTAGCATACCCGCCTTAATGAATATGGATAACAGGGTGTGGCACTGTTTATGCGTATGGGGAGGCGACTATGCAAAAAAAACAGTCTGGAGTCATACAGTAACATAAACTGGCCAGAACAGCTTTGTGTGGGCAGTTAGACAGAATTTATTTGAAACGCATTAAAGGTGAGAGGACAGATTAGTTATTAAAAAGCAAGCTTCTCATTTAATCCCTTCACTAAACACATGCTCCATTTTTCGCATTTACTTTAGACAGAGCATTGGCTCTTTTAGAATGTATGTATCTAATAAAAATAAACACGTACAAAGGCATTAGGACCTACATGTGTACAGTTCACATTTTAGAACTTCCTCACACATCAGCATCAGCATCAGTATTCAGACAACATGGAATTGTTCCTCAGAGCAAAGTGCAAAGCCCTCCTATATTTAAGCATCAGGACAAACAGACACAGACATACTAATATATCAGTATCCTGACTCTGAGATCTGGGCCTGTCCTTAAACTGTACACTGTAAGACAAAATGCTCTTTTTTAACATTCGCTTGATGACGACTCTTCAGTCAGTCATTGATAAGCTGGTTTTTTTTTGCATGGACTGATTCAATGTCAGGAATTCTGTATTTTATTTCCAGCCCTGCCAGAATTATCTTCCCAAGAAAGCAGATAGACTGCATACCAAAGGATGAGGCATAATTCTGAATGGAGTTTTTTTCATCTCAAATGTTCTGAAATTCCTTAAATACAAGTCAATATTATACAGTTTATTACTAAACCCTGCCTGTCAGCCATATTTGTTTCTCATATAAGGTGTTACACTTCTGCTCTTCACGTTCTTTGAAATGCAACTAATTGTTTCATTTGTAACTGATGCTATCATGTATTGTGACATGCATGTTTTGTACACTCCTTAATAAATCTATTCTTTAAAACTGCGTCTCTGTGATGTTCTGACAGTATGACGCCTCTGCTACACAGACAGAAATGAAACTTGAAACAAAATCAAAAGTGAGTCAATCTTTGGAATGCGGTCCTGGCAGGGCTGCCACTACAGGCGGATTAATTGAAAAAACAAACAAATAATGAGTGTTCAGAGTTTGATGCTGCCAGATACTGGTTTGATGGGTGGCTGGAGCATTTCCAAGAAATGTTCAGAATGCCATCTGATGATTTACAAGAATTAAAGCCTCTATAATCAGATATTTAAAATACTGTCAGCTCTATAACTATAATATAACTATAATCTTACAATGCCCAAAAAGTAGAGAGAGAACAAACTCTATTCAGAGATAAACTGTCCACCTGAATCAAGCTAAATTATATGTCAATAAAGTGCAACGTTTTATGGACCCTTTTGTGCAGTTAGAATAACAGTTTAAATATTAAATATTTAAATAGTCAGACTTTTTGGCTAGATGTAATCTCTAACCAGTGTAGAACCAAAAAGCACTTTTAAAAACATTTTAGTTCTTTCATTTTCAATGTGATATAACACATGAATTATGAAGCTACTGTATAAACTTCCATTCATTTCCTGAAGGCTTAGTAAAACCTCTAATCTTACTCCTAACACCCAACCCCTAAAGTTAACCATAACCTAACTTTAACCTCACCCTGACACATACTCTAACCCTTACCCTGACCGTAACCTCACTTTTACCCCAACATTTGTCACCCTATACCTTATCTGCTGCTTTATCCTGCTAGAGTCACTGGAGCCAATCCCAGCATCATCAGGTGAAGTCGGGGTACACCATGGACATGTCACTAGTCCATTATATGGTCAAAACATAATTACTCACACCAACAGGCAGTTTACAGCGACCGATCAACCTAACATGCATGTCTCTAGACTGTGGGAGGAAACCAAAGTACCCGGAAGTAACTCCATGTAGAACCACCCTCACAGGAAATCTAACCTGAACTTAGTGAATTTAGGCTTGACCTCACAAATTCAACCATAATAAATACATGTATGTCAGAGACAGGCAGTGTGTTAAACCTTGTGTGTGAAAGCACAGTTACCTGCTGTGTATCCATGTAACATTCCAGCTGTAAGAGAAATATTAGTTTAGATGGTTTTATAAAAAGTCGTACGCACTCACACCTATAGGCAAATTAGAGGGATGGACAAAAATAACATGCATGTCCTTGGACTATGGGAGGAAACTTGAGTACTCAAAAGAAACTCCACATAGAACATCCCGGGCCGGAAATCTAACCTGAATCGTCTTTCTGTGAGGCTACAGTGCTAACCACCACACCACAGTGCCTCCCTAACGTGTTTTATTTGTCTTATTTACTGACAACATACAAATATAGCCACGAGTGTGGAAACATAACAGACACAACTGAAAAGCTTAGGCCTAAACTAAATATAGTGCTACTGGAGAGTAGTAAATTTAGGCTTCACCTGAGAAATTCACCTATAGGGCATATATTCATGTCAGAGACACGTCAGTCTGTTAAACCTTGTGTGTAAAAGCACAGTTACCTGTAGTTGGTGCATGGGAGGTTCCAACTGTAAGAGAAATATTAGTTTAGATGGTTTAATAAAAAGAACCTATGTTGTTTACTTTAAGGGGTTTGTTCATCTACACAAACTAACTTCTGCTTTATCCCGCTAGTTGAGTCACTGGAGCAGATCCCAGCAACATCAGGCAAGGGTAAGGTACACCATGGACAGGTTGCTAGTCCATTGCATAGCCAACACACACTCATGCCTACAGACAATTTGAGTGACCAATCAACCCAACATGCATGTCTTTGTGGGAAGAAACTGGAGTACCTGGAAGTAACTCCACATAGAACGGTCTGGACTGGAAATTGTACCTGAATCGTTTTGCTGTGGGGCTACAATGCTAACCACTACACCACAGTGTCCCCCATAAGTATTTTAATTGTGTTTTATTAACTTTAATAAACAGTCGGAACCACTACAGTCAATTCAACGTAAGCTATTACGGTTATTAGAACTGCATTCTGTAGTTCCAGTATTGCACAGATTTACCATTTATCAGCAGAGACACACACAGTGTAATTAGAAAGCCCATCATAATTAAAGTAAATGTGTTCAGACATACAAACAGCAGCAAGTGTGAAAACATAACAGACTCAACTGAAAAGCTTAAGCTTGAACTAAATATAGTGCTACTGGAGAGTCTCTTAGTAAATTTAGGCTTCAAGTGAGAAATTCACCCATAAGGCATACATTTATGTCAGAGACACGTCAGTCTGTTAAACCTTGTGTGTGAAAGCACAGTTACCTGTAGTTTGTGCATGGGAGGTTCCAACTGTAAGAGAAATATTAGTTTAGATGGTTTAATAAAAAGAACCTATGTTGTTTACTTTAAGTGTTTTGTTCATCTACACAAACTAACTTCTGCTTTATCCCGCTAGTCGGGTCACTGGAGCAGATCCCAGCAACATCACGCGAGGGGAGGGTACACCATGGACAGGTTGCTAGTCCATTGCATAGCCAACACACACTCATACCTACAGACAATTTGAGTGACCAATCAACCCAACATGCATGTCTTTGTGGGAAGAAACTGGAGTACCTGGAAGTAACTCCACATAGAACGGTCTGGACTGGAAATTGTACCTGAATCGTCTTGCTGTGGGGCTACAATGCTAACCACTACACCACAGTGTCCCCCATAAGTATTTTAATTGTGTTTTATTAACTTTAATAAACAGTCGGAACCACTACAGTCAATTCAACGTAAGCTATTACGGTTATTAGAACTGCATTCTGTAGTTCCAGTGTTGCACAGATTTACCATTTATCAGCAGAGACACACACAGTGCAATTAGAAAGCCCATCATAATTAAAGTAAATGTGTTCAGACATACAAACAGCAGCAAGTGTGAAAACATAACAGACTCAACTGAAAAGCTTAAGCTTGAACTAAATTTTGTGCTACTGGAGAGTCTCTTAGTAAATTTAGGCTTCAAGTGAGAAATTCACCCATAAGGCATACATTTATGTCAGAGACACGTCAGTCTGTTAAACCTTGTGTGTGAAAACACAGTTACCTGTAGTTGGTGCATGGGAGGTTCCAACTGTAAGAGAAATATTAGTTTAGATGGTTTAATAAAAAGAACCTATGTTGTTTACTTTAAGTGTTTTGTTCATCTACACAAACTAACTTCTGCTTTATCCCGCTAGTCGGGTCACTGGAGCAGATCCCAGCAACATCACACGAGGGGAGGGTACACCATGGACAGGTTGCTAGTCCATTGCATAGCCAACAAACACTCATACCTACAGACAATTTAGAGTGACCAATCAACCCAACATGCACGTCTTTGTGGGAAGAAACTGGAGTACCTGGAAGTAACTCCACATAGAACGGTCAGGACTGGAAATCGAACCTGAATCGTCTTGCTGTGGGGCTACAATGCTAACCACTACACCACAGTGCCCCCCATAAGTATTTTAATTGTGTTTTATTAACTTTAATAAACAGTCGGAACTGCTACAGTCAATTCAACGTAAGCTATTACGGTTATTAGAACTGCATTCTGTAGTTCCAGTGTTGGACAGATTTACCATTTATCAGCAGAGACACACACAGTGTAATTAGAAAGGCCATCATAATTAAAGTAAATGTGTTCAGACATACAAACATAACAGCCATTGTGGAAACATAACAGACTCAACTGAAAAGCTTAAGCTTGAACTAAATATAGTGCTACTGGAGAGTCTTTTAGTAAATTTAGCTTTCGCCTGAGAAATTCACCTATAGGGCATACATTCATGTCAGAGACACGTCAGTCTGTTAAACATTGTGTGTGAAAGCACAGTTACCTGTAGTTGGTGCATGGGAGGTTCCAACTGTAAGAGAAATATTAGTTTAGATGATTAAATAAACAGAGCCTATATTGTTTACCTTTAGTGTTTTATTTATCTACACATCCATCCTTTCATTATTATCCATTAGTCGGTGTCACTGGACCCAATTCCAGTAACATCAGGGGAAGGCAGGGTACAACATGGACAAGTTACTAGTCTATTGCATGGCCAATACACACTCACACATACACCTACAGGAATTAATTTTGCATAAAAGGACCCAGACTGGGAATCAAACCTGAATCGTCTTGCTGTGGGGCTACAATGCTAACCACTACATCACAGTGCCTCCTATAAGTTTTTTAAATTGTGTTTAATTAAACAGTCAGAACTGCTACAGTCAATTCAACGTAAGCTATTACGGTTATTAGAACTGCATTCTGTAGTTCCAGTGTTGCACAGATTTACCATTTATCAGCAGAGACACACACAGTGTAATTAGAAAGCCCATCATAATTAAAGTAAATGTGTTCAGACATACAAACAGCAGCAAGTGTGAAAACATAACAGACTCAACTGAAAAGCTTAAGCTTGAACTAAATATAGTGCTACTGGAGAGTCTCTTAGTAAATTTAGGCTTCAAGTGAGAAATTCACCCATAAGGCATACATTTATGTCAGAGACACGTCAGTCTGTTAAACATTGTGTGTGTAAGCACAGTTACCTGTAGTGTGTACATGGGAGGTTTCATCTGTAAGAGAAACATTAGTTTAGATGGTTTAATAAAAGAGCCTGTAATGTTTACCTCACGTATTTCATTTATCTACACATCTATTCATTAATTTCTGCTTTATCCCACTAGTGGGAGTCACTGGAGCCAATCATAGCAGTATCGAGCGAAGGCATGGTACACCATGGAGAGTTCACTAATCCATTACATGACCAACACACACTCATACATACTCTAATTCCTACGGATAACTTAGAGTGACCGATCAACCTAACATGCATGTCTTTAGAGTGTGAGAGGAAAACGGAGTACCTGGAAGTAACTCAACATAGAACTTCCCGGACTGGGAATCAAACCTGAATCGTCTTGCTGTGAGGTGACAGTGCTAATAACTACACCACAGTGCCTCCCTTACATGTTTTAATTATGTTTTATTTACCTTTAATAAACAGTCTCAACCACTACTGTCAATTCGACGTAAGCTATTACGGTTATTATAACTGCATTCTGTAGTTCCAGTGTTGCACAGATTTACCATTTATCAGCAGAGACACACACAGTGTAATTAGAAAGCCCATCATAATTAAAGGAAATGTGTTCAGACATTCATACATAACAGCCAGTGTGGAAACATAACAGACTCAACTGAAAAGCTTAAACTTGAGCTAAATTTAGTGCTACTGGAGGGTATTTTAGTAAATTTAGGCTTCAAGTGACAAATTTACCAAAAAGGCATACATTCATGTCAGAAACACGTCAGTCTGTTAAACATTGTGTGTGAAAGCACAGTTACCTGTAGTTTCTACATGGATGGTTTCAACTGTAAGAGAAATATTAGTTTAGATTATTTAATAAACAGAGCCTATATTGTTTACCTTAAGTGTTTTATTTATCTACACATCCATCCTTTCATTATTATCCGCTAGTCGGTGTCACTGGACCCAATCCCAGCAACGAGAGTGTGGAAACATAACAGCCTCAACTGAAAAGCTTAAGCTTGATCTAAATTTAGTGCTACTGGAAAGTCTTTTAGTAAATTTAGGCTTCACCTGAGAAATTCATCCTTTATGCATACATTTACGTCAAAGACAAGTCAGTCTGCTAAACCTTGTGTGTGAAAGCACAGTTACCTGTGGTGTGTACATTGAAGGTTCCATCTGTAAGAGAAATATTAGTTTAGATGGTTTAATAAAAAGTGTCTATAATGTTTACTTTAAGTGTTTCATTTATCTACAAATCCATTCATGAACTTCTGCTTTATCCCACTAGTAGGACTCACTGGAGCCAATCCCAGCAGTATCGAGCAAAGGTATGGTACACCATGGAGAGTTCATTAATCCAATACATGACCAACACACACTCATACATACACTAATTCCTACGGATAACTTAGAGTGACCGATCAACCTAACATGCATGTCTTTAGAGTGTGAGAGGAAAACGGAGTACCTGGAAGAAATTCACCTATAGGGCATACATTTATGTCAGAGACAGGTCAGTCTATTAAACTTTGTGTGTGAAAGCACAGTTACCTGCAGTTGTTGCATCGGAGATTCCATCTGTGAGAGAATTATTAGTTTAGATGGATAAAAAAAGAGGCTATATTGTTTACCTTAAGTGATTCATTCATCTACCCGTCCATTCATTAAACTCTGCTTTTTCCCGCTAATCGGGGTCACTGGAGCAAATCCCAGCATCATCTGGCAAAGGCATGGTACACCACGGACATTTCGCCTAGTCCATCGCAACGCCAACACGCACTCATGCCCACACACTATTTAGAGTGACCAATCATCCTAACATGCCTGTCTTTGGATTGTGGGAGGAAACCGGAGTACCAAGAAGAAACTCCACTTAGAACCACCCAGACTGGGAATCAAACCTGAATCGTCTTGTTGTGTGGCCACAGTGCAAACCACTACAACCCAGTGCGTCCCTTATGTGTTTTAATTGTGTCTTATTTACTTAAAAAAAAACAGTCAGAACCATCCATCCATTATCTGCCGCTTAATCTCACTAGTCAGGGTCACAGCTGGCTGGAGCCAATCCCAGTGTCATCGGGCGAAGGCAGGGTATACCATGGACAATTCACCAGTCCATTGCATGGACAAGATTCACTCACACACAAATTCACACTTACGGGCAATTTAGAGTGACTGATTAACCTGACATGCATGTCTTTCGACTGTGGGAGGAAACCAACTACCAGGAAGTAATCCCACATAGAACAACCCAGACTGGGGATAGAACCTAAATTGTCTTTCTGTGGGGCTACAATGCTAACCACTACACCACAGTGCCTCCCATAAGTACTTTAATTGTGTTTTATTAACTTTAATAAACAGTCAAAACCGCTACAGTCAATTCAACATAAGCTATTACGGTTATTAGAACTGCATTCTGTAGTTCCAGTGTTGCACAGATTTACCATTTATCAGCAGAGACACACACAGTGCAATTAGAAAGCCCATCATAATTAAAGTAAATGTGTTCAGACATTCATACAATACAGCCAATGTGGAAACATAACAGACTCAACTGAAAAGCTTAAGCTTGAACTGAATTTAGTGCTACTGGAAAGTCTCTTAGTAAATTTAGGCTTCAACTGAGAAATTCATCCTTTATGCATACATTTATGTCAAAGACACGTGAGTCTGCTAAACCTTGTGTGTGAAAGCACAGTTACCTGTAGTGTGTACATTGAAGGTTCCATCTGTAAGAGAAATATTAGTTTAGATGGTTTAATAAAAAAGTGTCTATAATGTTTACCTTATGTATTATATTCATCTAGCCATACATTCATTAATTTCTGCTTTTTCCCACTAGTCGGGGTCATTGGAGCCAATCCCAGCATCAGCTGCTAAAGGAAGAGTACACCATAGACACGTCTCTAGTCCATTGCGTTGCCAACATAAACTCATTGCTACAGACAATTTAGAGTGACAGATCCACATAGAGTTTGCCGGACCGGCAAACAGACCTAAATCGTTTTGTTGTAAGCCTAGAATGCAAACCACTAGACCACAGTGCCACCCTTACATGTTTTAAGTATGTTTTATTTACTTTAATAAACAGTCGGAACCACTACAGTCAATTCAACGTAAGCTATTACGGTTATTAGAACTGCATTCTGTAGTTCCAGTGTTGCACAGATTTACCATTTATCAGCAGAGACACACACAGTGTAATTAGAAAGCCCATCATAATTAAAGTAAATGTGTTCAGACATTCATACAATGTGGAAACATAACAGACTCAACTGAAAAGCTTAAGCTTGAACTAAATTTTGTGCTACTGGAGAGTCTCTTAGTAAATTTAGGCTTCAAGTGAGAAATTCACCCATAAGGCATACATTTATGTCAGAGACACGTCAGTCTGTTAAACATTGTGTGTGTAAGCACAATTACCTGTAGTGTGTCCATGGGAGGTTTCATCTGTAAGAGAAACATTAGTTTAGATGGTTTAATAAAAAAGCCTGTAATGTTTACCTCACGTATTTCATTTATCTACACATCTATTCATTCATTTCTGCTTTATCCCACTAGTGGGAGTTACTGGAGCCAATCATAGCAGTATCGAGCGATGGCATGGTACACCATGGAGAGTTCACTAATCCATTACATGACCAACACACACGCATACATACTCTAATTCCTACGGATAACTTAGAGTGACCGATCAACCTAACATGCATGTCTTTAGAGTGTGAGAGGAAAACGGAGTACCTGGAAGTAACTCAACATAGAACTTCCCGGACTGGGAATCAAACCTGAATCGTCTTGCTGTGAGGTGACAGTGCTAATAACTACACCACAGTGCCTCCCTTACATGTTTTAATTATGTTTTATTTACTTCAATAAACAGTCTCAACCACTACTGTCAATTCGACGTAAGCTATTACGGTTATTAGAACTGCATTCTGTAGTTCCAGTGTTGCACAGATTTACCATTTATCAGCAGAGACACACACAGTGTAATTAGAAAGCCCATCATAATTAAAGGAAATGTGTTCAGACATTCATACATAACAGCCAGTGTGGAAACATAACAGACTCAACTTAAAAGCTTAAGCTTGAACTAAATTTAGTGCTACTGGAGGGTATTTTAGTAAATTTAGGCTTCAAGTGACAAATTTACCCATAAGGCATACATTCATGTCAGAGACACGTCAGTCTGTTAATCATTGTGTGTGAAAGCACAGTTACCTGTAGTGTGTCCATGGGAGGTTTCAACTGTAAGAGAAATATTAGTTTAGATGATTTAATAAACAGAGCCTATATTGTTTACCTTAAGTGTTTTATTTATCTACACATCCATCCTTTCATTATTATCCGCTAGTCGGTGTCCCTGGACCCAATCCCAGCAACGAGAGTGTGGAAACATAACAGACTCAACTGAAAAGCTTATTAGGCATTAATATTAGTCAGAGACAGGTCAGTCTGCTGAACCTTGTTTGTTAAAGCACAGTTACCTGTTGTTTGTCCATCGATGGTTACACCTGTGAGAGAAATATTAGATTCGATGGTTTAATAACAAAGAGCCGATATTGTTTGTTTTAAATGTTTTAATTGTGTCTTATTTACTTAAAAAACAGTGTGAACCACTACTGTCAACTGAACAGAAGTGATTAAAGTTATTAGAATTGCATTCTGTAGTTCCAGTGTTGCACAGACCTACCGTTTATCAGCACCAGCAGAGACACACACAGTGTAAATAGAAAGCCCATCGTAATAAGCTGCTCCTAACCTGCCTGAGAAAAGTTTTATTTCATTCAGAAATGTTATATAAGAAAGTGTTTATAGCATTTACTCGTGACACAATAAGAAAATAACATGCCTAAAATAATTAATATAAATAATTATTATAGTATATAATAATTATTTAGTAATGTCTCGAAGTTTTACTTTTCATGTTGTTTACTACTGAATACTGTTTTTACCATTTAAAAAAAGCATCAGCATCAGAATAAAATATGATTTTAATTCTTACCTGAGAGGCCACTGCAGGATCTCTCTTGATCTTTCTCTCTCTCTCTCACTGTGGCTGTGGACACTGCACCTGCTGGACCTGTACCTGCAGATTCTTCTTCCTCTGCATCATATTTATACCTTTAGTATGGTATGAGGGTGGATGATGTCTAAGCGTAATCCCTAGTCCTTATCGTAAACCAGTTGTGCTGAAATATCTGGGCCATCAGTTTCCTTGTACAGATGCCAAAGTTGATGCTTATGTATGTGATCTATCTTTGATAACTATTTTTTCATTATCTTTTTGTGAATAAGTGTTTTCTGTGTACTGTTCCTTTGTATATTATCATGCGCACAAAGTAATCAAGATTCAGTTCTCAACTTATCTTTACTCAAACTTTTCTCTTGGAGTCACCCACTGGATTATTTATGTTTTCACTTTGACACTTTAAATGCTACAGTAGGAATAATACATACAGTGGACGTCTTTATTTATTTGACTCTTCAGGGTCAAAGATCACATAAGAGTTGTGTTACTTTGGTTTTCAAATTCATGCTGAACATATAAACATAGCATTAAACTGCTTTCCAGTACTGCAACACAACTATTAATGTTCTCTACAGTAAATGTAATTTTTGATTAGTTGTTTGTGTTAAACACATTTATATAATTTATGGTCGTAGATAATCTTGTTTTAACGGTCACATGGCCTGTAACTCCCAAATTTTGAGTCTGGTTGCATTTGGACTATTATGCTGCAGTCACAGGTTTTCAGTAGATTGACAACAACCACTGCACTGTGCCACTGCAACTGCAACCAGCAACATCCGCTTTGTCAATAATGTTCACATCATTTACAGTCAACCGCAATGGTGGAATAAGTTCATGGTTTAAGTAACCACAACTGCCAAACGTCTAATCGTTGAATTTCAGATGAAATCTAATTTTAATGTCTAATTTCTAATGAATGAAAAGAGTACAAGACATGCTTTTGACATTCTCCATCTGAGAAAACAATCTTCACTGCTAAAGACTTTTGCAGAATAAACAATGTTTACAGATCACTATTTAGTACTAATATTGTGTCACAATAAATATTATATTATATTATATTATATTATATTATATTATATTATATTATATTATATTATATTATATTATGGCAGCACGGTGGTGTAGTGGTTAGCACTGTCGCCTCACAGAACGATCCGGGTCGTTCTTCTACATGTCCAAAGACATGCATGATAGGTTGATTGGTCATTCTAAATTGCCCGTAGGTGTGAGTGAGTGTTGGCCATGCAATGGACTAATGAACTGTCCATGGTGTATCCCGCCTTTGCCAGATGATTGGCTCCAGCCCCCTGTGACCCTGACTAGCGGGATTAAGCATCAGATAATGGATGTTATATTGTGTAACCTTTATATATTATGTAACTTTATTTTTGTATTTCTTACCAGGACAGAAGACTCAATAATGCTAAGAAGTTAAGCCACTACTCAGCTTTGTTTGAAACTACAGAAGAACTAAAGTTGAACTAAAGAGGGTTCAAAGCATTTCTCAGGTTACTCAGGTTATCCATTTGTGAGTGTAATATTGCTTACTATTATTATATTCACTTGCTGGTGCATGAAAAGATACAAAATTACATACTTTTAAATACATTAATATATGAGACAGGCAGGTTGAGTCTTTCTGGTGTTTGTATTCAGTGGTGCTTTATGATTATCTGTCAAACCAAACAAAAGAGCCACTAAGCTCTGTCTACACAGATCTCTCAGTGTTTACTGGGCGTGAATTAGTCGTAGGCTTTTTGTTCGGTCCTGATTTATTGACTGTTTGAAATATTTTTAGCTGATCAAGCAAGACGTAGAGGACGGGTTTATTCAACCCAGCTGCCTAAAACTCAGATGTTGCCTGATTGTGACCAAACAATTGCACAGAATAGAAATCTGAGATAACATGACAAAGCCTTCCCCATCTTTAACAGTCTGCACCTGTTTCTTTTCAAAAATTTCAAGCTAAATTAGATTACATTCTGGGACCTCAGGCCACTGAGGCACTCAGGCACCATTTTAGATGGCTCTCTTTATGTAATACTAGCAGTAACAAAAATCTTTACTAATAATGATACTAAAAGTTTAGTGTTCATATTACACTATAAATCTGGGACATGAATTGTTGAAAATCATTGGCTATTTTTGTTGTGTTTTTAGCTGCAGTCATTATAAAGTACTATGAGGTAAGAATAGAACTTCTACCTTACAACACTAATTGTTACTGTAATGCATAACACGCAATATAGTAGCAAACGTCTTAGACAACTTGTTTGTGCAGCTCCATTGCCCACTGCATTATACACTGATTACCCATAACAGTAAAACCACCTTCTTGGTTTCCACAATATTTGTTCATTTTATCAGCTCCAATAGAAAGAATGTGTTTATTATTTCAAAAAATAACTTCCTTATAAAGCATGCATCGTCTACTCGGTCATCGTATTCGGTTTTGCCTGCACGGATCCCCCAGGCACATCTTTTAAATATCTGGAATATCTGGCTCAGTGTCAATAAAAACAAAAAACTGTGTCTAAGGTAATGGAGAATAGTACAGGAATAGCTAAGCAGTGATTATGAGGAAGCATCAGCACTATAATTAGCTGTAATGTTAAGTAGTTTATCTTTAATTAATTGTTTATTTTATTTTATTTTATTTGCTACAGAAGTTTACACCATGAGTCACAACAGATTGTTTTGTAATACTACTGAGGTGTCCTATTGGCTCAGGCCTCTGGGCCAAAGGAAAATCCAGGCCTGTTAAGATTTCTTGCTTTGTTTTCAACAGTTTCATTAAGCAATCTAGGAGCAGAGATGTCAAGTAACAAAGTACAAATAGTTTGTTACTTTACTTAAATAGATTGGTTATTTATATTTTACTGGAGTTATTTTTTTTCAGCTGACTTTTTACTTCTACTCCTTACATTTTCACACAAATATCTGTACTTTCTACTCCTTACATTTAAAATAGCCTCCTATTTAATTTCAGCTTGTTTTCATTCATGTACTTTTACATTTCAATAAAGGTTACTGAAAACATGCCTTTGAAGTTTGACTTTTTGCATCATAAAAATCAAATACAGATCTCATCAGTAATCACTCCAATACAGATCTCATCTGTAATCAGTCAAATACAGATCTCATCAGTAATCAGTCAAATACAGATCTCATCAGTAATCAGTCAAATACAGATCTCATCAGTAATCAGTCAAATACAGATCTCATCAGTAATCAGTCAAATACAGATCTCATCAGTAATCAGTCAAATACAGATCTCATCTGTAATCAGTCAAATACAGATCTCCTCAGTAATCAGTCAAATAAAGACCTCATCAGTAATCACTTAAATACAGATCTCATCAGTAATCACTCAAATACAGATCTCATCAGTAATCACTTAAATACAGATCTCATCAGTAATCACTCAAATACAGATCTCATCAGTAATCACTTAAATACAGATCTCATCAGTAATCACTCAAATACGGATCTCATCAGTAATCACTCAAATACAGATCTCATCAGTAATCACTTAGACAGATCTCATCAGTAATCACTCAAATACAGATCTCATCAGTAATCAGTCAAATACAGATCTCATCAGTAATCAGTCAAATAAAGATCTCATCAGTAATCACTTAAATACAGATCTCATCAGTAATCACTTAAATACAGATCTCATCAGTAATCACTCAAATACAGATCTCATCAGTAATCACTTAAATACAGATCTCATCATTAATCACTCAAATACAGATCTCATCAGTAATCACTCAAATACAGATCTCATCAGTAATCACTCAAATACGGATCTCATCAGTAATCACTCAAATACAGATCTCATCAGTAATCACTTAAAGACAGATCTCATCAGTAATCACTCAAATACAGATCTCATCAGTAATCACTCAAATACAGATCTCATCAGTAATCACTCAAATACAGATCTCATCAGTAATCACTTAAATACAGATCTCATCAGTAATCACTCAAATACAAATCTCATCAGTAATAACTCAAATACAGATCTCATCAGTAATCACTCCTATACAGATCTTATCTGTAATCAGTCAAATACAGATCTAATAAGTAATCAGTCAAACACGGATCTCATTAGTAATCACTCCAATACGGATCTTATCTGTAATCAGTCAAATACAGATCTCATCAGTAATCAGTCAAATACGGATCTCATCAGTAATCACTTAAATACAGATCTCATCAGTAATCACTCAATACAGATCTCATCAGTAATCACTCAAATACAGATCTCATCTGTAATCAGTCAAATACGGATCTCATCAGTAATCACTTAAATAAAGATCTCATCAGTATTCACTCAAATACAGATCTCATCAGTAACCACTCCAATACAGATCTTATCTGTAATCAGTGAAATACAGATCTCATCAGTAATCAGTCAAATACAGATCTCATCAGTAATCACTTAAATACAGATCTCATCAGTAATCAGTCAAATACAGATCTCATCAGTAATCACTCAAATACAGATCTCATTAGTAATCACTTAAATACAGATCTCATCAGTAATCACTCAAACACAAATCTCATCAGTAATAACTCAAATACAGATCTCATCAGTAATCACTCCAATACAGATCTTATCTGTAATCAGTAAAATACAGATCTAATAAGTAATCAGTCAAACACGGATCTCATCAGTAATCACTCCAATACGGATCTTATCTGTAATCAGTCAAATACAGATCTCATCAGTAATCAGTCAAACACGGATTTCATCAGTAATCACTTAAATACAGATCTCATCAGTAATCACTCAATACAGATCTCATCAGTAATCACTCAAATACGGATCTCATCTGTAATCAGTCAAATACGGATTTCATCAGTAATCACTTAAATAAAGATCTCATCAGTATTCACTCAAATACAGATCTCATCAGTAATCACTCCAATACAGATCTTATCTGTAATCAGTGAAATACAGATCTCATCAGTAATCAGTCAAATACAGATCTCATCAGTAATCACTTAAATACAGATCTCATCAGTGATCAGTCAAATACAGATCTCATCAGTAATCAGTCAAATACAGATCTCATCAGTAATCAGTCAAATGCAGATCTCATCTGTAATCAGTCAAATACAGATCTCATCAGTAATCAGTCAAATACAGATCCCATCAGTAATCAGTCAAATACAGATCTCATCAGTAATCACTCCAATACAGATCTTATCTGTAATCAGTCAAATACAGATCTCATCAGTAATCAGTCAAATACAGATCTCATCAGTAATCACTTAAATACAGATCTCATCAGTAATCACTTAAATACAGATCTCATCAGTAATCAGTCAAATACAGATCTCATCAGTAATCACTCAAATACAGATCTCATCAGTAATCAGTCAAATACAGATCTCATCTGTAATCACTCCAATACAGATCTTATCTGTAATCAGTCAAATACAGATCTCATCAGTAATCAGTCGAATACAGATCTCATCAGTAATCACTTAAATACAGATCTCATCAGCAATTACCTAAATACAGATCTCACCAGTAAATAGTCAAATACAGATCTCATTAGTAATCACTTAAATACAGATCTCATCAGTAATCACTCAAATACAGATCTCATCAGTAATCACTCCAATACAGATCTTATCTGTAATCAGTCAAATACAGATCTCATCAGTAATCACTTAAATAGAGATCTAGTCAGTAATGAGTCAAATACAGATCTCATCTGTAATCAGTCAAATACGGATCTCATCAGTAATGAGTCAAATACAGATCTCATCTGTAATCAGTCAAATACAGATCTCATCAGTAATCACTCAAATACGCATCTCATCAGTAATCAGTCAAATACGGATCTCATCAGTAATCACTCAAATACAGATCTCATCAGTAATCCCTTAAATACGGATCTCATCAGTAATCACTCAAATACAGATCTCATCAGTAATCAGTCAAATACGGATCTCATAAGTAATCACTTAAATACAGATCTCATCAGTAATCAGTAAAATACAGATCTCATCAGTAATTAGTTAAATACAGATCTCATCAGTAATCAGTCAAATACGGATCTCATAAGTAATCACTTAAATACAGATCTCATAAGTAATCAGTAAAATACAGATCTCATCAGTAATCACTTAAATAAAGATCTCATCAGTAATCAGTCAAATACAGATCTCATCAGTAATCTGTAAAATACAGATCTCATCAGTAATCACTCAAATACAGATCTCATCTGTAATCACTTAAATACAGATCTAATCAGTAATCAGTCAAATAAAGATCTCATCTGTAATCACTCAAATACAGATCTCATCAGTAATCAGTCAAATACAAATCTCATCAGTAATCACTTAAATAAAGATCTCATCAGTAATCAGTCAAATACAGATCTCATCAGTAATCACTTAAATACAGATCTCATCAGTAATCACTCAAATACAGAGCTCATCAGTAATCACTTAAATACAGATCTCATCAATAATCACTTAAATACAGATCTCATCAGTAATCACTTAAATACGGATCTCATCAGTAATCACTTAAATAAAGATCTCATCAGTAATCAGTAAAATACAGATCTCATCAGTAATCACTTAAATACAGATCTCATCAGTAATCACTTAAATACGGATCTCATCAGTAATCACTTAAATACAGATCTCATCAGTAATCACTTAAATACAGATCTCATCAGTAATCAGTCAAATACAGATCTCATCAGTAATCACTTAAATACAGATCTCATCAGTAATCAGTCAAATACAGATCTCATCAGTAATCAGTCAAATACAGATCTCATCAGTAATCCGTCAAATGCAGATCTCATCTGTAATCAGTCAAATACAGATCTCATCAGTAATCAGTCAAATACAGATCGCATCAGTAATCAGTCAAATACAGATCTCATCAGTAATCACTCCAATACAGATCTTATCTGTAATCAGTCAAATACAGATCTCATCAGTAATCAGTCAAATACAGATCTCATCAGTAATCACTTAAATACAGATCTCATCAGTAATCAGTCAAATACAGATCTCATCAGTAATCACTCAAATACAGATCTCATCAGTAATCAGTCAAATACAGATCTCATCTGTAATCACTTAAATACAGACCTCATCAGTAATCACTTAAATACAGATCTCATCAGTAATCAGTCGAATACAGATCTCATCAGTAATCTGTAAAATACAGATCTCATCAGTAATCACTCAAATACAGATCTCATCTGTAATCACTTAAATACAGATCTAATCAGTAATCAGTCAAATAAAGATCTCATCTGTAATCACTCAAATACAGATCTCATCAGTAATCAGTCAAATACAAATCTCATCAGTAATCACTTAAATACAGATCTCATCAGTAATCAGTCAAATACAGATCTCATCAGTAATCACTTAAATACAGATCTCATCAGTAATCACTCAAATACAGAGCTCATCAGTAATCACTTAAATACAGATCTCATCAATAATCACTTAAATACAGATCTCATCAGTAATCACTTAAATACGGATCTCATCAGTAATCACTTAAATAAAGATCTCATCAGTAATCAGTAAAATACAGATCTCATCAGTAATCACTTAAATACAGATCTCATCAGTAATCACTTAAATACGGATCTCATCAGTAATCACTTAAATACAGATCTCATCAGTAATCACTTAAATACAGATCTCATCAGTAATCAGTCAAATACAGATCTCATCAGTAATCACTTTAATACAGATCTCATCAGTAATCAGTCAAATACAGATCTCATCAGTAATCAGTCAAATACAGATCTCATCAGTAATCAGTCAAATGCAGATCTCATCTGTAATCAGTCAAATACAGATCTCATCAGTAATCAGTCAAATACAGATCGCATCAGTAATCAGTCAAATACAGATCTCATCAGTAATCACTCCAATACAGATCTTACCTGTAATCAGTCAAATACAGATCTCATCAGTAATCAGTCAAATACAGATCTCATCAGTAATCACTTAAATACAGATCTCATCAGTAATCAGTCAAATACAGATCTCATCAGTAATCACTCAAATACAGATCTCATCAGTAATCAGTCAAATACAGATCTCATCTGTAATCACTTAAATACAGATCTCATCAGTAATCACTCAAATACAGATCTCATCAGTAATCAGTCAAATACAGATCTCATCAGTAATCACTTAAATACAGATCTCATCAGTAATCAGTCAAATACAGATCTCATCAGTAATCACTCAAATACAGATCTCATCAGTAATCAGTCAAATACAGATCTCATCAGTAATCACTCACATACAGATCTCATCAGTAATCACTTAAATACAGATCTCATCAGTAATCACTCAAATACAGAGCTCATCAGTAATCACTTAAATACAGATCTCATCAATAATCACTTAAATACAGATGTCATCAGTAATCACTTAAATACAGATCTCATCAGTAATCAGTCAAATACAGATCTCATCTGTAATCAGTCAAATACAGATCTCATCAGTAATCAGTCAAATACAGATCTCATCAGCAATCAGTCAAATACAGATCTCATCAGTAATCACTCAAATACAGATCTCATCAGTAATCAGTCAAATACGGATCTCATAAGTAATTACTTAAATACAGATCTCATCAGTAATCAGTAAAATACAGATCTCATCAGTAATCACTTAAATACAGATCTCATCAGTAATCACTCAAATACAAATCTCATCAGTAATAACTCAAATACAGATCTCATCAGTAATCACTCCTATACAGATCTTATCTGTAATCAGTCAAATACAGATCTAATAAGTAATCAGTCAAACACGGATCTCATTAGTAATCACTCCAATACGGATCTTATCTGTAATCAGTCAAATACAGATCTCATCAGTAATCAGTCAAATACGGATCTCATCAGTAATCACTTAAATACAGATCTCATCAGTATTCACTCATATACAGATCTCATCAGTAATCACTCCAATACAGATCTTATCTGTAATCAGTGAAATACAGATCTCATCAGTAATCAGTCAAATACGGATCTCATCAGTAATCACTTAAATACAGATCTCATCAGTAATCAGTCAAATACAGATCTCATCAGTAATCACTCAAATACAGATCTCATCAGTAATCACTTAAATAAAGATCTCATCAGTAATCACTCAAACACAGATCTCATCAGTAATAACTCAAATACAGATCTCATCAGTAATCACTCAAACACAGATCTCATCAGTAATAACTCAAATACAGATCTCATCAGTAATCACTCCAATACAGATCTTATCTGTAATCAGTCAAATACAGATCTAATAAGTAATCAGTCAAACACAGATCTCATCAGTAATCACTCCAATACGGATCTCATCAGTAATCACTTAAATACAGATCTCATCAGTAATCACTCAAATACAGATCTCATCTGTAATCAGTCAAATACGGATCTCATCAGTAATCACTTAAATAAAGATCTCATCAGTATTCACTCAAATACAGATCTCATCAGTAATCACTCCAATACAGATCTTATCTGTAATCAGTGAAATAAAGATCTCATCAGTAATCAGTCAAATACGGATCTCATCAATAATCACTTAAATACAGATCTCATCAGTAATCAGTAAAATACAGATCTCATCAGTAATCACTTAAATACAGATCTCATCAGTAATCAGTCAAATACAGATCTCATCAGTAATCAGTCAAATACAGATCTCATCAGTAATCAGTCAAATGCAGATCTCATCAGTAATCAGTCAAATACAGATCTCATCAGTAATCAGTCAAATATAGATCCCATCAGTAATCAATCAAATACAGATCTCATCAGTAATCAGTCAAATACAGATCTCATCAGTAATCACTTAAATACAGATCTCATCAGTAATCACTTAAATACAGATCTCATCAGTAATCAGTCAAATACAGATCTCATCAGGAATCACTTAAATACGGATCTCATCAGTAATCACTTAAATACAGATCTCATCAGTAATCACTCAAATACAGATCTCATCAGTAATCAGTCAAATACAGATCTCATCTGTAATCACTCCAATACAGATCTTATCGGTAATCAGTCAAATACAGATCTCATCAGTAATCAGTAAAATACAGATCTCATCAGTAATCACTTAAATACAGATCTCATCAGCAATTACCTAAATACAGATCTCACCAGTAAATAGTCAAATACAGATCTCATTAGTAATCACTTAAATACAGATCTCATCAGTAATCACTCAAATACAGATCTCATCAGTAATCACTCCAATACGGATCTTATCTGTAATCAGTCAAATACAGATCTCATCAGTAATCACTCAAATACGGATCTCATCAGTAATCACTTAAATAGAGATATAATCAGTAATCACTCAAATACAGATCTCATCTGTAATCAGTCAAATACGGATCTCATCAGTAATCAGTCAAATACAGATCTCATCTGTAATCAGTCAAATATGGATCTCATCAGTAATCACTTAAATACAGATCTCATCAGTAATCACTCAAATACGCATCTCATCAGTAATCAGTCAAATACGGATCTCATCAGTAATCACTCAAATACAGATCTCATCAGTAATCACTTAAATACGGATCTCATCAGTAATCACTCAAATACAGATCTCATCAGTAATCAGTCAAATACGGATCTCATAAGTATTCACTTAAATACAGATCTCATCAGTAATCAGTAAAATACAGATCTCATCAGTAATTAGTTAAATACAGATCTCATCAGTAATCACTTAAATACAGATCTCATCAGTAATCACTTAAATACAGATCTCATCAGTAATCAGACAAATACAGATCTCATCAGTAATCACTCAAATACAGATGTCATCAGTAATCACTTAAATACAGATCTCATCAGTAAACAGTCAAATACAGATCTCATCAGTAATCACTCAAATACAGATCTCATCAGTAATCACTCAAATACAGATCTCATCAGTAATCAGTCAAATACAGATCTCATCAGTAATCAGTCAAATACAGATCTCATCAGTAATCACTTAAATACAGATCTCATCAGTAATCAGTAAAATACAGATCTCATCAGTAATCAGTCAAATACGGATCTCATAAGTAATCACTTAAATACAGATCTCATAAGTAATCAGTAAAATACAGATCTCATCAGTAATCACTTAATTACAGATCTCCTCAGTAATCAGTCAAATACAGATCTCATCAGTAATCTGTAAAATACAGATCTCATCAGTAATCACTCAAATACACATCTCATCTGTAATCAGTCAAATACAGATCTCATCAGTAATCACTCAAATACACATCTCATCTGTAATCACTTAAATACAGATCTAATCAGTAATCAGTCAAATACAAATCTCATCAGTAATCACTGAAATACAGATCTCATCAGTAATCAGTCAAATACAGATCTCACCAGTAATCACTTAAATACGGATCTCATCAGTAATCACTTAAATACAGATCTCATCAGTAATCAGTCAAATACAGATCTCATCAGTAATCACTTAAATACAGATCTCATCAGTAATCAGTCAAATACAGATCTCATCAGTAATCAGTCAAATACAGATCTCATCAGTAATCAGTCAAATACAGATCTCATCAGTAATCAGTCAAATACAGATCTCATCAGTAATCAGTCAAATACAGATCCCATCAGTAATCAGTCAAATACAGATCTCATCAGTAATCACTCCAATACAGATCTTATCTGTAATCAGTCAAATACAGATCTCATCAGTAATCAGTCAAATACAGATCTCATCAGTAATCACTTAAATACAGATCTCATCAGTAATCACTTAAATACAGATCTCATCAGTAATCAGTCAAATACAGATCTCATCAGTAATCACTTAAATACGGATCTCATCAGTAATCACTCAAATACGGATCTCATCAGTAATCACTTAAATAGAGATCTAATCAGTAATCACTCAAATACAGATCTCATCTGTAATCAGTCAAATACGGATCTCATCAGTAATCACTTAAATACGGATCTCATCAGTAATCACTGAAATACGCATCTCATCAGTAATCAGTCAAATACGGATCTCATAAGTAATCACTTGAATACAGATCTCATCAGTAATCAGTCAAATACAGATCTCATCAGTAATCAGTCAAATACAGATCTCATCTGTAATCAGTCAAATACAGATCTCATCAGTAATCAGTCAAATAAAGACCTCATCAGTAATCAGACAAATACAGATCTCATCTGTAATCACTCAAATACAGATGTCATCAGTAATCACTTAAATACAGATCTCATCAGTAATCAGTCAAATACAGATCTCATCAGTAATCACTCAAATACAGATCTCATCAGTAATCACTTAAATAAAGATCTCATCAGTAATCACTCAAATACAGATCTCATCAGTAATCACTCAAATACAGATCTCATCAGTAATCACTTAAATACAGATCTCATCAGTAATCAGTAAAATACAGATCTCATCAGTAATCAGTCAAATACGGATCTCATAAGTAATCACTCAAATACAGATCTCATAAGTAATCAGTAAAATACAGATCTCATCAGTAATCACTTAAAAACAGATCTCATTAGTAATCAGTCAAATACAGATCTCATCAGTAATCACTCAAATACAGATCTCATCTGTAATCACTTAAATACAGATCTAATCAGTAATCAGTCAAATAAAGATCTCATCTGTAATCACTCAAATACAGATCTCATCAGTAATCAGTCAAATACAAATCTCATCAGTAATCACTCAAATACAAATCTCATCAGTAATCACTGAAATACAGATCTCATCAGTAATCACTCCAATACAGATCTTATCTGTAATCAGTCAAATACAGATCTAATAAGTAATGAGTCAAACACAGATCTCATCAGTAATCACTCCAATACGGATCTCATCAGTAATCACTTAAATACAGATCTCATCAGTAATCACTCAAATACAGATCTCATCTGTAATCAGTCAAATACGGATCTCATCAGTAATCACTTAAATAAAGATCTCATCAGTATTCACTCAAATACAGATCTCATCAGTAATCACTCCAATACAGATCTTATCTGTAATCAGTGAAATAAAGATCTCATCAGTAATCAGTGAAATAAAGATCTCATCAATAATCACTTAAATACAGATCTCATCAGTAATCAGTAAAATACAGATCTCATCAGTAATCACTTAAATACAGATCTCATCAGTAATCAGTCAAATACAGATCTCATCAGTAATCAGTCAAATACAGATCTCATCAGTAATCAGTCAAATGCAGATCTCATCAGTAATCAGTCAAATACAGATCTCATCAGTAATCAGTCAAATATAGATCCCATCAGTAATCAGTCAAATACAGATCTCATCAGTAATCAGTTAAATACAGATCTCATCAGTAATCACTTAAATACAGATCTCATCAGTAATCACTTAAATACGGATCTCATCAGTAATCACTTAAATACAGATCTCATCAGTAATCACTCAAATACAGATCTCATCAGTAATCAGTCAAATACAGATCTCATCTGTAATCACTCCAATACAGATCTTATCGGTAATCAGTCAAATACAGATCTCATCAGTAATCAGTCGAATACAGATCTCATCAGTAATCACTCAAATACAGATCTCATCAGTAATCAGTCAAATACAGATCTCATCTGTAATCACTCCAATACAGATCTTATCGGTAATCAGTCAAATACAGATCTCATCAGTAATCAGTCGAATACAGATCTCATCAGTTATCACTTAAATACAGATCTCATCAGCAATTACCTAAATACAGATCTCACCAGTAAATAGTCAAATACAGATCTCATTAGTAATCACTTAAATACAGATCTCATCAGTAATCACTCAAATGAAGATCTCATCAGTAATCAGTCAAATACAGATCTCATCAGTAATCAGTCAAATATAGATCCCATCAGTAATCAGTCAAATACGAATCTCATCAGTAATCAGTTAAATACAGATCTCATCAGTAATCACTTAAATACAGATCTCATCAGTAATCACTTAAATACGGATCTCATCAGTAATCACTTAAATACAGATCTCATCAGTAATCACTCAAATACAGATCTCATCAGTAATCAGTCAAATACAGATCTCATCTGTAATCACTCCAATACAGATCTCATCGTTAATCAGTCAAATACAGATCTCATCAGTAATCAGTCGAATACAGATCTCATCAGTAATCACTTAAATACAGATCTCATCAGCAATTACCTAAATACAGATCTCACCAGTAAATAGTCAAATACAGATCTCATTAGTAATCACTTAAATACAGATCTCATCAGTAATCACTCAAATACAGATCTCATCAGTAATCACTCCAATACAGATCTTATCTGTAATCAGTCAAATACAGATCTCATCAGTAATCACTCAAATACGCATCTCATCAGTAATCAGTCAAATACGGATCTCATCAGTAATCACTCAAATACAGATCTCATCTGTAATCAGTCAAATGCGGATCTCATCAGTAATCAGTCAAATACAGATCTCATCTGTAATCAGTCAAATATGGATCTCATCAGTAATCACTTAAATACAGATCTCATCAGTAATCACTCAAATACGCATCTCATCAGTAATCAGTCAAATACGGATCTCATCAGTAATCACTCAAATACAGATCTCATCAGTAATCACTTAAATACGGATCTCATCAGTAATCACTCAAATACAGATCTCATCAGTAATCAGTCAAATACGGATCTCATAAGTAATCACTTAAATACAGTTCTCATCAGTAATCAGTAAAATACAGATCTCATCAGTAATTAGTTAAATACAGATCTCATCAGTAATCACTTAAATACAGATCTCATCAGTAATCACTTAAATACAGATCTCATCAGTAATCAGACAAATACAGGTCTCATCAGTAATCACTCAAATACAGATGTCATCAGTAAACAGTCAAATACAGATCTCATCAGTAATCACTCAAATACAGATCTCATCAGTAATCACTCAAATACAGATCTCATCAGTAATCACTCAAATACAGATCTCATTAGTAATCACTTAAATACAGATCTCATCAGTAATCAGTAAAATACAGATCTCATCAGTAATCAGTCAAATACGGATCTCATAAGTAATCACTTAAATACAGATCTCATAAGTAATCAGTAAAATACAGATCTCATCAGTAATCACTTAATTACAGATCTCATCAGTAATCAGTCAAATACAGATCTCATCAGTAATCTGTAAAATACAGATCTCTTCAGTAATCACTCAAATACACATCTCATCTGTAATCAGTCAAATACAGATCTCATCAGTAATCACTCAAATACAGATCTCATCTGTAATCACTTAAATACAGATCTAATCAGTAATCAGTCAAATAAAGATCTCATCTGTAATCACTCAAATACAGATCTCATCAGTAATCAGTCAAATACAAATCTCATCAGTAATCACTTAAATACAGATCTAATCAGTAATCAGTAAAATACAGATCTCATCAGTAATCACTCAAATACAAATCTCATCAGTAATCACTGAAATACAGATCTCATCAGTAATCAGTCAAATACAGATCTTAACAGTAATCACTCAAATACAAATCTCATCAGTAATCACTTAAATACAGATCTCATCAGTAATCAGTCAAATACAGATCTCATCAGTAATCACTTAAATACAGATCTCATCAGTAATCAGTCAAATACAGATCTCATCAGTAATCAGTCAAATACAGATCTCATCAGTAATCACTTAAATACAGATCTCATCAGTAATCAGTCAAATACAGATCTCATCAGTAATCACTTAAATACAGATCTCATCAGTAATCAGTCAAATACAGATCTCATTAGTAATCAGTCAAATACAGATCTCATCAGTAATCCCTCACATACAGATCTCATCAGTAATCACTTAAATACAGGTCTCATCAGTAATCAGTCAAATAGAGATCTCATCTGTAATCAGTCAAATACAGATCTCATCAGTAATCACTCAAATACAGATCTCATTAGTAATCAGTCAAATACAGATCTCATCAGTAATCACTCACATACAGATCTCATCAGTAATCACTTAAATACAGATCTCATCAGTAATCACTCAAATACAGAGCTCATCAGTAATCACTTAAATACAGATCTCATCAATAATCACTTAAATACAGATGTCATCAGTAATCACTTAAATACAGATCTCATCAGTAATCAGTCAAATACAGATCTCATCTGTAATCAGTCAAATACAGATCTCATCAGTAATCAGTCAAATACAGATCTCATCAGTAATCACTTAAATACGGATCTCATCAGTAATCACTTAAATACAGATCTCATCAGTAATCAGTAAAATACAGATCTCATCAGTAATCACTTAAATACAGATCTCATCAGTAATCACTCAAATACAGATCTCATCAGTAATCAGTTAAATACAGATCTCATTAGTAATCAGTCAAATACAGATCTCATCAGTAATCAGTCAAATACAGATCTCATCAGTAATCAATTAAATACGGATCTCATCAGTAATCAGTCAAATACGGATCTCATCAGTAATCACTCAAATACAGATTTCATCTGTAATCAGTCAAATACAGATCTCATCAGTAATCAGTCAAATACAGATCTCATCTGTAATCAGTCAAATACAGAGCTCATCAGTAATCACTTAAATACAGATCTTATAAGTAATCACTCAAATATAGATCTCATCAGTAATCACTCAAATACAGATCTCATCAGTAATCAGTCAAATACAGATCTCATCAGTAATCAGTCAAATACGGATCTCATAAGTAATTACTTAAATACAGATCTCATCAGTAATCAGTCAAATACAGATCTCATCAGTAATCACTTAAATACAGATCTCATCAGTAATCAGTCAAATACAGATCTCATCAGTAATCAGTCAAATACGGATCTCATAAGTAATTACTTAAATACAGATCTCATCAGTAATCAGTCAAATACAGATCTCATCAGTAATCACTTAAATACAGATCTCATCAGTAATCAGTCAAATACAGATCTCATCAGTAATCAGTCAAATACAGATCTTATCAGTAATCACTCAAATACACATCTCATCTGTAATCAGTCAAATACAGATCTCATCAGTAATTAGTTAAATACAGATCTCATCAGTAATCACTCAAATACAGATCTCATCTGTAATCACTTAAATACAGATCTAATCAGTAATCACTCAAATACAGATCTCATCTGTAATCAGTCAAATATAGATCTCATCAGTAATCAATTAAATACAGATCACATCAGTAATCAGTCAAATACAGATCTCATCAGTAATCACTCAAATACAAATCTCATCAGTAATCATTTAAATACAGATCTCATCAGTAATCATTCAAATACAGATCTCATCAGTAATCACTCAAATACAGATCTCATCAGTAATCACTTAAATACAGGTCTCATCAGTAATCAGTCAAATACAGATCTCATCAGTAATCACTTAAATACAGATCTCATTAGTAATCACTCAAATACAGATCTCATTAGTAATCACTCAAATACAGATCTCATCAGTAATCACTCACATACAGATCTCATCAATAATCACTTAAATACAGATCTCATCAGTAATCACTTAAATACGGATCTCATCAGTAATCACTCACATACAGATCTCATCAGTAATCAGTAAAATACAGATCTCATCAGTAATCACTTAAATACAGATCTCATCAGTAATCACTTAAATACAGATCTCATCAGTAATCAGTCAAATACAGATCTCATCAGTAATCACTTAAATACAGATCTCATCAGTAATCAGTCAAATACAGATCTCATCATTAAACAGTCAAATACAGATCTCATCAGTAATCACTCAAATACAGATCTCATCAGTAATCAGTCAAATACAGATCTCATCAGTAATCACTCAAATACAGATCTCATCTGTAATCAGTCAAATACAGATCTCAACAGTAATCACTTATATACAGATCTTATCAGTAATCACTCAAATACAGATCTCATCTGTAATCAGTCAAATACAGATCTCATCAGTAATCACTCAAATACAGATCTCATCAGTAATCAGTCAAATACAGATCTCATCAGTAATCACTTAAATACAGATCTCATCAGTAATCACTTAAATACCGATCTCATCAGTAATCACTCAAATACAAATCTCATCAGTAATCACTTAAATACAGATCTCATCAGTAGTCAGTCAAATATAAATCTCACCAGTAATCACTCAAATACAGATCTCATCTGTAATCAGTCAAATACAGATCTCATCAGTAATCACTTAAATACAGATCTCATCAGTAATCAGTCAAATACAGATCTCATCTGTAATCACTTAAATACAGATCAAATCAGTAATCACTGAAATGCAGATTTCATCTGTAATCAGTCAAATACAGATCTCATCAGTAATCACTTAAATACAGATCTCATCTGTAATCACTCAAATACAGATCTCATCAGTAATCACTCAAATACAGATCTCATCTGTAATCAGTCAAATACATATCTCATCAGTAATCACTTAAATACAGATCTCATCAGGAATCACTTAAATACAAATCTCATCAGTAATCACTTAAATACAGATCTCATCAGTAATCCGTCAAATACAGATCTCATCAGTAATCTGTCAAATACAGATCTCATCAGTAATCACTCAAATACAGATCTCATCAGTAATCACTCAAATACAGATCTCATCAGTAATCACTTAAATACAGATCTCATCAGTAATCAGTCAAATACAGATCTCATCAGTAATCACTTAAATACAGATCTCATCAGTAATCAGTCAAATACAGATCTCATCATTAAACAGTCAAATACAGATCTCATCAGTAATCACTCAAATACAGATCTCATCAGTAATCAGTCAAATACAGATCTCATCAGTAATCACTCAAATACAGATCTCATCTGTAATCACTTAAATACAGATCTCATCAGTAATCAGTCAAATACAGATCTCATCAGTAATCACTTAAATACAGATCTCATCAGTAATCAGTCAAATACAGATCTCATCATTAACCAGTCAAATACAGATCTCATCAGTAATCACTCAAATACAGATCTCATCAGTAATCAGTCAAATACAGATCTCATCAGTAATCAGTCGAATACGGATCTCATCAGTAATCACTCGAATACAGATCTCATCAGTAATCACTCAAATACAGATCTCATCAGTAATTAGTCAAATACAGATCTCATCAGCAATCAGTTAAATACAGATCTCATCAGTAATCACTTAAATACAAATCTTATCAGTAATCAGTAAAATACAGATCTAATCAGTAATCACTCAAATACAGATCTCATCTGTAATCAGTCAAATACAGATCTCATCAGTAATCACTCAAATACAGATCTCATCAGTAATCAGTCAAATACAGATCTCATCATTAATCACTTAAATACAGATCTCATCAGTAATCAGTCAAATACAGATCTCATCATTAATCACTGAAATACAGATCTCATCAGTAATCACTCAAATACAGATCTCATCAGTAATCAGTAAAATACAGATCTCATCAGTAATCACTTAAATACAGATCTCATCAGTAATCACTCAAATACAAATCTCATCAGTAATAACTCAAATACAGATCTCATCAGTAATCACTCCTATACAGATCTTATCTGTAATCAGTCAAATACAGATCTAATAAGTAATCAGTCAAACACGGATCTCATTAGTAATCACTCCAATACGGATCTTATCTGTAATCAGTCAAATACGGATCTCATCAGTAATCACTTAAATACAGATCTCATCAGTAATCACTCAATACAGATCTCAAGAACTCAATAATCAGTCAAATACAGATCTCATCAGTAATCACTCAAATACAGATCTCATCTGTAATCACTTAAATACAGATCTAATCAGTAATCAGTCAAATAAAGATCTCATCAGTAATCACTCAAATACAGATCTCATCAGAAATCAGTCAAATACAAATCTCATCAGTAATCACTTAAATACAGATCTCATCAGTAATCAGTAAAATACAGATCTCATCAGTCATCACTCAAATACAAATCTCATCAGTAATCACTGAAATACAGATCTCATCAGTAATCAGTCAAATACAGATCTCATCAGTAATCACTTAAATACAGATCTCATCAGTAATCAGTCAAATACAGATCTCATCAGTAATCACTTAAATACAGATCTCATCAGTAATCAGTCAAATACAGATCTCATCATTAACCAGTTAAATACAGATCTCATCAGTAATCACTCAAATACAGATCTCATCAGTAATCAGTCAAATACAGATCTCATCAGTAATCACTCAAATACAGATCTCATCTGTAATCACTTAAATATAGATCTCATCAGTAATCAGTCAAATACAGATCTCATCAGTAATCACTTAAATACAGATCTCATCAGTAATCAGTCAAATACAGATCTCATCATTAACCAGTCAAATACAGATCTCATCAGTAATCAGTCAAATACAGATCTCATCAGTATCACTCCAACACAGATTTTATCTGTAATCAGTCAAATACAGATCTCATCAGTAATCACTCGAATACGGATCTCATCAGTAATCACTCAAATACAGATCTCATCAGTAATTAGTCAAATACAGATCTCATCAGTAATCAGTTAAATACAGATCTCATCAGTAATCACTTAAATACAAATCTTATCAGTAATCAGTAAAATACAGATCTCATCAGTAATCACTCAAATACAGATCTCATCTGTAATCAGTCAAATACAGATCTCATCAGTAATCACTCAAATACAGATCTCATCAGTAATCACTCAAATACAGATCTCATCTGTAATCAGTCAAATACAGATCTCATCAGTAATCAGTCAAATACAGATCTCATCATTAATCACTTAAATACAGATCTCATCAGTAATCAGTCAAATACAGATCTCATCATTAATCACTGAAATACAGATCTCATCAGTAATCACTCAAATACAGATCTCATCAGTAATCAGTAAAATACAGATCTCATCAGTAATCACTTAAATACAGATCTCATCAGTAATCACTCAAATACAAATCTCATCAGTAATAACTCAAATACAGATCTCATCAGTAATCACTCCTATACAGATCTTATCTGTAATCAGTCAAATACAGATCTAATAAGTAATCAGTCAAACACGGATCTCATTAGTAATCACTCCAATACGGATCTTATCTGTAATCAGTCAAATACAGATCTCATCAGTAATCACTTAAATACAGATCTCATCAGTAATCACTCAATACAGATCTCAAGAACTCAATAATCAGTCAAATACAGATCTCATCAGTAATCACTCAAATACAGATCTCATCTGTAATCACTTAAATACAGATCTAATCAGTAATCAGTCAAATAAAGATCTCATCAGTAATCACTCAAATACAGATCTCATCAGTAATCAGTCAAATACAAATCTCATCAGTAATCACTTAAATACAGATCTCATCAGTAATCAGTCAAATACAGATCTCATCTGTAATCAGTCAAATACAGATCTCATCAGTAATCAGTCAAATACAGATCTCATCAGTAATCACTTAAATACGGATCTCATCAGTAATCAGTAAAATACAGTTCTCATCAGTAATCACTTAAATACAGATCTCATCAGTAATCAGTCAAATACAGATCTCATCAGTAATCACTCAAATACAGATCTCATCAGTAATCACTCAAATACAGATCTCATCTGTAATCACTCAAATACAGATCTCATCAGTAATCAGTTAAATACAGATCTCATCAGTAATCAGTCAAATACAGATCTCATCAGTAATCAGTCAAATACAGATCTCATCAGTAATCAATTAAGTACGGATCTCATCAGTAATCAGTCAAATACGGATCTCATCAGTAATCACTTAAATACAGATCTCATCTGTAATCAGTCAAATACAGATCTCATCAGTAATCAGTCAAATACAGATCTCATCTGTAATCAGTCAAATACAGATCTCATCAGTAATCACTTAAATACAGATCTCATAAGTAATCACTCAAATATAGATCTCATCAGTAATCACTCAAATACAGATCTCATCAGTAATCACTTCAATACAGATCTCATCAGTAATCAGTCAAATACAGATCTCATCAGTAATCAGTCAAATACGGATCTCATAAGTAATTACTTAAATACAGATCTCATCAGTAATCAGTAAAATACAGATCTCATCAGTAATCACTTAAAAACAGATCTCATCAGTAATCAGTCAAATACAGATCTCATCAGTAATCTGTAAAATACAGATCTTATCAGTAATCACTCAAATACACATCTCATCTGTAATCAGTCAAATACAGATCTCATCAGTAATTAGTTAAATACAGATCTCATCAGTAATAACTCAAATACAGATCTCATCTGTAATCACTTAAATACATATCTAATCAGTAATCACTCAAATACAGATCTCATCTGTAATCAGTCAAATACAGATCTCATCAGTAATCTGTCAAATACAGATCTCATCAGTAATCACTCAAATACAGATCTCATCAGTAATCACTCAAATACAGATCTCATCAGTAATCACTTAAATACAGATCTCATCAGTAATCAGTCAAATACAGATCTCATCATTAACCAGTCAAATACAGATCTCATCAGTAATCACTCAAATACAGATCTCATCAGTAATCAGTCAAATACAGATCTCATCAGTAATCACTCAAATACAGATCTCATCTGTAATCACTTAAATATAGATCTCATCAGTAATCAGTCAAATACAGATCTCATCAGTAATCACTTAAATACAGATCTCATCAGTAATCAGTCAAATACAGATCTCATCATTAACCAGTCAAATACAGATCTCATCAGTAATCACTCAAATACAGATCTCATCAGTAATCAGTCAAATACAGATCTCATCAGTATCACTCCAATACAGATTTTATCTGTAATCAGTCAAATACAGATCTCATCAGTAATCAGTCGAATACGGATCTCATCAGTAATCACTCGAATACAGATCTCATCAGTAATCACTCAAATACAGATCTCATCAGTAATTAGTCAAATACAGATCTCATCTGTAATCACTTAAATACAGATCTAATCAGTAATCACTCAAATACAGATCTCATCTGTAATCAGTCAAATACAGATCTCATCAGTAATCACTTAAATACAGATCTTATCAGTAATCAGTCAAATACAGATCTCATCAGTAATCACTCAAATACAAATCTCATCAGTAATCACTTAAATACAGATCTCATCAGTAATCAGTCAAATACAGATCTCATCAGTAATCAGTCAAATACAGATCTCATCAGTAATCACTTAAATACAGATCTCATCAGTAATCAGTCAAATACAGATCTCATCAGTAATCACTTCAATACAGATCTCATCAGTAATCACTCAAATACAGATCTCATTAGTAATCACTCAAATACAGATCTCATCAGTAATCACTCACATACAGATCTCATCAGTAATCACTTAAATACAGATCTCATCTGTAATCACTCAAATACAGATCTCATCAGTAATCAGTTAAATACAGATCTCATCAGTAATCAGTCAAATACAGATCTCATCAGTAATCAGTCAAATACAGATCTCATCAGTAATCAATTAAATACGGATCTCATCAGTAATCAGTCAAATATGGATCTCATCAGTAATCACTCAAATACAGATCTCATCTGTAATCAGTCAAATACAGATCTCATCAGTAATCACTTAAATACAGATCTCATCTGTAATCAGTCAAATACAGATCTCATCAGTAATCACTTAAATACAGATCTCATAAGTAATCACTCAAATATAGATCTCATCAGTAATCACTCAAATACAGATCTCATCAGTAATCACTTAAATACAGATCTCATCAGTAATCAGTCAAATACAGATCTCATCAGTTATCAGTCAAATACGGATCTTATCAGTAATCAGTCAAATACAGATCTCATCAGTAATCAGTAAAATACAGATCTTATCAGTAATCACTCAAATACACATCTCATCTGTAATCAGTCAAATACAGATCTCATCAGTAATTAGTTAAATACAGATCTCATCAGTAATCACTCAAATACAGATCTCATCTGTAATCACTTAAATACAGATCTAATCAGTAATCACTCAAATACAGATCTCATCTGTAATCAGTCAAATACAGATCTCATCAGTAATCACTTAAATACAGATCTTATCAGTAATCAGTCAAATACAGATCTCATCAGTAATCACTCAAATACAAATCTCATCAGTAATCACTTAAATACAGATCTAATCAGTAATCACTCAAATACAGATCTCATCTGTAATCAGTCAAATACAGATCTCATCAGTAATCACTTAAATACAAATCTCATCAGTAATCACTTAAATACAGATCTCATCAGTAATCCGTCAAATACAGATCTCATCAGTAATCTGTCAAATACAGATCTCATCAGTAATCACTCAAATACAGATCTCATCAGTAATCACTCAAATACAGATCTCATCAGTAATCACTTAAATACAGATCTCATCAGTAATCAGTCAAATACAGATCTCATCATTAACCAGTCAAATACAGATCTCATCAGTAATCACTCAAATACAGATCTCATCAGTAATCAGTCAAATACAGATCTCATCAGTAATCACTCAAATACAGATCTCATCAGTAATCACTCAAATACAGATCTCATCTGTAATCACTTAAATATAGATCTCATCAGTAATCAGTCAAATACAGATCTCATCTGTAATCACTTAAATATAGATCTCATCAGTAATCAGTCAAATACAGATCTCATCAGTAATCACTTAAATACAGATCTCATCAGTAATCAGTCAAATACAGATCTCATCATTAACCAGTCAAATACAGATCTCATCAGTAATCACTCAAATACAGATCTCATCAGTAATCAGTCAAATACAGATCTCATCAGTAATCACTTATATACAGATCTTATCAGTAATCACTCAAATACAGATCTCATCTGTAATCAGTCAAATACAGATCTCATCAGTAATCACTCAAATACAGATCTCATCAGTAATCAGTCAAATACAGATCTCATCAGTAATCACTTAAATACAGATCTCATCAGTAATCACTTAAATACCGATCTCATCAGTAATCACTCAAATACAAATCTCATCAGTAATCACTTAAATACAGATCTCATCAGTAGTCAGTCAAATATAAATCTCACCAGTAATCACTCAAATACAGATCTCATCTGTAATCAGTCAAATACAGATCTCATCAGTAATCACTTAAATACAGATCTCATCAGTAATCAGTCAAATACAGATCTCATCTGTAATCACTTAAATACAGATCAAATCAGTAATCACTGAAATGCAGATTTCATCTGTAATCAGTCAAATACAGATCTCATCAGTAATCACTTAAATACAGATCTCATCTGTAATCACTCAAATACAGATCTCATCAGTAATCACTCAAATACAGATCTCATCTGTAATCAGTCAAATACATATCTCATCAGTAATCACTTAAATACAGATCTCATCAGGAATCACTTAAATACAAATCTCATCAGTAATCACTTAAATACAGATCTCATCAGTAATCCGTCAAATACAGATCTCATCAGTAATCTGTCAAATACAGATCTCATCAGTAATCACTCAAATACAGATCTCATCAGTAATCACTCAAATACAGATCTCATCAGTAATCACTTAAATACAGATCTCATCAGTAATCAGTCAAATACAGATCTCATCAGTAATCACTTAAATACAGATCTCATCAGTAATCAGTCAAATACAGATCTCATCATTAAACAGTCAAATACAGATCTCATCAGTAATCACTCAAATACAGATCTCATCAGTAATCAGTCAAATACAGATCTCATCAGTAATCACTCAAATACAGATCTCATCTGTAATCACTTAAATACAGATCTCATCAGTAATCAGTCAAATACAGATCTCATCAGTAATCACTTAAATACAGATCTCATCAGTAATCAGTCAAATACAGATCTCATCATTAACCAGTCAAATACAGATCTCATCAGTAATCACTCAAATACAGATCTCATCAGTAATCAGTCAAATACAGATCTCATCAGTAATCAGTCGAATACGGATCTCATCAGTAATCACTCGAATACAGATCTCATCAGTAATCACTCAAATACAGATCTCATCAGTAATTAGTCAAATACAGATCTCATCAGCAATCAGTTAAATACAGATCTCATCAGTAATCACTTAAATACAAATCTTATCAGTAATCAGTAAAATACAGATCTAATCAGTAATCACTCAAATACAGATCTCATCTGTAATCAGTCAAATACAGATCTCATCAGTAATCACTCAAATACAGATCTCATCAGTAATCACTCAAATACAGATCTCATCAGTAATCAGTCAAATACAGATCTCATCATTAATCACTTAAATACAGATCTCATCAGTAATCAGTCAAATACAGATCTCATCATTAATCACTGAAATACAGATCTCATCAGTAATCACTCAAATACAGATCTCATCAGTAATCAGTAAAATACAGATCTCATCAGTAATCACTTAAATACAGATCTCATCAGTAATCACTCAAATACAAATCTCATCAGTAATAACTCAAATACAGATCTCATCAGTAATCACTCCTATACAGATCTTATCTGTAATCAGTCAAATACAGATCTAATAAGTAATCAGTCAAACACGGATCTCATTAGTAATCACTCCAATACGGATCTTATCTGTAATCAGTCAAATACGGATCTCATCAGTAATCACTTAAATACAGATCTCATCAGTAATCACTCAATACAGATCTCAAGAACTCAATAATCAGTCAAATACAGATCTCATCAGTAATCACTCAAATACAGATCTCATCTGTAATCACTTAAATACAGATCTAATCAGTAATCAGTCAAATAAAGATCTCATCAGTAATCACTCAAATACAGATCTCATCAGAAATCAGTCAAATACAAATCTCATCAGTAATCACTTAAATACAGATCTCATCAGTAATCAGTAAAATACAGATCTCATCAGTCATCACTCAAATACAAATCTCATCAGTAATCACTGAAATACAGATCTCATCAGTAATCAGTCAAATACAGATCTCATCAGTAATCACTTAAATACAGATCTCATCAGTAATCAGTCAAATACAGATCTCATCAGTAATCACTTAAATACAGATCTCATCAGTAATCAGTCAAATACAGATCTCATCATTAACCAGTTAAATACAGATCTCATCAGTAATCACTCAAATACAGATCTCATCAGTAATCAGTCAAATACAGATCTCATCAGTAATCACTCAAATACAGATCTCATCTGTAATCACTTAAATATAGATCTCATCAGTAATCAGTCAAATACAGATCTCATCAGTAATCACTTAAATACAGATCTCATCAGTAATCAGTCAAATACAGATCTCATCATTAACCAGTCAAATACAGATCTCATCAGTAATCAGTCAAATACAGATCTCATCAGTATCACTCCAACACAGATTTTATCTGTAATCAGTCAAATACAGATCTCATCAGTAATCACTCGAATACGGATCTCATCAGTAATCACTCAAATACAGATCTCATCAGTAATTAGTCAAATACAGATCTCATCAGTAATCAGTTAAATACAGATCTCATCAGTAATCACTTAAATACAAATCTTATCAGTAATCAGTAAAATACAGATCTCATCAGTAATCACTCAAATACAGATCTCATCTGTAATCAGTCAAATACAGATCTCATCAGTAATCACTCAAATACAGATCTCATCAGTAATCACTCAAATACAGATCTCATCTGTAATCAGTCAAATACAGATCTCATCAGTAATCAGTCAAATACAGATCTCATCATTAATCACTTAAATACAGATCTCATCAGTAATCAGTCAAATACAGATCTCATCATTAATCACTGAAATACAGATCTCATCAGTAATCACTCAAATACAGATCTCATCAGTAATCAGTAAAATACAGATCTCATCAGTAATCACTTAAATACAGATCTCATCAGTAATCACTCAAATACAAATCTCATCAGTAATAACTCAAATACAGATCTCATCAGTAATCACTCCTATACAGATCTTATCTGTAATCAGTCAAATACAGATCTAATAAGTAATCAGTCAAACACGGATCTCATTAGTAATCACTCCAATACGGATCTTATCTGTAATCAGTCAAATACAGATCTCATCAGTAATCACTTAAATACAGATCTCATCAGTAATCACTCAATACAGATCTCAAGAACTCAATAATCAGTCAAATACAGATCTCATCAGTAATCACTCAAATACAGATCTCATCTGTAATCACTTAAATACAGATCTAATCAGTAATCAGTCAAATAAAGATCTCATCAGTAATCACTCAAATACAGATCTCATCAGTAATCAGTCAAATACAAATCTCATCAGTAATCACTTAAATACAGATCTCATCAGTAATCAGTCAAATACAGATCTCATCTGTAATCAGTCAAATACAGATCTCATCAGTAATCAGTCAAATACAGATCTCATCAGTAATCACTTAAATACGGATCTCATCAGTAATCAGTAAAATACAGTTCTCATCAGTAATCACTTAAATACAGATCTCATCAGTAATCAGTCAAATACAGATCTCATCAGTAATCACTCAAATACAGATCTCATCAGTAATCACTCAAATACAGATCTCATCTGTAATCACTCAAATACAGATCTCATCAGTAATCAGTTAAATACAGATCTCATCAGTAATCAGTCAAATACAGATCTCATCAGTAATCAGTCAAATACAGATCTCATCAGTAATCAATTAAGTACGGATCTCATCAGTAATCAGTCAAATACGGATCTCATCAGTAATCACTTAAATACAGATCTCATCTGTAATCAGTCAAATACAGATCTCATCAGTAATCAGTCAAATACAGATCTCATCTGTAATCAGTCAAATACAGATCTCATCAGTAATCACTTAAATACAGATCTCATAAGTAATCACTCAAATATAGATCTCATCAGTAATCACTCAAATACAGATCTCATCAGTAATCACTTCAATACAGATCTCATCAGTAATCAGTCAAATACAGATCTCATCAGTAATCAGTCAAATACGGATCTCATAAGTAATTACTTAAATACAGATCTCATCAGTAATCAGTAAAATACAGATCTCATCAGTAATCACTTAAAAACAGATCTCATCAGTAATCAGTCAAATACAGATCTCATCAGTAATCTGTAAAATACAGATCTTATCAGTAATCACTCAAATACACATCTCATCTGTAATCAGTCAAATACAGATCTCATCAGTAATTAGTTAAATACAGATCTCATCAGTAATAACTCAAATACAGATCTCATCTGTAATCACTTAAATACATATCTAATCAGTAATCACTCAAATACAGATCTCATCTGTAATCAGTCAAATACAGATCTCATCAGTAATCTGTCAAATACAGATCTCATCAGTAATCACTCAAATACAGATCTCATCAGTAATCACTCAAATACAGATCTCATCAGTAATCACTTAAATACAGATCTCATCAGTAATCAGTCAAATACAGATCTCATCATTAACCAGTCAAATACAGATCTCATCAGTAATCACTCAAATACAGATCTCATCAGTAATCAGTCAAATACAGATCTCATCAGTAATCACTCAAATACAGATCTCATCTGTAATCACTTAAATATAGATCTCATCAGTAATCAGTCAAATACAGATCTCATCAGTAATCACTTAAATACAGATCTCATCAGTAATCAGTCAAATACAGATCTCATCATTAACCAGTCAAATACAGATCTCATCAGTAATCACTCAAATACAGATCTCATCAGTAATCAGTCAAATACAGATCTCATCAGTATCACTCCAATACAGATTTTATCTGTAATCAGTCAAATACAGATCTCATCAGTAATCAGTCGAATACGGATCTCATCAGTAATCACTCGAATACAGATCTCATCAGTAATCACTCAAATACAGATCTCATCAGTAATTAGTCAAATACAGATCTCATCTGTAATCACTTAAATACAGATCTAATCAGTAATCACTCAAATACAGATCTCATCTGTAATCAGTCAAATACAGATCTCATCAGTAATCACTTAAATACAGATCTTATCAGTAATCAGTCAAATACAGATCTCATCAGTAATCACTCAAATACAAATCTCATCAGTAATCACTTAAATACAGATCTCATCAGTAATCAGTCAAATACAGATCTCATCAGTAATCAGTCAAATACAGATCTCATCAGTAATCACTTAAATACAGATCTCATCAGTAATCAGTCAAATACAGATCTCATCAGTAATCACTTCAATACAGATCTCATCAGTAATCACTCAAATACAGATCTCATTAGTAATCACTCAAATACAGATCTCATCAGTAATCACTCACATACAGATCTCATCAGTAATCACTTAAATACAGATCTCATCTGTAATCACTCAAATACAGATCTCATCAGTAATCAGTTAAATACAGATCTCATCAGTAATCAGTCAAATACAGATCTCATCAGTAATCAGTCAAATACAGATCTCATCAGTAATCAATTAAATACGGATCTCATCAGTAATCAGTCAAATATGGATCTCATCAGTAATCACTCAAATACAGATCTCATCTGTAATCAGTCAAATACAGATCTCATCAGTAATCACTTAAATACAGATCTCATCTGTAATCAGTCAAATACAGATCTCATCAGTAATCACTTAAATACAGATCTCATAAGTAATCACTCAAATATAGATCTCATCAGTAATCACTCAAATACAGATCTCATCAGTAATCACTTAAATACAGATCTCATCAGTAATCAGTCAAATACAGATCTCATCAGTTATCAGTCAAATACGGATCTTATCAGTAATCAGTCAAATACAGATCTCATCAGTAATCAGTAAAATACAGATCTTATCAGTAATCACTCAAATACACATCTCATCTGTAATCAGTCAAATACAGATCTCATCAGTAATTAGTTAAATACAGATCTCATCAGTAATCACTCAAATACAGATCTCATCTGTAATCACTTAAATACAGATCTAATCAGTAATCACTCAAATACAGATCTCATCTGTAATCAGTCAAATACAGATCTCATCAGTAATCACTTAAATACAGATCTTATCAGTAATCAGTCAAATACAGATCTCATCAGTAATCACTCAAATACAAATCTCATCAGTAATCACTTAAATACAGATCTAATCAGTAATCACTCAAATACAGATCTCATCTGTAATCAGTCAAATACAGATCTCATCAGTAATCACTTAAATACAAATCTCATCAGTAATCACTTAAATACAGATCTCATCAGTAATCCGTCAAATACAGATCTCATCAGTAATCTGTCAAATACAGATCTCATCAGTAATCACTCAAATACAGATCTCATCAGTAATCACTCAAATACAGATCTCATCAGTAATCACTTAAATACAGATCTCATCAGTAATCAGTCAAATACAGATCTCATCATTAACCAGTCAAATACAGATCTCATCAGTAATCACTCAAATACAGATCTCATCAGTAATCAGTCAAATACAGATCTCATCAGTAATCACTCAAATACAGATCTCATCAGTAATCACTCAAATACAGATCTCATCTGTAATCACTTAAATATAGATCTCATCAGTAATCAGTCAAATACAGATCTCATCTGTAATCACTTAAATATAGATCTCATCAGTAATCAGTCAAATACAGATCTCATCAGTAATCACTTAAATACAGATCTCATCAGTAATCAGTCAAATACAGATCTCATCATTAACCAGTCAAATACAGATCTCATCAGTAATCACTCAAATACAGATCTCATCAGTAATCAGTCAAATACAGATCTCATCAGTATCACTCCAATACAGATTTTATCTGTAATCAGTCAAATACAGATCTCATCAGTAATCAGTCGAATACGGATCTCATCAGTAATCACTCGAATACAGATCTCATCAGTAATCACTCAAATACAGATCTCATCAGTAATTAGTCAAATACAGATCTCATCTGTAATCACTTAAATACAGATCTAATCAGTAATCACTCAAATACAGATCTCATCTGTAATCAGTCAAATACAGATCTCATCAGTAATCACTTAAATACAGATCTTATCAGTAATCAGTCAAATACAGATCTCATCAGTAATCACTCAAATACAAATCTCATCAGTAATCACTTAAATACAGATCTCATCAGTAATCAGTCAAATACAGATCTCATCAGTAATCAGTCAAATACAGATCTCATCAGTAATCACTTAAATACAGATCTCATCAGTAATCAGTCAAATACAGATCTCATCAGTAATCACTTCAATACAGATCTCATCAGTAATCACTCAAATACAGATCTCATTAGTAATCACTCAAATACAGATCTCATCAGTAATCACTCACATACAGATCTCATCAGTAATCACTTAAATACAGATCTCATCTGTAATCACTCAAATACAGATCTCATCAGTAATCAGTTAAATACAGATCTCATCAGTAATCAGTCAAATACAGATCTCATCAGTAATCAGTCAAATACAGATCTCATCAGTAATCAATTAAATACGGATCTCATCAGTAATCAGTCAAATATGGATCTCATCAGTAATCACTCAAATACAGATCTCATCTGTAATCAGTCAAATACAGATCTCATCAGTAATCACTTAAATACAGATCTCATCTGTAATCAGTCAAATACAGATCTCATCAGTAATCACTTAAATACAGATCTCATAAGTAATCACTCAAATATAGATCTCATCAGTAATCACTCAAATACAGATCTCATCAGTAATCACTTAAATACAGATCTCATCAGTAATCAGTCAAATACAGATCTCATCAGTTATCAGTCAAATACGGATCTCATAAGTAATTACTTAAATACAGATCTCATCAGTAATCAGTAAAATGCAGATCTCATCAGTAATCACTTAAATACAGATCTCATCAGTAATCAGTCAAATACAGATCTCATCAGTAATCAGTAAAATACAGATCTTATCAGTAATCACTCAAATACACATCTCATCTGTAATCAGTCAAATACAGATCTCATCAGTAATTAGTTAAATACAGATCTCATCAGTAATCACTCAAATACAGATCTCATCTGTAATCACTTAAATACAGATCTAATCAGTAATCACTCAAATACAGATCTCATCTGTAATCAGTCAAATACAGATCTCATCAGTAATCACTTAAATACAGATCTTATCAGTAATCAGTCAAATACAGATCTCATCAGTAATCACTCAAATACAAATCTCATCAGTAATCACTTAAATACAGATCTAATCAGTAATCACTCAAATACAGATCTCATCTGTAATCAGTCAAATACAGATCTCATCAGTAATCACTTAAATACAAATCTCATCAGTAATCACTTAAATACAGATCTCATCAGTAATCCGTCAAATACAGATCTCATCAGTAATCTGTCAAATACAGATCTCATCAGTAATCACTCAAATACAGATCTCATCAGTAATCACTCAAATACAGATCTCATCAGTAATCACTTAAATACAGATCTCATCAGTAATCAGTCAAATACAGATCTCATCATTAACCAGTCAAATACAGATCTCATCAGTAATCACTCAAATACAGATCTCATCAGTAATCAGTCAAATACAGATCTCATCAGTAATCACTCAAATACAGATCTCATCAGTAATCACTCAAATACAGATCTCATCTGTAATCACTTAAATATAGATCTCATCAGTAATCAGTCAAATACAGATCTCATCTGTAATCACTTAAATATAGATCTCATCAGTAATCAGTCAAATACAGATCTCATCAGTAATCACTTAAATACAGATCTCATCAGTAATCAGTCAAATACAGATCTCATCATTAACCAGTCAAATACAGATCTCATCAGTAATCACTCAAATACAGATCTCATCAGTAATCAGTCAAATACAGATCTCATCAGTATCACTCCAATACAGATTTTATCTGTAATCAGTCAAATACAGATCTCATCAGTAATCAGTCGAATACGGATCTCATCAGTAATCACTCGAATACAGATCTCATCAGTAATCACTCAAATACAGATCTCATCAGTAATTAGTCAAATACAGATCTCATCTGTAATCACTCAAATACAGATCTAATCAGTAATCACTCAAATACAGATCTCATCTGTAATCAGTCAAATACAGATCTCATCAGTAATCACTTAAATACAGATCTTATCAGTAATCAGTCAAATACAGATCTCATCAGTAATCACTCAAATACAAATCTCATCAGTAATCACTTAAATACAGATCTCATCAGTAATCAGTCAAATACAGATCTCATCAGTAATCAGTCAAATACAGATCTCATCAGTAATCACTTAAATACAGATCTCATCAGTAATCAGTCAAATACAGATCTCATCAGTAATCACTTCAATACAGATCTCATCAGTAATCACTCAAATACAGATCTCATTAGTAATCACTCAAATACAGATCTCATCAGTAATCACTCACATACAGATCTCATCAGTAATCACTTAAATACAGATCTCATCTGTAATCACTCAAATACAGATCTCATCAGTAATCAGTTAAATACAGATCTCATCAGTAATCAGTCAAATACAGATCTCATCAGTAATCAGTCAAATACAGATCTCATCAGTAATCAATTAAATACGGATCTCATCAGTAATCAGTCAAATATGGATCTCATCAGTAATCACTCAAATACAGATCTCATCTGTAATCAGTCAAATACAGATCTCATCAGTAATCACTTAAATACAGATCTCATCTGTAATCAGTCAAATACAGATCTCATCAGTAATCACTTAAATACAGATCTCATAAGTAATCACTCAAATATAGATCTCATCAGTAATCACTCAAATACAGATCTCATCAGTAATCACTTAAATACAGATCTCATCAGTAATCAGTCAAATACAGATCTCATCAGTTATCAGTCAAATACGGATCTCATAAGTAATTACTTAAATACAGATCTCATCAGTAATCAGTAAAATACAGATCTCATCAGTAATCACTTAAATACAGATCTCATCAGTAATCAGTCAAATACAGATCTCATCAGTAATCAGTAAAATACAGATCTTATCAGTAATCACTCAAATACACATCTCATCTGTAATCAGTCAAATACAGATCTCATCAGTAATTAGTTAAATACAGATCTCATCAGTAATCACTCAAATACAGATCTCATCTGTAATCACTTAAATACAGATCTAATCAGTAATCACTCAAATACAGATCTCATCTGTAATCAGTCAAATACAGATCTCATCAGTAATCACTTAAATACAGATCTTATCAGTAATCAGTCAAATACAGATCTCATCAGTAATCACTCAAATACAAATCTCATCAGTAATCACTTAAATACAGATCTCATCAGTAATCAGTCAAATACAGATCTCATCAGTAATCAGTCAAATACAGATCTCATCAGTAATCACTTAAATACAGATCTCATCAGTAATCAGTCAAATACAGATCTCATCAGTAATCACTTCAATACAGATCTCATCAGTAATCACTCAAATACAGATCTCATTAGTAATCACTCAAATACAGATCTCATCAGTAATCAGTCACATACAGATCTCATCAGTAATCACTTAAATACAGATCTCATCAGTAATCACTCAAATACAGAGCTCATCAGTAATCACTTAAATACAGATCTCATCAATAATCACTTAAATACAGATCTCATCAGTAATCACTTAAATACGGATCTCATCAGTAATCACTTAAATACAGATCTCATCAGTAATCAGTAAAATACAGATCTCATCAGTAATCACTTAAATACAGATCTCATCAGTAATCAGTAAAATACAGATCTCATCTGTAATCACTCAAATACAGATCTCATCAGTAATCAGTTAAATACAGATCTCATCAGTAATCACTCAAATACAGATCTCATCAGTAATCAGTCAAATACAGATCTCATCAGTAATCACTTAAATACAAATCTTATCAGTAATCACTTAAATACAGATCTAATCAGTAATCACTCAAATACAGATCTCATCTGTAATCAGTCAATTACAGATCTCAACAGTAATCACTTAAATACAGATCTTATCAGTAATCACTCAAATACAGATCTCATCTGTAATCAGTCAAATACAGATCTCATCAGTAATCACTCAAATACAGATCTCATCTGTAATCAGTCAAATACAGATCTCATCAGTAATCACTTAAATACAGATCTCATCAGTAATCACTTAAATACAGATCTCATCAGTAATCACTCAAATACAAATCTCATCAGTAATCACTTAAATACAGATCTCATCAGTAGTCAGTCAAATATAAATCTCATCAGTAGTCAGTCAAATACAGATCTCATCAGTAACCAGTCAAATACAGATCTCATCAGTAATCACTTAAATACAGATCTCATCAGTAACCAGTCAAATACAGATCTCATCTGTAATCACTTAAATACATATCAAATCAGTAATCACTGAAATGCAGATTTCATCTGTAATCAGTCAAATACAGATCTCATCAGTAATCACTTAAATACAGATCTCATCTGTAATCACTTAAATACAAATCTCATCAGTAATCACTTAAATACAGATCTCATCAGTTCTCCGTCAAATACAGATCTCATCAGTAATCTGTCAAATACAGATCTCATCAGTAATCACTCAAATACAGATCTCATCAGTAATCACTCAAATACAGATCTCATCAGTAATCACTTAAATACAGATCTCATCAGTAATCACTCAAATACAGATCTCATCATTAACCAGTCAAATACAGATCTCATCAGTAATCAGTCAAATACAGATCTCATCAGTAATCAGTCAAATACAGATCTCATCAGTAATCACTCAAATACAGATCTCATCTGTAATCACTTAAATATAGATCTCATCAGTAATCAGTCAAATACAGATCTCATCAGTAATCACTTAAATACAGATCTCATCAGTAATCAGTCAAATACAGATCTCATCATTAACCAGTCAAATACAGATCTCATCAGTAATCACTCAAATACAGATCTCATCAGTAATCAGTCAAATACAGATCTCATCAGTATCACTCCAATACAGATTTTATCTGTAATCAGTCAAATACAGATCTCATCAGTAATCAGTCGAATACGGATCTCATCAGTAATCACTCGAATACAGATCTCATCAGTAATCACTCAAATACAGATCTCATCAGTAATTAGTCAAATACAGATCTCATCAGTAATCACTTAAATACAAATCTTATCAGTAATCAGTAAAATACAGATCTAATCAGTAATCACTCAAATACAGATCTCATCAGTAATCACTCAAATACAGATCTCATCAGTAATCACTCAAATACAGATCTCATCAGTAATCAGTCAAATACAGATCTCATCGGTAATCACTCAAATACAGATCTCATCTGTAATCACTCAAATACAGATCTCATCAGTAATCACTCAAATACAGATCAGGTCAGGTCAGCATTGCAGTAACACTGACATGGTTGTGTTGTGTTGGTGTGTGTTGCGCTGGTATGAGTAGATCTGACACAGCAGTGCTGCCTATGGTTTTTGAACACCTCAGCGTTACTGCTGGACTGAAAATCGTCCGCTAACCAAAAATATCCAGCTAACAGCGTCCTGTGGGCAGTGTCCTGTGACCACTGACAAAGGGCCAGAGGATGACACACAGACTTTGAAACAGTCTATGAAACAGGTAAGCTACTGTCTGACTTTACAGCTACATAGTAACCCATCAAAGTAGGAGTGTCTGATAGTGTGAACAGTGAGTGGACACACTTTTTATTTGGACACAAGGTGGTCCAGGGAGGTGTACTTAATGGAGTGGCTGGTGGGTGTATAATGTGAACTTTAACCTTTTAGAGTGAAAAAACACTAAATTTAATGGGCAGATTGGACAGATGGCACTTTTCTCATTTACTTGTTTGAGTTACACCACTTGATTTCTGCTGTACCACAAAGAGGACATCCTGGGCATTCTAGTGATACGACATGCAAGATAGGAAGCTATCAAATTCCACTTTCCATCCACTGCAATGAACACCAAGATGATGCTTGTGTTTTTACTGTCACTAATGTTTATGCTAACATTTTAGGAGACAGAACAGAAGCAGAGAAGGTTTCCAGGATCTCCAGGAAATATGCGTATTGTGATGATTTGGTAAGAAAGGTTATGTATTGCACTTTCAACCAGGTGATCAGCCAAGTCGTAAACAGCAGCTTAGTGCTCTTAAACAGCGGAGATTGCAAGCAGGTCATCAACAACCACACACTTTAACCTGTTGGCAAGTACAAACACTGCAGAACTTCCCCACTAACCAGCCAAAAAAGCCCAGCACAGAACATCACCAGCAACACATCTACACGTTTAAGCTAACAGATCAACCATTTATGTTTTAAGTCTGTCTTACTGATGTCATGACCGGTACCTGTGGTGATCTGCGTGGCCATGCCTCCCGTGCATCTACAATCGAAAGAGCCAGTAGCTAGAAGCTAAAACTCATTCCAGCGACCCCAGAAAATCTGCGCACTCTAATTTCACCCTTGCAGTGACTCTGGCCTTCAGCCATGCAGCTGAGCCACCTGGCGCAGCTTTAATAGGGGGTTTGGGCCTCCTCTTCTCAATGCCAGTCTCCACCAGTCAAGTGAGGGTGAGCCTGCTTCTGCCACCAGCTTGAAATCAGTCTAGAAGCCCCAAATTTTACACATACCTGCTCTCACTGCAGCCCAGCAGAAATAACAACAGCCAGTCAAGAGCAATGATGCGTCATATGTACAAAAATCTATCTTTCCAGGCTGTGAAAGGGGTTTTCGTACTTTTCACACATGGATTATGTTGATTTTAGTCAAATGTTTTACACCCATGTTACAGCTTGTACAGGTGCTGGCAGATTGTGCAGAATAATACTTTTCAGGTTGTAAACTGAATTTTTTAGCACTTTTCAAGGAATTCTGAATGGATATGGATATGCTGAAAATGGCTTGCTTCTTAATTAAATGTTATGTTCAACCTTAAATGGTGCAGATAAGACACCATTCATGTTAGAAAACTTGCAGCTGGTAAACAAGGAGTCAACTTAAGTGCCCACATCTGTCCTGAAGATCCTGAACAACTTTCTAGTTTGCTCTGCACCTTGACTCTGGACGGTTTCTCGAACCTTGGTCAGTACTGAGGAAAAGAGATCTGCACTTCTGCATTAACTAAGTCACAACCCCAGCAGCAAATTATAGGTAGCAGCTAAGCTGTACAGTTTCATACACTTTTTTGACAGCTTAAGGCACATTAGGAGTATTAAATTGAGCTCCAACTCAAATGTACTTTGTTATTGTTAGGGTTCATTTTATTTTGCTGTCTGTGTCTGTTTCGAAACATTGCTTAAACTAGCTGATCGAACCAAAAAGCATAACCTCCTATCAGGGCATTTTCACCCTGACCAAAGTCATATACCTTCTATGTAGACATCAGAGAACAAATGAAAATGAGAACATGAACTTAGCATGCACTTTATATACAGTCTGATGAAGAAAATGGAAAATTCAAAAACTCAAACTCATCCTGACATTAAACATGATTTATTTCAAGGGTGTTGTACCTGTTAGGCTCCACTTAGATGTAGATGAATGTGATGGCAGATGGAGGGGAGGGACAACATCAGTTGCAATTCCAGTCAATGCGTTTTACTTCCCGCTTCCAAAAGGCTGATACCACATACCAACAGATAGTATTTACAAAAAAAGTGTTTTAATTTCTGCTAAACTTAATATGAACACTGACTTGAATTACCCAGCCAGTGGCCAACAAGGAATGTGGATGATGCCAAAGTAATGAAAACAATAAAACAATGGCTAGGCTGTGTCACCAGGACTAATCAAATACAGTGAGTGGCTCTCGCCGCATACCTGACGTGTCTAAATGATGAAAGCAACTTTTCTTTGTGTACACCTAATCCTGCCTGTCCACACATCATGCTGTAAGGAGAGAGAAAGAGAAAGAGAGAGTGAGATTATCATTCCTAGCTGCACACGTTACCTGTACCGGGAACAGAGAGAAACGAAAGAGGGAGATTCAAGCTCACAATCCAGCATGACTTGTTCCCTTAAAAGATATAGTAGAACATGTGGTTGAACCAGTCCATAATAACGAGTCCACTGCATATCTTGATAGTAAACTCTCAGTCAGAATAAACCTTTGCTCAAACATCACCACTTGGAACATTACACTCAAATGATAAGGCAGTATGGGTCTCCTTCAGGACCATCACGTTTATAGATTATTTCCAGTTTATATTCTTTCTACAGGTCATAACACACTACCTGTGTTAAAATGTGGTCCTCTCCATTTCACTAAGGTGAGGCTTGAATGTTTTAATAAAAACATTGATCCAATTTGTGATTGATGTCACTAAGCTCTAGCAAATCACCTACAATCTTTCTGGTTGTGCCCCTTCATACATCAGTTTTGGGCTAAGATTTTCCAAACATTCTTTGATTGCCATGTCGAGCCTAATGTTTTTCATGCCTTATTCAGTGTCTTCCCCTCACCATGCCCATTTCAAACAGCATTTGAGGTGGATTTTGTTTCACTTGGCACTCTCCTTGCTAGAAAACTTATTTGCCTGAAATGGAAGTCCCCTGCTTCTCCCTCACATTCTATGTGGACACAGGAATTGTGTAGTGTTGAGAAATTGGAGAGGATAAGCTGCATTAAATGTAATTCAACACAAGGAACCCCTTTTTCTACTTGGAGAATCTATCATTGCTAGACCTCCCCTAAGACTTTTATTGAATTTTTTGTATTTTATTTTATTTTAATGATTTATTTAAAATTTTTTCTATTTTCTATTACTGCAATTGTATTTGTATATATTTGCTAAAACTCTAATAAACTGAAGACTGTGGCCCTCTCGCTGTCTGTGAAACATCACTGAATGATAGTCTATCAACTGTCCTGATGTGTGAACACAAGCTGTATCCAATGTTTTTACAGATCAAGTGGATATTAAGTGGATAATTTTGCACAACAGTTTGGTGAAGGGTCTGTGTGGGATGCATAGAGAACACTATATAGAGCTTATAAACTAAGCCAGTGCACCCAAAACGAGAACTTAGCTGACAATTACTCCTTAGCTACCCATCCTGGTTGGCCATATGTGGATGGTTATTTAGAAGAGGTCAATCTGTGTGAAAGTAGGTGTCCCCTACTTTCAAAGGTGGTCTTATTAGGCAGTAACAATGGGTTTAATTAATTTATATTGTCATTGACTATATAAAAAAACAATGTGTTGTGATTAGGGATGCTAGTGCATTTCTATGTTTATCAACATGTCAGTATATACAACATGGTGGTCTTTTATAGCAAAGACGTACACAAGGACAGGATAAAGTTGCCTGAGCAGCAGCTTATTTGCCCTCTTTGGCTGAACTGCTCCTCTGGAGGAAATGTGACACAGTAGCCTCTCTGGTAATCTGGCAAAAGATATATGTACTGTGATACACAAACTAATGCACTGTCACAGTTTAAATGTACTAAATGTCAGTTTTAATGTGACTTTCTGTTTCATTTCTATAATTAGATCGCACCAAACCTCACTTTGGAGACCAACAAAAGATGGCATGTGAAAACTTCCATTACATTATTCAAGGAAGTTTAATTTCAAACATGTTTCCTCAAACTTTATAGCTTCTGATGTCTAAAGTGGCATGTTTCATTATGTTAATTGTTTGATTATTTTAACTCAACAGATTTCTTTTGCTTTTTAATTGCGTACAAGTTTCTTTCTGTAGGGACCTTATGTTCTGTGTAGGTTTTCCCCAACCGCCCAAAGACTTGCAGTCAGGTGAGTTGGATATAATAAATTATCACCTAGGTATGAATGTGTACGTGTGTAAGCTCTGTCATGGACTAATGACCCGCCCAGGGTTTTTACTGTGAGAAGAATAACTTCCCTTCCCGTAACTCATGAGCCTTAGATGATAAGTAAGAGTGTAAGAATTTGAGAATCATTCTGAAACTTTGTCATGCAGTGTAAAGGCCATCTGCTGAGTTCCAATTGGGCAAAAAAGATGAGGAGATAATTATGTTTTTTTCATGCAGTGATTCCAAAGTATAATGAGGGTCCATAAAAAGAGGAATATTTACTTGGAAATTACCAACAGCAAGTAATTTACAAATAAATAAATGTTTCTTTTGTGTTTGTAGGTGTGTTTTATATTTGTAATTATGTATGTATATGTATGTATGAAGTTTCAGAATATAAACCTATTCTGTAATAACTCTTCACTGCAGAAAAGGCTTTAAAATGGTATTAAAGTGTTTATAGGTGTTCTTAGCTGGGCAGAGAAGATGAAGCAGAGCTAAAAATCCTTTATGTGTGAGAAAGTTATTAATCGAACATGCCAGAGGTTTTCAAGTCAATTTTATTTATATAGCGCTTTTTACAACGATGTTGTCTCAAAGCAGCTTTACAGAGTTTTGAAAACAGTTATAACATATATCCCCCAGTGAGCAAGCCAGAGGCAACAGTGGCAAAAAAACTCCCTCAACTGGAGGAAGAAACCTTGGGAGGAACCAGACTCACAAGGGGAGACCCATCCTCCTCTGGTCAAACAGTATTTACAGTTTGAACTAAATACCAAAGAAAGGAGCCTCTGTTTGAAATCTGTATAGCAAAGCTTTAGAAGCTGCACATATAGAGGCAGTGTATGACTGAGGCAGTCTCTGGCTGAGGCAGTCTATGACTGAGTCTTTATGTTAAGTGGGCTTGAGCTGAAACAGTCCCATCCTATCTCAGTGCTGGTGCATCTGGATGGCACAGTGATGTTATTGAGGGTGTAGCAGTAAATGGACAGGTGAGCTGGCTGGTGATGGTGGGGTGGAGGCCCTGATAATCAGTCCTTCAACAGCGTTCAACAGACGGGAGGACATTCCTCAGGAAGAGTAAAGAGAGAGAGTTAGTTGGGCTCGGGAGTAAGACTAGAGAATATGAATATTCAGAATTTTAGAGTGTGGCTGGTGACTCCGGCAGATCTAACTATAACAGCCTAAACTGAAAGGAGAGAACCAGAAGGTAACATGGACATGAGAGTACCCTGAGACACTGGGGTCCCCCCACTCCACCGTCAACAAACCTGTGTGATCGCGTGAAGTGGTGGAACAACAGCACCAACATCTCAGTTTACCATAAACCTCTGTGTCCAAGAACCCCCAGATCTCCTGCCTTTATCTAAAAGAGAATATTCATTACTAAAAGCTACACTAAACAAGTATGTTTTCAGTTTAGACTTAAATATTGAGACTGTGTCAGAGTCCCGAACATTAACTGGGAGATTATTTCACAATTTTGGGGCTTTGTAGGAAAAAGCTCTTCCCCCCATTAAAGTCTTCTGAATTTTAGGAACTATTAGAAAACCAGCATCCTGTGATCTGAGTGAACGTGGCGGTTCATAATAGGAAATAAGATCTTGCAGGTACTCCGGTGCGAGACCATGCAGGGCTTTATACGTCAGTAATAGAATTTTATAGTCGATACGGAATTTAACAGGAAGACAGTGTAGTGCTGATAAAACTGGACTGATGTGATTGAATTTCCTGGTTTTAGTTAGTACTCTAGCTGCAGCATTCTGAACTAACTGAAGTTTATTCAGGTTCCTGCTGGAGCATCCTGACAATAATGCATTACAGTAATCTAGCCTTGAGGTTATAAAGTCATGCACTAACTTTTCAGCATTAAACATAGATAACGCATTTCTTAACTTTGAAATGTTTCGTAGGTGAAGAAACGCTGTTCTTGTAATATTACCTATGTGTTGATTAAATGTCAGATCTGAGTCAATTGTTACACCAAGATTTTTGGCTATTGAACCAGGAACTACAGAGAAGTCAGCAAGATTTAACATTAAATCTGAACATTTAGTCCGAGCAGCCTTTGGGCCGAGGAGGAGAACTTCCGTTTTGTCAGGGTTCAAAAGAAGGAAGTTCTGCAGCATCCAAAGTCTAATATCTCTTACACAATCTTCTATCTTATTTAATCTGGATTTATCATCTGGTTTGGCTGATATGTACAGTTGTGTATCATCGGCATAACAGTGGAAATGAATTCCATGTCTATTTATAACTGAGCCTAATGGTAGCATATATAGTGTAAATAACAAAGGACCTAAAACAGAACCTTGTGGAACCTTATTTCACTTTTGTAGAGTTAGACGATACATTATTTATCTTTACAAACTGAAAGCGATCACTAAGGTAAGATGTGAACCAGGATAACGCTGTTCCTGTGATTCCAACTATATTTTCTAGCCTGTCCAAGAGAATAGTGTGATCTATGGTGTCCAAAGCTGCACTTAGATCGAGTAACACCAGTAGAGATACGTGGCCCTGATCAGAGGCAAGGAGAAGATCATTTGTTATCTTAACCAAAGCTGTCTCTGTGCTGTGATGTGGCCTAAAACCAGATTGGATTTTTCATATATGTTGTTCTTATGTAGATGAGAACAGAGTTGTCGAGCTACAGCCTTTTCTAAAATCTTAGAGATAAAAGGTAAATTGGAAATAGGTCTATAACTGGTTTTCTGGTTTATTAGTCTGTTGTTGATTAACTGACATTGTTTCCTATCAGGGCCTCCTACAGTGTGGGATGGTGCCCTTATGTGGGTTCTAGTTGATCTTTCACAAGGTTAGTTTTGTATGTGGATCTATTGTGTTCCATGTGCCACTAAGTCCTGCAGGAACAATGTTTTTGCAATCACTTAACAGAATCTCGATGGACGATGAAGCTAATGAAGCCAGTAGAAAATGGTATGCAGTTTTGTTTGCAGTATGAGCTGAAGAGCTACACCATAAGCCGAATATCAGAAACGCAGCTGGCATTTCTTTGTGATGAGTGAAGTCACATTAGCCAGTCAAACTGGAACTGGCCAGTCCGGCTTGGACTTTCTTTTAGGTTTAGAAGATAGAATAAGAAGTTTGTTTTGTTTTTTCAGTTGACAGTGCTAAGGTTCATTTCAACATTTATTCTTCTGAATTATAAACTAAGCAAAGAAATTAAAGTGTGGCACAAAGCTGAGGTCATGCCACCCACCAAAGCAGATCTGTATAAAGAAACTGTGGCATTGTGCGTGTACATGTATCTGTTTTTTGTTTGTTTCTTCATTTATTAATTTAATTAGTTAATTATGGCTGAATGTCCATTAATCGGTGCTTTAATCTTGTCATAGTACAAGTCTGGATTTAAACATTCAGAACATTTCACTGTAACCACAAATTAAGCTGGAGGAGGTTTACCGTCTATCTATCTATAGTTGTTTGCGTGTATGTGGGCGTCTCTGCTCAAACAACATGTTTTGTTAGTACACAAAAGGGAACACACCTTCCTACAGCACATTACTGCAGTACTGATAATCTTGATTACGTGCTTTTGTTGAGTTCTTTGTTCTTTTAGTTTCACTTGGTTTGTATTTGCTATGTGTGATATATAGTGATTCACACAAAACTTTAAATTCAGTTTAAAATGCTGGAGAATCTTTTGAGTGTTGTGCTGGATTATCATCAGTATCAATCATACTGTGTGTTTAGATTGTAAAGTTGCTGTTTTTGGTAAATGTGATTTTACTCTTGATTTGAAGTATATACACAGTAAAGATGTCAAACTGCATTCCAGTCCTGAGGTCAAGACTCTGCAATGTTCTCTACAACGAAACAATGCAGCATCTACTCGGGGCATTTATGTATTGCTTATGTATTTATGTATTGCTCCCATAACTCAGGAGGCTTAGATGATAAGTAAGAGTGTAAGAATTAAGAATCATCCTAAAACTTTCAAACAGTGATTCCAAAAGTATGATGAGGGTCCATTATTTAAAAAAGAGAAATATCTATTTGGAAACATGGAACGAGCTAACGAAAAGAGAACACAAGAAGAGCCAGAGCCCTGGACGATCATCTGAAGACATTCTGCAAAGATAAATGGTCTCAAATGCATTGCTCTGTACTCTGTATATGAGAAGACTGACTTTTGTTTATACAGCGAGGTTGTATAAAGTGTTAATGTTAATTACAGAGGTGCCGATAACTGTAACATTGTTTTGTTATAAATAATTATTTCTTGATGAGAAAAGATTTTTAAAATCTTAGAATGAATTCTCTTTAAAAGAAGTGCCAATCACTAAGGAGGAACTGTGTGTGGTAGTCTAAGTGAGAACTTTTGATAAGTGTAATTAGGGCATCAGCTTACATGGATATAATTTATGTTGGGGGGGAGGGGGTTGGGGAGAGGTGTTCTAATGTGAAAACATTAAGAAAACCTGTTAATCAGGAAGGCTTACATAGTTACTGTAGTGAGGGTAAGTTACAGTCAATCATGTGAGAGAGGAGTGACCGGCTGAACACTGAATTAAAGTGGGTGTGGAAAGATTTTGATTGGGCAGATTTATATTGTTCATAATGCAGACTGCAGCATCATATAACTCTAATGTACTTACTTTGTTGTGCCTCAAAAAGACTTCTTTCTTTGTGGAAAAGACTACTAGACAAAAGGATGTGGACACCTGACCATCACATTCCTATTAGTTCTATAATTATAATAATTTCTATTTTTATATTGTTCCTATTATTGCTATTGTTGTCACTGAATGTATTTATAGTGTTAACAGTCTAGAGTACCAAACTCAGGGTTGAGTGGCTTGTCATCGGTCAGTCATCACGAAATTTGAATAGCATGTACATGCAGGCATTCATTTAGAGCTTATGAAATTTGACATCAGTTGGCTATTAGGGGGCGTTGTTCTTAAAAATCTGAATTGTGTCCAAATACTTTTGGTGTGTGGTTATGAAATTTTGTTTTTCTGCTATTGTACAAAGTTTACTCCAGTTAGCAAACAAGTCTTTTTTATAATATGGTCTCAAAACGGATCTAAAGTGAATCTACAGAGTCTAAGAAAGTGAGTAATTATCATAAAATGTAGATTTTTCTGAGCATGTGGCTGCAATGCATAAGGGAATAAGTGCAGCACATAAAAGAATAAGTGCAGCATGGGGTTTTCTGACTCTAGGCTCTGTAATTGTATCAGGACTGGCACAGTTGTATCCCAACTTGGAATAAATAGTAGCATGATAGTGCTTTTGACTATTAATTTTAACACTTAGCATGATTCCAGTAGGGCAGAAAATCAATAACACTTCTGTCTTCTCAATCATTCATTTTCACTCAGTAATAAACAGTACAATACATTATCATCTAAATGACTGTTTTTAAGACCTGTATATGTGAATAAAAAAGACTTTTGCCCGCTCTTTTTTTTTGAGTGTTCTGTTTTTATCAAATTCATTCAGATATCCAAATTCTGTTCCATTATTGACATCTACATGCCTCATGTAAATACTTTATTATTTTAAGTGTACTTGACCACTTTATGCTATAATTCTAAGAGTAATATTGTTCATGGCGTTCTCTGACCTACTAATGATAATCTATTTCAGACAATCTATTTCTATTCATTTATAGGAGTGGCCCAACGTGAATTCATCGCTGATCACAATCTGACAGCTGTCCACTTCCTAAACAATCACTTCCACATTTTCCTTTATCATATTGTACATATTATGTGTTAAGTTAATATGTAAACGTTCTTTAAACATTTTTGCACCCCATGACCTAAAGTGAAAACTCATAAACAATGTCAGTGGGGTGTATTATCCCAACCAATATCAGAAACAGGTAGATTTGTCCCACAGAAAAAGCAGAAACAGTTAAAAAAGCTTTTATTTTAAAAGCACATTGCGGCAGCCTTCGCAATTTACATGCTGTTTTTGTTGTTAGCAACTGGCTCTGGTTGTTAGGTGTTCTGGGTCTTAAACTTTGTTAAGGCTTGTGCTGAGATGCCTGTTCAGAAATATGGTGCAGTCAGCAGCTTCACTGACCCGAGCTCTCGCCTTGCTGGAGCGTCAGGTAGTTCGCACCAGCTTTACACGCGAGATCAGTGATGAGAGCAATAAATAGCAACCATGACCATATATTCTGTAATAACAAAGGCTTTTGTATAATGTGTTGTTATGGCAACAGTCTTGGAGGGTTTAGGTTAGCTAACATTTATATTAACTTTTGTCAGAAACCTCTCTGAAACGTAAAGTTATCAAATCATAAAATCATACCTTTCTTTAAAACTGAATTGCAGAAATGTCTTAATTCATTTTCAATCTAAATAAAAAAAGAATGAATACATTAATTAAGACCAGGCTAGAAATGTATACCTTTGGGAAAAATAAAATTAATAAAAATGAACTTTTATTTGTTTATTTGTTTGTGCAGTACTTTTTCTGGTACTTTAATGCTTAATGCTTTATTGGTACAGGCAAAAAAAATGTGTCATATGGCATTTAACAAGTTTTCTCATCATAATAACTGTGTTAACAGCAACTATAGTGACCCCTGAAGCTGCTGCCACTGCACTTGACTTGACTCCTTTCCTGCACCACATAGTTTTATTTAGGAGTGTGGGCAGGTCATAGGAGTAGTTCTGCAGGTGGGGACCACAGACCACGTCTCAGTACATATGCTTTCTGGCTGATGTTTTGGTCACTTTTGAATGTTGGTGGTGCTTTCACACTCGTGGTAGCATGAGACGAACTCTACAACCCACACCAGTGGCTCAGATAGTGCAACTCATCCAGGATGGCACATCAATGCGAGCTGTGGCAAGAAGGTTTGCTATGTCTGTTAGCGTAGTGTCCAGAGGCTGGAGGTGCTATCAGGAGACAGGCCAGTACACCAGGAGACGTGGAGGGGGCCGTAGGAGGGCAACAACCCAGCAGCAGGACCGCTACCTCTGCCTTTGTTCGAGGAGGAACAGGAGGAGCACTGCCAGAGCCCTGCAAAATGACCTCCAGCAGGCTACAAATGTGCATGTGTCTGCACAAAGGGTTAGGAACCGACTCCATGAGGATGCTATGAGGGCCCGACGTCCACAGATGTGCTCACAGCCCAACACCGTGCAGGACGCTTGGCATTTGCCAGAGAACACCAGGATTGGCAAATTCGCCACTGGTGCCCTGTGCTGTTCACAGATGAAAGCAGGTTCACACTGAGTACATGTGACAGGCGTGAAAGAGTCTGGAGACGCCAAGGAGAGCGATCTGCTGCCTACAACATCCTTCAGCATGACCAGTTTGGCAGTGGGTCAGTAATGGCGTAGGGTGGCATTTCTTTCTCCATGTGCTCGCCAGAGGTAGCCTGACTGCCATTAGGTACCGAGATGAGATCCTCAGGCGGTTGGCCCTGGGTTCCTCCTAATGCGGGACGATGCTAGACCTTATGTGGCTGGAGTGTGTCAGCAGTTCCTGCAAGACGAAGGCATTAAAGCTATGGACTGGCCTGGCCGTTCCCCAGACCTGAATCCGATGGAGCACATCTAGGACATCATGTCTCGCTACATCCACCAAAGTCACGTTGCACCACAGACTGTCAAGGAGTTGGCGGATGCTTTAGTCCAGGTCTAGGAGGAGATCCCTCAGAAAACCATCCACCACCCCATCAGGAGCATGTCCAGGCGTTGTAGGGAGGACATACAATCACATGGAGGCCACCCACAATACTGAGCCTCATTTTAACTTGTTTTAAGGACATTACATTGGACATTGGTCAGCCTGATTTTGTTGTCAGCACATTCAACTTTGTACAGAACAAAGTATTCAATGAGAATATTTCATTCATTCAGATCTAGGATGTGTTTTTTGAGTGTTCCGTTTTTTTTGAGCAGTATATGTTATATATATGTATATATACATATATATATATATATATATATATATATATATATATATATATTTTTTTTTTTTTTTTTTTTTTTTTTTTTTTTTTTACTGAATTATGTGTTATTGGTTGTGGTAAATACTAAATCACTTGTTTCTACATCACTTATTGCTGAATGAGATACAGACACAGTTACAGGTTAACTACAGGTTAACAGTTTAACTTAACTATATAATGTATGTTTCTTCTTTCTCAGTTACTGCATATCAGCAGGTGTCAACATCATTTTGATATTAGAACTTAGTTACTAAATAATAATCATTCATCATATTTTTTTTTTGTGAAGACTTCTAAGCAGTGGAGCAGTGTGCCATCTATATTTCTATTTCAGCTGGTCAGTTGGTTGTCCACAAAGTTAACATCAGATGTGGATCTTCCGTTCAGCTATCACATTACTAGTTTACACACTTATGAAAATGAATTCATTTCAGCTGTAGGTCTCTCTTAATTAAAGTTACTGAAATTTTGATATCTTTTAAAAATGGTCATTATTGTGAGAATTTGTGTGTGTGTGTGTGTGTGTGTGTGATTTACGATGCTTGCCATAGTATTATAAATATTAAATATTAAATCTAAATTTACCCATAGACCGGAAAGGACTATAATGACCACTATAAGTCCACTATGGCTAGGACACAAGATGGGCAGAGGCAAGACAGAGACTTTGTGCAGTACTCCGGTTCTGAAAACAGCCTTCCTTTCTATTATTTCATGTACATTTCAGAATAGAAACTGACTGAGAGAGGGTGGTTGATTTAAATGTATATATTTAGAGACATTCTTTGATTTTTGTGGGGTTTCTAATGTGAAAACATTGTAGACCTTCATTTCTTAAAAACAGGTCAACCAGGAAAAAGGCACTGAATGACTGCATGGTTGTTTCACCTGAATACTGTTCTTAGGACCTGACTTAATTATCATCAGTCACGTGTGACGAGAATGGCAGACTGAACACTGGAACAGGTGTTGAAAGATTCTCAATGTCCCATAACTGAGAATGTTTTGAGTCAAACATGTAAGACCGGGTGCTGCCAATGATGTTGAAACCTGGATGTTAACAATGCCTAAGTATCAGATTACTGGACTTTTCCATCATCCATCACTTGTTTTTATTATTAGTTCCTGTTGGTTGTCTTTTGAAAATGATTTCTTGATGGGAAGTAAAACGTTCTGTACTTCAGTTATTCTTCTTGAAACAGTTCTTTTCACTTCAAGGAAAAATCCTCCTGTTATAGATTTGTTTTTTATTAGAGGTGCTGTTGGGCTTGTTTGAGCTCTTTCCTTCTTGGCGGTCCTGTATTACTTCCACAATATCAAATCCTCACAATGAATAAATAATCTATCTCAAAGTAACTGAAATCAATTTATTCAGAGGAAGAAAAATGTGGAGTGTATGTAAGTGACTGTGTGAGAATGTGTGATAGAGACTATTAGAAAGTAAACATGTGAAAACATTAGAAAACAGGTTGATCAGGACACGCACTGATGGCATGTTTGGCTTACTGTAGTGAAGATGTGGCTGAAATACAATTAGTCATGTGAGAGAGGACTGACAGGCTGAACACTGATCTGAAATAGGACTTTTTGTAATCTGCCTGTTTTAGCTCAGAGCTGGGCTGGTAATCTGTCATATCAGTCATTTTTCGACTGTCCTTAAGGGCTAATGCTGTAAAATGTGCTAAGATCACAGACATGTTCTCTGCTGTAGCCTCCCCATCCTCCAAGACAGCAATGATTCAGCAACAGCAGGTTGTAGGAGAAGACAGCATTGGACAGCAGAGGAGCAGCCGGAGACGCAGGCTGTGGACAGGAAACCTGAGGGACAGAGGGAGCGGGAAAGTGTAGTACGTAAGAAGCTAGATCGTTAGGATAACACAGGGACTTTGAGGTGATGGAGGTAATGTTAGCTCTGTTACATGAGAATGATGAGTAACAGTGATTGATTAGTATCAGTATTTATTGATATCTGCATACCTACCAAATTCTGGCAGCCTCAGCACCTTATTTTAATAAACCAGCAAACAGCCAACGCTGAGAAGTGTTGGATGAGCAGCAAGTGTTAATTTTAGGCTACATCATAGCATTTTAGATAATTAGGTAAAAGGTGTGTTGAGGGGCTGCATAGTAGTTTGAATTTGTAGACAGACGTGCTATACTGTATGTGTAAATTTACTTATTTGCTTTTCACAATGGTAATTTGACTTCTCAAGTAATAATTAACTGTAAATTTTTAATTTTTAATACGATGCTGTTATTATTTGATATAATTATATGATAATAGTAAAATACATTCCTTACATACATAAATTACTAGTCGGCTGTGCTCTGCTAATTATGAAGGGCCAGTCTAAGCCAAAAATGCCAGGGCCAATTTTTTGTCCCAGTCCAGCCCTGGTTAATTCCAAGTCTATTTTAACCTCAACAACCACAAATGAGCTGCACAAAATATTGCCACTGCTATAGGATGCCATTAAAACAGATGAGAGTAAACGTTTATCCTCCAGCAGCTGCTTCTTAATTAATGCTCCTTAACACTCCTAACTGGAGCCCAGTCAATGTCAGAGTTGTGTGAGATAAGGCCGCTGCCTTCCTGTCACCATGCAGAAAGAATAGAAATAGAGTTTACTCTCTGAGAGTTGACTCGCCATACCACTTTTTGTTGGCAGCCCTACATAATGAAAAAGAATATTTTCTAATACCGAATGAATTTTATTAGAACACCTCCTCCCTCTTCAAACCCATCCTTCTATTGGTGAGGTGACAATAACTTTTTTTTTTCCATCACATGGCCAACACACACACAGGCTGTTTAGAGTGACCGATTAACCTAACCTGCTCATCTTTGGACTGTCAGAGTACCCAGAGGAAACCCACGCAAGCACTGGGAGAACATGTTAACTCCACACAGAATGGCCTGGACTGGGAATTGAACCCAGATCATCTTGCTGTGAGGCCACAGTGCTAACCACTACACCACCATGTCACACTTTCAGGGCATGAAAGTTCAGCAATTCTGAGATTTTGAATTCTGATTTATGTGAATTCTTATGAGTGTCTTGCTTGGAGCATTACAGTGCTATACAGACGAAATGAAACTATTTTAAAAATGTAGTATATGGTTCTAACTTTAGATACTGCCAAGAAGGTCTACAACTAAAGTACCACTGGCAGTCTTCTGTTTTCTTTTTCTTTTTTGTTAAAAAAAACTGGTTCATCGGGATAGAATGGAAGTATTGTACATTAGCATGAGAATCGAGGACACTGCATAATCAGCTTTGTGAAACAGCAGTGGAATACAGAACATGGCCTAATATAAGTTTAAAGTTTAAACTACATTTCTTAAACATTACATGAAAATAAATGGTGACTTTTGACTGAAGCCATGTGCACTGCTGCTGTTTTATCTAACTTTTTTAGAACTTAATTTTAGGTTATTTGCTGAAAAGATAATACAATAGAATGTCTGACAGTGCTGTGGAGAATTTACCATCCGTATCTCATTGGAAGTGATGGCAGTAAAGGGCTTATAGCAGTTAAGAGGAACACTTGTGGTTCACTTTTCTGTTGTCTCTTTTATAGCTGTACCTAAGGAGGAAGATTCCATACAACCAAAATAACACACCCCAACAATGAACAATTTCTTTCTGGTAAGATAAGTTAAGGGCTGAGAGATGACTGTATTATCTTCACCACTGATACTGATATAAGGCTGTTGAGTAACTGATCAGGGACCGTGTTTCTTTGTCATGTTTCTAAAATAGTGTTCTATTCAGCTGTTGTGTTTGTTCTTTGTGAACAGCAGGGTGCTCGATCACTACCCTTACAGCCTTGATTTAGAAGATGTTGTGGGCCATACCTATAAATATATATATAACTTGTCCTACATTATGCTATTTTTATTGTTAAACAATATTATTGATAGGTTGATCGGTCACTCTAAATTGCTCGTAGGTGTGAGTGTGTGAATGAATGTTGGCCATGCGATGGACAGTTCGCCAGTCCATCGTATGGCCAACATTCATTCACACACTCACACCTACGAGCAATTTAGAGTGACCGATCAACCTATCACGCATGTGTCTGGGCGTGTGGGAGGAAACCGGAGTACCCAGTGGAAACTCACTTAAGCACGGGGAGAACATGCAAACTCCACACAGAACAGCCCGGACCGGGGATCGAACCCGGATCGTCTTGCTCTTTGACTTTGGAGAATTAAAGAAAACTCATACAGATCTCATTAACCAGTTCAAGTTTAACTGAATTTGAGTTGCCCTAAAGACTGTGATAGTGCAGCTTTGCATGAAGCAGTGATTGACAGATACTTTTGTTTTGTTTCCCTCAAGCTGGCTATACTGAGTGATGTCACTTGGCTTCTCATTAGCTGTTCAGTTATGCCCAAATTATCTATTACTTTATGGATAGGTAATTAGATCAGTCATGCTAAGTTTAAACTCCAGTTAACAGATAAAATATGTATTCTCTCGTTTTATTTTTATGTATTGATTTATTGACATGCACTTGTAATTTGGTGATGTCTCTCCAGCAGTTTGCATGCAAAAACAGGACTAACAACACACAGGGTATGAAATCTGAGTGGAGAATAAGCAGTGAGTGTCTAGTAAAATGCCTAGTGAGTGTTTAGTAAACAGTCAGCTGCCACAGTTTCACCTAAATTTTATAAAATTTACTCATTTTCACATATATTTTTTCAAGTATATGTATCTATCTGTTGTCAGTGCACGTATAATTAAAGTAGGTTAATTGGTCATTAATGAGAATGTGTTCTGATTCTGTACCTGAGCTAGTTCTCCCATTCATGAATCTTGAAAAGTTCTCTTAGACATTTTGTGATTGGACATACAACAACACATTTGTTTGAATGACAAAATTAATATAATAAAACAAGTAATGTTTTCTGTTCTCAGGCCCCCCAGGTATCAATTACTTTGTTGCTGCCACTTGGATGGAAAGTTCTTCCTCTCTTATATATGACAGCATCTGTTTTCAAATTTAACTTTGTTTGCCTTGCAGAGCAACACAAACATGGACTCCTGTTCATTCTTTATTTTATTAAAACAACTCAAAACATTACCGCTGTATTCTACTGCTAGATGCAGATTTCATAGACTTCCACAGCTTGTGTCCCTTTAAGGACAAACAGATTTTCCTCACAGAGTTTTTCATCATGCATCCTTTCAGTAGAATGAGCTGAAAAAATGTTCATCTCATTATACGGGTTTTACAGCATACTGTTGTGCGAAAATTGCTGGTTATCATTTTCACCATATGTACATTTGCTTATTACTGATTCTAAAAAAGGAGTTCTTTTTCTAACTTCGCTCGGTGTTTCACTATGGGAATCGCCTTGGGCGTGACCAACTACGGAAGCTCCAATTGCATCACGTCTGTCTATGACGGACAGGTCGACTTGTGACCAGGCTCCGCCCCTGCCCCTTAGCCATGGTCGACCTACCTGAGAGGGTTATTCGCGCTTTCTTCCCGTGAAGGACTACAAGCTCCCTCAGCTCTCTAGGCAAGGCTGTGCTCGCTAAACAGTTTTCAGATGGTTCGTCATTGGAACTTGTTGCCGAACGCGTCTGCAGCTTAGAACTAGAAGTGCTGAATAAGTCCCTTCATCAAGTGCTTTTTAGCTGTTAATTCAGCTACGGAGAATAGCAACCGCGTCAAGGCGAGCTTTTCTCTGGCTAACTCGGTAGCTTTGGCATTTAATTGCTGAAGCTACTGTTGTGTTGTCTCTACTTAGCATTAGCTTGCCAAAGTAGGGCCACCATAACTTGAGGCTAAACGCGTCAAGGCGGGCCTTTACTGTTAGCTTGGCCATCGAGCTAGTGAGTGAGCAAGTTAGCTCATCAAGCTTTGCAGACGTTAACTAAACTTAAGCCCCAACTTAAGTTTTCTCTCTCCTCTCAGCCATTATGTCCTTGGTTTCGACCCCCGCCAAAGGGAAGGAACCAGACGCTAAAGGGACTGCATCCCGCCCGTGTCCAGCGTCATGCGGAGCCACCATCTCGGGCAGGGACCCCCACCCGCTGTGCATCTTTTGTATGGGCATTAAACACGGCCAAGTATCGCTTGCGGACCCGCAAACGTGCACTCACTGTGCTTTGATGCCACAGAAAATTAGAGAGAGGAGGTTGAGAGTTGCCGTAGCAAACGAAAAGGACCCCTACATGTCCGGGGCTGCTCCCAAAACTACGGCCAGCGACCATCAGCCGCGAGCCTCTTCGAGCTGGGCGGACATGATGGAAGCTGAATCCCCCGAAATGCCTCCCCTATTTGAGGACCTTCTCACACAAGCAGAAGGGGAGCCGGGGGCCGAGGAAGACTTGGAGGGCGATGCCAACTCCGATCTCCTCGGTATGGGCGACATGGATGAGGATGATGATGACTCCACCTTCCCGGCCCAACAGCCCAGAGCACCCAGTGCATCCGACGCTGGCTCTCAGGCTGACAACAACCTGTACGAGGTATGTAAACGGGCAGCCGCTAAGCTGGCTATACCTTGGCCAGCGGCGCTGAACGAAGAAGGGGCAGAAAGGGACCTTTATGATGGGAAAAGGCTCCCTCCTGCTCAACCCTCAGCTAAACAGCTTTTACCGGCGGTCCCTGCCTGCATGAGGGAGATGGGTCGCTGCTGGTCCAGCCCTTTCAAGAGCAAGCTTCCCACCAAGGGCTGCTCTAAGCTGGAAATCAGTGGGATGGCGGAGCTGGGGCTGACCGGACCCCCAGCGGTAGAGTCTTCAGTGGCTTACCACCTCCACCCTAACCGCCGCGCCATATCTGCCTCCTCCAATATTTCCCTACCCACTAAAACGGATCGCCTGACGGCATCCATTTATCAGCGTATGTACAAATATGCTGCCCAGTCAGTCTGCTCTCTGAACGCTGTCACACTTCTGTCAGCGTATCAGTCAGAGATTTTGGAGGAAATGGGACGGCAGTTGGATTCAGGGGCACCGAATCCAGCTCTCTGGGACGAAATATGTGTCGTGAATGACCTGCTTCTTCGCTCTTCTCGTGGCGCAGTGCAGGGCTGTGGACGTGTGATGGGCCTGGCCGTGTCAGGAGAGAGAGCCCTTTGGCTAAACCTGTCGGGCCTTAGCGACAGCCAAAAGGCAGATATCATGGACGCAGCCTATGACCCGACCAAGGGTCTTTTCGGACCAGCTTTGGTTAAAATGAGAGAAACCAGCACTCTCAGAAAGCAGGAAGACGAGGCGTTTAACCTATGTCTGCCACGTAGACAGGTGCCACACCCCCCTCCACCGGCGCAGCAAGGCTTTACAGCCACGGCTGAGCAGGCCAGACAGCGACCGAGAGCTACTAACCCCGGGCCGTGGGGGAAACAGTCCTATGCGGCCGTAGCAGCTAAGAACCGTCCGCCTCCATCCCCCGCAGAGGGGAAGAAGAAGCGGACTGACACGCTGCCATTCCACTCTTCCATTAACCCCTCACTCTCCCACCAAACGGAGAAAGTTGGAGGGAAGGTGCAGCCCCAGTTTGCTGTGTTCAGAGGACTCCACAGTTCTGGAATTTTGGGAACCCCGACCCCCCCACCCTTTCCATTTCTAGGGAAAGAGACACAGGGGCTCGGCATTCAGTGTTCAGAGTGTCACCAAGCACGCAGTTCACCAGAAATAAAAATAAAGAAGGCACTATGGCAGCCAGGCGGAAAGCCAAGGGCGATGTGCTTCACACATTACAAAACCCAAGCAAAACAGGGGTTTCCCTATTTACTGCCACTAGAAGGGGCTCACGCCCCTTCTTTGGGTGGAGACGGCTGTCCCCCCGTGGGGCCGACGTCATCAACAGCAACAGAGGCTCGTTTGCAGCGCGGGCAGACCAGTGGCGCACATGCGCAGTTCAGCCATGGATTCAGTCCACAGTTTCTCGCGGGTACAGGCTACAGTTCGCTATGAAACCACCGAAATTCAACGGTGTGTTGGTTTCTGTGGCCAGCGGGGATTCAGCTCATGTCCTAAGAGGCGAGATTATATCCCTATTAAAAAAAAAAGCAATCAAAGTGATCTCAGAGGGGGAAAGTCAGTGGGGTTTTTACTCCCGTTACTTTGTCGTTCCAAAGAAAGAGGGCGTGACACCCCGCCCTATCTTGGATCTCCGTGTGTTAAACAGACATCTACGCAAATATACGTTCAGGATGTTGACACACAAAGTGCTATGTCAGTCGATTCGTCAGCACGATTGGTTTGTGACAATCGATCTGTCAGATGCTTATTTTCACATAGACATTTACCCCGCACACAGAAAATATCTCAGGTTTGCATTCGAGGACAAAGCCTACGAATATCAAACGGTTCCGTTCGGTTTGTCTTTGGCACCACGGGTATTCAGCAAGTGTGTAGAAGCAGCGCTTGCCCCGTTGAGGAACAACGGGATATGGATTTTCTCTTATCTAGACGATTACCTCGTTTGCTCCCGCATGAGGGAACAATCGCTCAGAGATTCCAATATAGTGTTGAACCACCTACAGAATCTGGGGTTCAAAGTAAATCGGACCAAGAGTCGTCTAGAGCCCTCACAGTACACAGACTACTTGGGTCTGACTATAAACTCCCTCTCTTGACAACGGGGATTCCCCTTGGGGGCGTGTCCGCGAGGATTACTCTAACGACGGATGCGTCTCTAATGGGCTGGGGAGCAACTCTGATGGGCAGAGCTGCGAATGAGGTGTGGCCCCCCCAGCTGAGTCTGGCTCACATAAATTATCTGGAGCTTCTCGCAGTGTTTCTAGCATTAAAACACTTCGAGGATTTTCTCCAAAACCAGCATGTCTTGGTAAAAACAGACAATTCTACTGTGGTGGCTTATATAACCCGCCAGGGCGGGACACGCTCACTGCAGCTGCACAGGTTGGCACGAGAGCTTCTCCTGTGGAGCAGCGCCCGGTTCTTGTCTATTCACGCGACTCATGTACCGGGGATACTAAACAGGGGGGCGGATCTTCTGTCAAGGGGAAACCCTCTGTACGGGGACTGGAGACTTCATCCACAGGTGGTGACTCAATTGTGGCTGAGATACGGACAGGCAGCCGTAGATCTCTTCGCTTGCAGGAAAACGCGCAATGTCCTCTGTATTTTTCCCTGTGGGACGAAAATGCACCTCTGGGTGTGGATGCTCTAGCCCACCCTTGGCCAAACGTCCTCCTCTATGCGTTTCCACCCTTGAGTCTGATTTCTCCCACACTGACAAGAGGGAGGGAGCAGGGCCTATCTCTTATTCTAATAGCCCCACACTGGCCATCGAAGCATTGGGTGGCAGAGATTGTTCAAATACTCGCGGCTCAGCCTTGGCCCCTCCCATCAAGGAGGGACCTATTGTCACAGGCGAACGGGGAAATATATCATCCCCATCCAGACAAAATGGCTCTCTGGGCCTGGCCCGTGAGAGGTGGAATCTGAGTGCGGTGGGCCTGCCACCTGCTGTCATTGATACAATACAAAGCGCCAGGGCTATATCTACTCGCACATTATATGAGCATAAATGGCGAGTCTTTGAAGAATGGTGTGCCCCTAAAAATATCACTCCTTTTCAGTGCTCGGTGTCAGAGTTACTCTGCTTTCTGCAAGATTTGTTGGATAAAGGGAAAGCTTTTTCAACAATCAAGGTGTACCTGGCAGCCATCTCAGCTTGTCACGTGGGTTTTGGGGATAAGCCCGCAGGACAGCATGTTCTCGTATGTCGATTTATGAAAGGGGCACGCCGTAAACGGCCTCTCTCCAGACCGTTGGTTCCTATGTGGGATTTGTCCTTGGTACTTGATGGTCTCTGCTGTCACCCCTTTGAACCCCTGGAGGGGGTGGGGTTGAAGTTTCTTTCCATCAAAACAGCTTTGCTGTTGGCACTCACCACGGCAAAGCGAGTTGGTGATTTACAGGCATTAGCCATCCGCCCTTCATGTTTGCAGTTTGACCCAGGCTGCACTAAGGTGCACCTGCGCCCTAATCCCGCATTTGTGCCGAAAGTGATAGACTCGGCTTACAGATGCCCAACGGTGGAGTTGGAGGCTTTTCATCCCCCACCTTTTATCACTGTGGAGGACAAGAAACTGCACTGCTTGTGCAGGGCCTTATGTCAGTATATAGACAGAACAGCTGGTTTTAGGCGACACGATCAGCTGTTTGTATCATGGGCCACTCCTCATAAAGGAAAACCCTTGTCCCGTCAACGGTTGTCACACTGGATTGTGGAGGCTATAGCTGTTGCATATAGATTTAAGGGCTCACAACCACCTGAGGGTCTACGAGCCCATTCAACTAGAGGTATGGCAACATCCTGGGCATTGTTTAGGGGTGTGTCAGTACTGGAGCTCTGCGCTGCCGCGAGCTGGGCCTCTGGGAACACATTTGCACGGTTCTATAGGCTAGACGTTTCAGGTCCATCCTTAGCACATACAGTACTGGAGACCGGTGTGTCTGACTCATTCTGAGGGCACATTTACCTGGAACCCTATTACTGTTGTCTAGAGGGTGCAGTTCGGGAGTAGTCTATATCTCCCATAGTGAAACACCGAGTGAAGTTAGAAAAAGAACGTTGGGTTACTTAACGTAATCCCTGGTTCTTTGATAACAGAGTGAGGTGTTTCACCAACACTTCCCTCCCTGCACTGGGACGGGAAGAAATCTCTCTAGAATAACCCTCTCAGGTAGGTCGATCGTGGCTAAGGGGCAGGGGCGGAGCCTGGTCACAAGTCGACCTGTCCGTCATAGACAGACGTGATGCAATTGGAGCTTCCTCAGTTGGTCACGCCCAAGGCGATTCCCATAGTGAAACACCTCACTCTGTTATCAAAGAACCAGGGATTACGTTAAGTAACCCAACGTTTGTGTTGGCTGCAACACGACCACTGGACTTGCTCTACGCTCTACGTTTCTTCTATTTCTTTAAGTAATGACATCATGAGCCTTGGACAGCTTTAAGATCACATATGAACAAACAGATGAAGCCATGAGTTCTGCTTCATGTGGTCATATAGTTAATAATCTAGCTAGAATATCTTCAATATGTGTTTGAGTTCTACTACGTGTGCTTTGTGTCTCTTCTCGTTATTTGAATGTATCAAATGTTACACTGTCTGTCAGTGTGGATCATTAAATGTCAATCATAACATGCGCTATAGAAGGAATTTTCCTCCCGGCTACATCTGCGTTGTCTATCAGATCAGTGATAACATCTGACCTACAAACAAACTCACTCTGACCCCACAAACACACACACACTTATGTCAGCCCTGTGACAGGATCAGTCTGTCACACCCCGAAACCCTGCATATTGTAGATGTTTTTTTACCTTGAGAAACATTTTTCAGAAATTGTTCTACAATTCTTAGATTCACTTTATTGCAGTTTTAGAACTCATCACATCAGAAACTTGCTCTTCATTCACTTGCCTTGGGGGCAGATATAAAATTGTGAGTATGAAGTTTACAGCTACTGGAGTTGCTTTTTTGAGATGCGTTTTACACATTTTATTCACACATTATCAAGATTTCGGTAAAACCCTTTTCAGGCACAAACACAGTTCATACAAAGCTATATTTTTACAAGAGATTCCCAAAATCAAAACTTTAAAGATTTAAAGATTTAAATGAATTACTTTACATCCTGTGTTAGGTCAAAAGGACTTATTAAAGAGAGAACTGAGAATGTTCTGATTTATGGTATCATGTTGTGTGCAAGTTTCTCTGAAGAGGAATTTAAACATTTGACTTAATAAAAAAGGCCTTAGACCCCAGTGGTTTACTTCTGGTAAGGCCAGTGATGCAATGGACTGTGTAGTGGGCATCTAAGCTGTGTGGTGAAAGATAAGACTGAACATTATGGGGCTGCCTATGCTATCCTCCACATAGTCTTAGCCATATATTGCACCACCCATATAGTTATATAGTTCCTTAACTTGGCCACACTCTCCCAACGTGTCCCTACATGACTTGTTTTTCTAGCCTAGAGAACAATAGTTTTAGCAGCAGATACTCTACATCAAATACATCTGGGTTTACCGAGGGACATTTTGTGTCATGACGTGTTTTCAAGACCTTCTATGTCTTGTGCCAGATAGCTTGTGATTGACTGATTAGCATGTCAGTAGAATGTATTTCTTTGAAATCTTTATACAAGAGCATGCTGTAAGGCTGTAGTTCACACAGCCTACTCTGATTTCTGAAAGTCATGTGTGCTAAAGGTAACACTATGGGGATTTTACAAGGACTTTTAGAACTATAGAAGCTTACTTAAGAAACACTCAATAAGTTAGATCCTAGATAGAGATAACTGATAACGCCTTTTTGGCTGTTGACAGGTCCTTGATTAAGATTAGCTGTATTGTTACTACACAACAGTAATGAGTGACACAGCTGGCTTCGTCCAAATGATCTCAGGTGGATTCATGATCAGTGTAACTAGATAAAAATGTATGGAATTTATGGCTTATGAGCGATACAGTTTTACTTGTTGGACTTGAAACCTGGACTTGTTGTAGTGGAGCATGGCAACATCTTACTGAGGCTCCAGCAATTTGGGTGTGGATGCCTCTCATTTTCTTGTGCTTGCTAAATTATAGAGCAAGCTATAAATGTATGTAGTTACCAGCTTTGATAACATAAACAGCTCTTCCTGCCAAATATAAGGCAAGAACCTTCACAATATTTATTTTATTTAAATAAAATGATTGTATCATGAATGTTATAGCATTTATTTACTAGTAGCTGATTGATAAAAGTGCAACACACATTTAATTTGACCAATTACAAAGAAATTTATTGAGAAATCTCATTTAAGTACAATCATAAGGAAGAACATAACAGATGTGCTAAAAAACAAACCAAAACAACAGTAACACAGGAGTGCTGTAAATCCACTAAGCAACAAAATTGAAGGCATTTAAGTCTAAACAGGTCTTATTTAACTATACATAGTTTTCAGATTACTTCGAAATCTGGACGTCATGGATGTCCGCAGATCCAGGGAAACAGTGCTGCAATGCACACACAAAACATGCTGAATTAGGCTTTATTACTTAAAGAAGACCTCACTGCTCTTTCATGAGTGGAGCTGTTTATTCATAGTATTCTCTTGATATCATGCAATATTTTTTATTGATGTGTTGCTGTAATGATAACAAATGAAAGCCAAGATCTCCAAAGTAGCTGATCTTCACCTCGTAGCATTTTGTGAAGTCTGTATCTAAAGTGTCAACAGATGTTTTCATCTTTGTGTGGTCACTTTGGTCAGTTTTATTGGTCTTTATCCACTTATAACTGCAGCAGATGAGCAAAATTACAGCAAAACAATGGAGCACAAAAGAAAATGAATGTTCAGTGAAAAAGAGATAATAGTGTTAACAAATGAATTTATTTCCCATTTAACTTTCTGTAATGAGTTATGTATGTTTTAAAAAGGTCTAAATTACAAATTTGTTTTTTGGCCATCAGTGCTGAGTGGAACAACACAGACTATTTTTCCTTTAACAGATTCCCTGTTAAACCCACAAAACTTCACTATTAAAAAGAAGCAGACCCCACCTGAATTATGGGTATTATGGGTTTTGTTCTAATAGAATATAAATTATTTTAAAATACTCAAATGCCTCCAGCAGTAAAAGTCTAAACGAATAATTAAATTGTACAGATTATCATTTTATGTTTTTGTTGTTCCTTGACATATTAAAAACCCATACATTGTTCCATGGTTTCTGTTGATGCAGCACAAGCCTCATGTTGCTTTATTCAATGATGTCAATTTGCAGTGTAAACTAACCAAAACATGAACTACCTTTACATTTAAAAAAGAATAAAAACAGGGTTTGCAGTTTTTGAGAGGACCATGATTTTAATACCTTGTGCAGACTTAGATGTACTGCTCACGAAGGAAATCCTTTTCTTCTTCAAGAAGACGATTTTCCTCTTTTAAGAACTTTGTTCCCTCACTGAGCCGTTTGGTCTCCTCATGTAGTGTAGTGGTGTTACCGCTGTCCCTGCACAGAGAGAGAAAGAGAGAGAGACTATCATCTGAGAGCAACATAAAACAAGTTAAACCTTATAATGTGATAAACACCACCACATATGTATTAACATCTAACAACAGTGGAACAAGTGGACTTTAGCAACTTTGACAGTTAATAACGTTTTAGACTTTATTAATATTTTGCAAACAATGAGATTTGGTTAGTAAAATGGATTATCTGAACACATGCTTTCCTTTTACCAGATGTACTTTTCTTTTTTCACACACAGCACATCTTGGTATAAATTTACTTAAGTGTTTTCATACTTTGTGTATTCCTAAAACATTCATAAACATTTAAAGCTGGCCTGTAGTGGTAAAGGTGGACTAAGGGAAAAGCACTTTGATAAGTACAAGCTATGTTTTAGCTGAGTTTGATGATGTAGCTGGTCATGCTGATAGTCCAACTAAAAAAAATACAGAAAAAAAACATTCCATATGCTGATCAACAAAATATTTTTTTCTGACCTAATTAACGTTATGCTAGCGGCTTAACCCCGTTTGAGTTGGCCAGTTGGCTAGACTGCAGAGATTTATCTCCTACATTACCTAACTAGTTTCTACCATAAAAACTTGAATTAACTGAATTTATCTGAGTCAAATATGCACAACAGATGCACATGAATAAAACAGCGTAGCGCTTGTATACTGTTAAGAGTTGTCCCTACGCTGAGTCTTACTTCACAAACGGAAAGAGAAACGTTAACAGAGCTGTTCAACCACGACGTAGGTATGGCTTTCACAGCTATCCGCAGTCGAATAACGCTACTCTCCCTGAAGTCTGTATGAAGAAAGAAAGAAAAAATCACAATATGAGTCCTAGCAGAAACAAACCCAGACAATACCTACAACTGGCAAATAATAAACATGTAAACATTTTCTAAAATTGTTGTGTGATCCACCATCACACCTAATGTCACTGCTGTTTTGTTTGTTTAATAAATGGGTCACTGAAATAAAAGTTATTTTATTCATGATGGGAGCAAATTCAGATACAAAAGAAAGGGAAATATAGTTTAATTCACTAGAGTAAAGTGTGCATAAAAGTATGGACATGGGAGGCGAGAACAGACTTGGTGAAGAAGATCATGGGATTTTGGCAGGCTGGAGGTGAAGCGTAACAAAAGGCGCCCTATTTTAAAACTTCGATCTAGGAGGTTTTTATTGCCCATTGTAAGGAATTATGTTAGACATGGATCTCATGTAATTAGTGATTTTTGGGGTGCTGTCAGGGTCGGATGCAGGATTTCAGACACAGGCGCAAGCTTTTGAAATAAACAGTACTTTTTAATAACACTAACGTAAACGGAGGGTAAACAAACGGGTAAATAAACAGAACTGACAAGGAAAAACTACAAGATAACCTAGACATCACCTGGACATATCACGACAATGACCAACACGGGAGAGGGCAAAACAGGCGGACTAAATACACAGGATAACGAGAGGGAAACTGAAACAGGTGGTGAACATGATGGGACACAGGTGGAGGGCGGAGGCAAGAAACACATGACAAAAGGTAAACAAAGACCACGTGGACTCGACAGGACGTAAACAGGCGAGGGACACGGGGAACATGGCGGGGTATGACAGCACCCCCCCTCAAAGGACGCAGCTCCAGAGGCGCGAAAGAGAACACACCCCGGGAGCCCGCCTCGAGGGGGAGACCCAGAAAACAAAACAGGGACCAGACACAGGACTAGGGCAGACAGACAGACCAGACGGAGACCAGGAACAGACGGAGACCAGGAACAGACGGAGACAGACAGAGACCAGGAACAGACGGAGACCAGGAACAGACGGAGACCGACGGAGACCAGGAACAGACGGAGACCAGGAACAGACGGAGACCAGGAACAGACGGAGACCAGGAACAGACGGAGATGGACAGAGACCAGGCACAGACAGAGACCAGGAACAGACGGAGACCAGGCACAGAAAAACAGGAACGGGCAGAGGCACAGAAAAACAGGCAAACAGGAACCGGGACAAAAACCAGGGAAGACGAGGACGAGTAAGGACGACGAGACGAAACGGGAGGAAGACGACGAGAAGTTACAGGAGGAAGCCGACGAGACGACAAGGGAGGAGGGAGACGAGAGAAACGAGGAACACGACGAGAGGCCAAGGGAGGAGGCTGACGAGAGGACGCAGGAGGAGGATGACGAGACGAAACGGGAGGAGACCAAAACGAGCACAAGGAAAACAACGAAACACCAGACAGGACTCAAAACCGGGAACAGGACAAAACACGAGACAACAGACCAGGAGGGGGACAAGGCAGAAAAACAGGAACAAACAGAACGACGGGGACAGGAACACGGAAACCAGGAACAGGAACAAAAATGGGAACAGGAACAAAACAAGGCAAAGAAACAGAACAGGGCGGGCGGGCGGGAGCAACAAAGTCTGCCTTAACAGGTAGCTTACGGGGGACAAAACCATGAAGCGCTCTGGGCACGGAGTCAGGAGGCGCACAGGGGGCGGAGTCAGGAGGCGCCCGGATCACAGGAACAGGAGGCGCACAGGGGGCGGAGACAGGCACGGGAACAGACCGGACCACCGTCCGGGGAGCAGGCACGGGAACAGACCAGGGAGCTTGAACAGGAGCCGCCTGGGGGGCGGAGACAGGCACGGGAACAGACCGGACCACCGTCTGGGGAGCAGGCACGGGAACGGACCGGGGAGCTTGAACAGGAGCCGCCTGGGGGGCGGAGGCAGGCACGGGAACAGACCGGACCACTGTCCGGGGAGCAGGCACGGGAACAGACCGGACCACCGTCCGGGGAGCAGGCACGGGAACAGACCGGGGAGCTTGAACAGGAGCCGGCTGGGGAGCCGGGACTGCGGCGACGTCCACGGAGGCAGCGGACCGCGCTGCATTGACGTCCACGGAGGCAGCGGGAGCTGCGGTGACGCCCTCGGAGACAGGGGGAGTAGGAACAGGAGCCGACTGAGGAGCAGGGACTGCGGCGACGTCCACGGAGGCAGCGGACCGCGCTGCATTGACGTCCACGGAGGCAGCGGGCCTCGCTGCATTGACGTCCACGGAGGCAGCGGGCCTCGCTGCATTGACGTCCACGGAGGCAGCGGGCCTCGCTGCATTGACGTCCACGGAGGCAGCGGGCCGCGCTGCAATGACGTCCACGGAGGCAGCGGGCCGCGCTGCAATGACGTCCACGGAGGCAACGAAGCAGAAGCGCCTCCGTTCCGGAGCACCAGGTGGCGCCGGAGCGGCAGCGGGGCTGGAGAGCGGGGCCGCGAAGGAGTGAGCGCGTGGCCGCGATGCTGAGCAGGCGGGGGCTGGAGAGCGGCGCCACGACGGGGTAAGCGCGTGGCCGCGGCTCTGTGCAGGCGGAGCTGGAGAGCGGCGCCACGACGGAGTGAGCGCGTGGCCGCGGCTCTGTGTAGGCGGACGCCCGCGAAGTCTGCTTCCGGCCACGGCGTTTACTACGCCGCTTAGCCTGGTGCTCCGAGACGGCTGCATCCCTGGCCGCCATCTCAGCCGCGAGCAGAGCGGGGTTATCCGCCTTCAGCAACGCACAAAGCTCCCAAGCGGAGAGAAAATCCCCGTGCTCGCTCCGAGGGATCAAAAAGCTCGCTGTGTCCTTGTAGGGGTTGGTCATTCTGTCACGGTCGGATGCAGGATTTCAGACACAGGCGCAAGCTTTTGAAATAAACAGTACTTTTTAATAACACTAACGTAAACAGAGGGTAAACAAACGGGTAAATAAACAGAACTGACAAGGAAAAACTACAAGATAACCTAGACATCACCTGGACATATCACGACAATGACCAACACGGGAGAGGGCAAAACAGGCGGACTAAATACACAGGATAACGAGAGGGAAACTGAAACAGGTGGTGAACATGATGGGACACAGGTGGAGGGCGGAGGCAAGAAACACATGACAAAAGGTAAACAAAGACCACGTGGACTCGACAGGACGTAAACAGGCGAGGGACGCGGGGAACATGGCGGGGTATGACAGGTGCTTACAACAGGTTGGCTCAGCATGACTATATCCACTGTCAAGTCAATCACCAGCAACACTTTGTACATCTGGGTAACGGAGCTCACAACCTGGCGAAACTACAAAGACGACCTATGGGTACATAGGCAACCTGACTGAGAAATCTCTAAAAATTCATAGAGTGGAATTATTGGCTGAGAGACAGCACAGAGATGGACTACTTGGCCGTTTATTCAAATATATTAGAGCATGTTACAAGGTGTGAGGGTGAAAGAATTAGTGAACATGAGGATTACCTTTTTCCTTCTTCTTGTTGTCATAATCTGCAGTATAATGTTTTATATGTTATTACATTTCTTAGCATAGAATAGCTTAGTGTTATCAGTATTCGGTCTGAGACAATGCCAAGACTTCTTTTACTGGGCAGGCTGTCTCTACCAAATACACTGCAGTGTTCGGCTATGTATGTATATTGTATATTAGGAGAGAGTAAAAATCAAGAAACACGTGAAATCCTTTTCTTTGACAAAATAGTTTGTGTTGCAAAAAAAAACCACTGGCAATAAACATTTTCACCATTGTAATCCTGCTTTCTCTCACGGTCATTTCAGCATTTAGTTTTCTAAACTTAAAGGTAATCACTCAGTTAAACCATAGAAATAAGCCTCGCTTTATTGTACAGTCCTTTTCCCTCATTATTCAGCAGAACGTTCTGTTAGTTTCACATTATTGTACACTATGCTTACAGCAGGTTGTATTATAAGTGGCTGTGTTTCTAAACTACATGGTAAGTACTCAGTACTCAAAACCATAGAAATAACCTCTTCTTTCTTTTACAGTTCAGATTCAGTTTTGTTTCTAGGTAATAGACATGTACATAGAATTTAAGACTTAATGGATCTGAGTAACCTGAGCTCCTAATCATAGCATCCAGCTTAGTTCCAGGTTGTTATGTGTCATTTTAATGTGGAATTGTTTGGAATTACCATCTTGTTACTCTGAATGGCTATCCAGTTCTCAGATATTTTATTGTGGACTTTTTATTAAACTAATTACTTAAAACCTGAGAGACATAACAGTGTAATTAGACTGCATTGGTACTTACCATCATGTCACCCAAGTACCCCACACATACCCAGTTAATATCTAGAACCTGAAAAACATTTCAGTGCATATTAAGTTAGACTCTTCTGTTATATACTGTTATATCTTATTGTCCAAAATAATTATCCAGTACTTTGAAATTTGTACATCACACTTATCTGTTTAATACCTAGAACATGAAAGACATTTCAGTGTATTTAAATTAGACTGTTTTGGTATTTACCATCTTTTTACCCAAATAATTACCTAGTACTTTGGACTTTGTTTTTTGGACTTTGAACCTCACACTTACCTGTTAATACCTAGAACTTAGGGGACTGTAAAAGAAAGGGTTACCCACTTATTCTTTTATGTGTTGCACCTATTCTGTTGTATTGCACTTATTCTTTTGTGTTGCACTTATTCTTTTGTGTTGCACTTATTGTTTTGTGTTGCACTTATTGTATTGTGTTGCACTTATTCTTTTGTGTTGCACTTTTTGTTTTATGTGTTGCACTTATTGTTTTGTGTTGCACTTATTGTATTGTGTTGCACTTATTCTTTTGTGTTGCACTTTTTGTTTTATGTGTTGCACTTATTGTTTTGTGTTGCACTTATTCTTTTGTGTTGCACTTATTCTTTTGTGTTGCACTTATTGTTTTATGTGTTGCACTTATTCTTATTGTTTTATGTGTTGCACTTATTGTTTTGTGTTGCACTTACTATTTTATGTGTTGCACTTATTGTTTTGTGTTGCACTTATTCTTTTGTGTTGCACTTATTATTTTGTGTTGCACTTATTCTTTTGTGTTGCACTTACTATTTTATGTATTGCACTTATTCTTTTGTGTTGCACTTACTATTTTATGTGTTGCACTTATTGTTTTGTGTTGCACTTATTCTTTTGTGTTGCACTTATTATTTTGTGTTGCACTTATTCTTTTGTGTTGCACTTACTATTTTATGTATTGCACTTATTCTTTTGTGTTGCACTTACTATTTTATGTGTTGCACTTATTCTTTTGTGTTGCACTTACAATTTTATGTGTTGCACTTATTTTTTTGTGTTGCACTTATTCTTTTGTGTTGCACTTATTCTTTTGTGTTGCACTTACTATTTTGTGTTGCACTTATTCTTTTGTGTTGCACTTACTATTTTATGTGTTGCACTTATTCTTTTGTGTTGCACTTATTCTTTTGTGTTGCACTTACTATTTTATGTGTTGCACTTATTCTTTTGTGTTGCACTTATTCTTTTGTGTTGCACTTACTATTTTGTGTTGCACTTATTCTTTTGTGTTGCACTTACTATTTTATGTGTTGCACTTATTGTTTTGTGTTGCACTTATTCTTTTGTGTTGCACTTACTATTTTATGTGTTGCACTTATTGTTTTGTGTTGCACTTATTCTTTTGTGTTGCACTTATTGTTTTGTGTTGCACTTATTGTTTTATGTGTTGCACTTATTCTTATTGTTTTATGTGTTGCACTTATTGTTTTGTGTTGCACTTACTATTTTATGTGTTGCACTTATTGTTTTGTGTTGCACTTATTATTTTGTGTTGCACTTATTATTTTGTGTTGCACTTATTCTTTTGTGTTGCACTTACTATTTTATGTGTTGCACTTATTCTTTTGTGTTGCACTTATTGTTTTGTGTTGCACTTACTATTTTGTGTTGCACTTATTCTTTTGTGTTGCACTTACTATTTTATGTGTTGCACTTATTCTTTTGTGTTGCACTTATTCTTTTGTGTTGCACTTACTATTTTGTGTTGCACTTATTCTTTTGTGTTGCACTTACTATTTTATGTGTTGCACTTATTCTTTTGTGTTGCACTTATTCTTTTGTGTTGCACTTACTATTTTGTGTTGCACTTATTCTTTTGTGTTGCACTTACTATTTTATGTGTTGCACTTATTCTTTTGTGCTGCATTTACTATTTTATGTGTTGCACTTATTGTTTTGTGTTGCACTTATTGTTTTGGGTTGCACTTATTCTTTTGTGTTGCACTTATTATTTTGTGTTGCACTTATTCTTTTGTGTTGCACTTACTATTTTATGTGTTGCACTTATTCGTTTGTGTTGCGCTTATTCTTTTGTGTTGCACTTACAATTTTATGTGTTGCACTTATTTTTTTGTGTTGCACTTATTCTTTTGTGTTGCACTTACTATTTTGTGTTGCACTTATTCTTTTGTGTTGCACTTACTATTTTATGTGTTGCACTTATTGTTTTGTGTTGCACTTATTCTTTTGTGTTGCACTTACTATTTTATGTGTTGCACTTATTCTTTTGTGTTGCACTTATTCTTTTGTGTTGCACTTATTCTTTTGTGTTGCACTTACTATTTTATGTGTTGCACTTATTCTTTTGTGTTGCACTTATTCTTTTGTGTTGCACTTACTATTTTATGTGTTGCACTTATTCTTTTGTGTTGCACTTATTCTTTTGTGTTGCACTTACTATTTTGTGTTGCACTTATTCTTTTGTGTTGCACTTACTATTTTATGTGTTGCACTTACTATTTTATGTGTTGTTTCGTTTTTAGATTCTTCAGATTTACTGTAGATCATTTCTGAGACTATATTAATAAAAACATTAAGAGACTTGTCTGCTAACTGGCTACGCACACTTTGTACAGTAGCAGAAAACCAAAATTTCATTACCACACACCAAAAATATTTGGACACAATCCTGATTTTTAAGAACAGCGCCTCCCTAATAGCCAATTGATGTTAAATGTTATAAGCTATAAATCAATGCCTGCATGTACATACTATTTAAATCTCATGATGACTGGCCAATGACAAGCCAGTCAACACTAAGTTTTATAGCCCCCTTTATTGACTAACTGAGACAAAACTGTGTGGGCCTTTTCTGAATCAAGTATGTCACATGATTCAGAGAAGGCCCACACAGTTTTGTCTCAGTTAGTCAATAAAGGGGGCTATAAAACTTAACAACTAAATAACAACAACAACCAATCCAAGCCTCTGGATTTGATACTTTAGATCATTAAAACTATAAATACGGTAATAACAATAGCAATAATAGGAATAATTTAAAAAATATATAGAGAGAAATTATTATAATTATAGAAATAATAGGAATGTGATGGTCAGGTGTCTAAATTATTTTATGTAGATAAAGCAAAAAACTTTTTTTCATGGTAAGGCACAACAAAGTAAGTACATCAGAGTTATATGATGCTGCAGTCTGCATTATATATGAACAATATAAATCTGCCCAATCAAAATCTGTCCACACCCACTTTAATTCAGTGTTCAGCCGCTCCCCTCTCACATGACTGACTGTAACTTACCCTCACTACAGTAACTATGTAAGCCTTCCAGGTTTTCTTAATGTTTTCACAAAGTCCAAAGTCCTCATTTTAGAAACACTTATTTGTCCTCAAACAGTGATGAAATATATCCTGTCTAGTATTCTAACAACATGAATCAAACACAATTATTTTACTATATATATATATATATATATATATATATATATATATATATATATATATATATATATATATATATACCAATTACAAAGAAAAAGAAATCTGTTCAATTTAAATAATTCAACACTTCAGTAATGATCATTTTAACATAACACACTTCATCATGTAATAACTTGTTCTAGACACACATTTCAAACTACAGACATAACTAGGTCACTGGGTGAGTAAACAAGACTGCCTTGAATAACACTGAAGTTTTCACGTGCCATGTATTGTTAGTCAGCACTAAACAAGCTAATTGGAACCAATCCCAGCATCATCAGACAAAGGTGATGTACACCACGGACAGGTAATACATAAGCAATACATAAATGCCCTGAGTAGATGCTGCATTGTTTCGTTGTAGAGAGTCTTGACCTCAGGACTGGAATGCAGTTTGACATCTTTACTGTGTATATACTTCAAATCAAGAGTAAAATCACATTTACCAAAAACAGCAACCTTACAATCTAAACACACAGTATGATTGATACTGATGATAATCAAGCACAACACTCAAAAGATTCTCCAGCATTTTAAACTGAATTTAAAGTTTTGTGTGAATCACTATATATCACACATAGCAAATACAAACCAAGTGAAACTAAAAGAACAAAGAACTCAACAAACGCACGTAATCAAGATTATCAGTACTGCAGTAATGTGCTGTAGGAAGGTGTGTTCCCTTTTGTATACTAACAAAACATGTTGTTTGAGCAGAGACGCCCACATACACACAAACAACTATAGATAGATAGACGGTAAACCTCCTCCAGCTTAATTTGTGGTTAAAGTGAAATGTTCTGAATGTTTAAATCCAGACTTGTACTATGACAAGATTAAAGCACTTAATGGACCTTCAGCCATAATTAACTAATTAAATTAATAAATGAAGAAACAAACAAAAAACAGATACATGTACACGCACAATGCCACAGTTTCTTTATACAGATCTGCTTTGGTGGGTGGCATGACCTCAGCTTTGTGCCACACTTTAATTTATTTGCTTAGTTTATAATTCAGAAGAATAAATGTTGAAATGAACCTTAGCACTGTCAACTGAAAAAACAAAACAAACTTCTTATTCTATCTTCTAAACCTAAGAGAAAGTCCAAGCCGGACTGGCCAGTTCCAGTTTGACTGGCTAATGTCACTGCACTCTTCACAAAGAAATGCCAGCTGCGTTTCTGATATTCGGCTTATGGTGTAGCTCTTCAGCTCATACTGCAAACAAAACTGCATACCATTTTCTACTGGCTTCATTAGCTTCATCGTCCATCGTCCCAGAGATTGTGTTAAGTGATTGCAAAAACATTGTTTCTGCAGGACTTAGTGGCACATGGAACACATAACTGCTTAACTGATAACACAGTGCAATGTAAAAAAAAAAAATCTAAAAATGTTATTTGATGGGTCTATTATAAAGAGTAATACTCTCACATGACGCCACTACGCTCTACATGATACAGATAAGTTAAAGGCACAGTTTAAGTTAGTCAAAGGTTAGTTTAACACTTTTAACCAACTAGCTAACAGCATAGCTACAGGTAAACTAAACATAGACTATGTTATCAAATTCATCTTATCAGTTATCTTTTTTACTTAACCCTTTGATGGACAAGCTAAGCAAACCTCTTCTAATGCACTGCATGGGTCAAACTTTACCCGTATTTATTTCCTATGTTATTTTATGTGTTGCTAAGAATCTATTTGGTATATCTGTTGAACTCAGACTGCAAATGTTTTCAAATGTCAGTAACTCCCATCAAACTACATGGTGGATACATGAGGGTAAATTTTAACCTATGTTGTGCGTTAGAAGGGCAGTGATACACAAATGATGTTTTAACAAAGTAAAAAAAAATAAAACTAGTATTAGGATTTGTGATGATCAAAAACAAGTAAATTAAGGAATTTATGGAATTTTAAATGGTGAAATTTATTTATTGCAAAGATGAAAAAAAATGAAATGTGTTTAACACAGTGAGCTGGTTCATGTTAGCTGACTGGTAAAAACTGTAGATGGAAACTGTGTTGGGGAATATAGCTCAAAGGTTATTGGTTAGCTTAAATCTGAATCATAATTCATGCAGCATATAAGCGAATAAGATGATGGCAGAGCAATAGATCCACATTCTATACTAACCTTGTAAAAGATCAACTAGAACCCACATAAGGGCACCATCCCACACTGTAGGAGGCCCTGATAGGAAACAATGTCAGTTAATCAACAACAGACTAATAAACCAGAAAACCTCTGGCATGTTCATCTTCTCTGCCCAGCTAAGAACACTTATAAGCACTTTAAATACATGTTTAAGATAAAGCCTTTTCTGCAGAGAAGAGTTTTTACGGTTTAGATTTATATTCTGGAACCTCATACATACATATACATAAATTATTGCCAAGGCATAAAACATCCTACAAAAAAAACCCCAACATAATAATCTTATTTTGTTGCATAATTTAAACTCAGCAGCTGTTCTTACACTCTTACTTATCATCTAAGCCTCCTGAGTTACAGGAGGGTGCTGAAGGCTATTCCAGTTCTAACTGGGCTGAATCACAGGAAACACAGTAGATGGGTCACTAGTCCATAAAAGGGCGGACACATTTACAATTCATACCTAGGTAGCAATTTAGTATATATTAGTATAACTCACTTGACTGCATCATTATCAATTATTACTAATTCGGGAAAAGGCGGGGTACACCATGGACAAGTAGGCCCAAAAGTCCCTTTAAAAAAAAAAAGAAAAAGAAAAGAGCTAACTTCCCAAACTTAGCGAATTTCAGAGTCTAGATTTAAACATTACTGAGAACACCTCACATTAACCAAACCTAAAAAAATAAAACTATAAAAAACTTTTCTTAAAGACTTCACCCTCTGTAAAATAATATTCTTTACTAATTTGTGTTACATGTTGCTTCAGCTTTACATGCTAGTTATTTTTTATTTGCTGCTAAATTAAAAAAGAATACCTTTTAAACACTGTTCTGCACTGAAGTGTTTTCTTATAATAATATTTCTGTAGACACAGTAAAATAGCAAATAAGTGCTCTGTGTAGATACAGGGCAATACATAAATACCCTGATTTCCTTGTAGAGAACAATGCAGAGTCTTGACCTCAGTACTGGAATGCAGTTTGACATCTTTGCTGTTTACATACTTTTGACATCTTTACTGTGTACATACTGTGTACATACTTAGTTTTTTTGTTTTACTCATGTTTTGTGTGAAGCCACACAGACGCAGGGAGAACATGCAAACTTCACATAGAAAAAATCCCAAACGGCCAGCCAAGGATTAAAACCCAGGCTCTGTTAACTCTGAGATGATAGCCCTATCCACTGTTCCGCTTTGCTGTCAACTCCAGAACTGCTTACATTAAAAATAAGGAGAGTTTTTGTCCTGAGAGACATCCAACATCCAATGAAAAACATGTATCTCCATTTTTGTCGATTTTGAGTTTTATACAACATTTGAACACACCAATGGTTATTTACATTGTGTGAAAATTTAATTATGAATGGACCAATAGAAGTGATCCAAAATAGCCTGGAAAAAATTCTGGTTCCACTGACTTACATTGAAGTATGTTTTTGGACTCTCCTGTGAAGTAACAATTTTGGAGTTACTTGTTTTTCATTGGACAGCGGCAATATATTTATGGTGCCCTCATGGATATTTTGATGAATTTTTAATTTTGGTCTGATCAGCTGGTTTAGAAGCAATCCCTCATTGGACTGGAAGAATGCCATTGAGTAGAGGAGGCCCAAACCCCCATGACAGCTGCACCAGAAGCTTCTGCAGCAAGTCCAAGGTCACTGTGAGGTTGGAGTTTGGAGTGCTCAAACTTTCTGGCTGCTGGAATGCGATATAGCAGAGGTCACTAATAGGTGGGCCGCCGTCCGGGTCTGGACCCAGGCGTTGTCTAATGCGGACCCAAACAGATAATCTATTGAGAATGATTTAATTCTGACAGTGTTTATTTTAAGCGGCGCAGCTTTTCTTGTTTTTACGGTATACAGGCTTGTGAACTCAGAGACCAAGCGCGTCCATAGTAAAATCACCAAACGCGCTCCTCAGCCAATCATATCTGTGCAAATTCAGGAATGTGGTGCGCACACAGGCGAGAAACGGCAGTCGGAGAATAAGGCGAGTTAGACGGTGTTCTAAAACAGAAAAGTTGGCGGCGAACAACTACTTTTCAACCAGGTATGGACCGAGACAGAGATGTTTATACTCCCCACAGGCAGCTCCAAACCAACATGTCTCATATGTTCTGAGACCGTGGCGATAATTAAAAGCAGCCTCATATCCATTCATCCATCCATCCATCCATAATCTTCCACTATCTTCCGCTAGTCAAGGACTGTGGGAGGAAACCGGAGTACCCAGAGGAAACCCACTCAAGCACCAGGAGAACATGCTCCACACAGAACGGCCCGGATATCTCATATGTGTGAGAATGGTCCTAACACAATTTCAGCCCAGATTTAAAGTCCTGGCTGGACAACCAAGAGCTCACTTCACCCACTGAACAAGAGAAAGTGTGGAGGAATGCAAGAGGGAGATAAACTATAAAGATGTGAAATTTAGTTAACAACACTAAACATTTTATTTTCCTTTTTTATTATAAATAAGCACTTTATGATGCACTTTTTTTCAAAAAGCATTTTAAATGTAGCCCTTGTTTTTACTTAAAGTGATGAAAAAAGCATTTATTAAGTTCAGCATTTAAAAAGTAAATATACTGAGATATACTGAATGGTATGTGTGATGTGTTGGCGTTTTAGTAGCTGATGGTATAAGATGTTGATACTAGGCTATTTCAGTAAACAGGATACAACACTGACTCATAACACATGTTAGGAATGATGACGGTCCGGGCTTTGACCTGAAGAAATCTCCTCTAGGTGGACCTTACTGAATTCTAATTAAATACCCCTGCGATATAGCTTCCCGCTACTAGCACTTTTGATTGTGGATGCATCGGAGTCACGAATCAAGACAGGCACCGGCCATGACAGCAGTAAGACAGACTTAAAACATAAACGGTTGAGCTGTTAGCTTAAACATGTGTAGATGTGTTGCCGGTGATATTCTGACTGTAAAAACACAAAGATCATCTTGGTGTCCGTTGCAGCAGACATTTAATAAAAAGGGCTAATATTCAGTCCCCCAACAATTAAACTGCCTGTATTAAATAATCCCCAATAATCTCAAAAATAATAAACTAATTCAATGTCATATTAATAAAACAATTAATAAAACAAATAGTTTATCTGTCTTTCTGTTTTCATAAAAAGGCCATTTTGTGGAGAGAAATTTGACAGCTTCCTACCCCAACGCACTGGGATCAGTGGAATGCCAAGGATGTCCTCTTTATGGTACAGCAGAAATCAGTGGTTTAAATGAGAAAAGTGAGATATGTCCAACCTGGCCATAACAGAGGACACAAATTAATAGACAGGGTTTAAATATATTTCACATTCACTGCAAATTTAGTGTTTTTCACTGTAAAAGGTTAAAGTTCACATTACCACTTCATTAAGTACACCTCCTTATATCTTCACTCCCAGTTAAACACTGTGTCCACTCACTGTTCACCTTGCTGGTTTAATGTGTAGCTGTAAAGTCAGACAGTAGCTCACCAGTTGCTACAAAGTCTATGTGTCATCCTCTGGCCCTTTATCAGTGGTCACAGGACGCCGCCCACAGGGCACTGTTGGCTGGATATTTTTGGCGAGTCAGTCCAGCAGTGACGCAGGGGTGTTTAAAAGCTATAGGCAGCACTGCTGTGCCTGATTCACTCATACCAGCATGACACACTAACACAACACAACCTCATCAGTGTTACTGCAGTGCTGAACCACCATCCAAAAAATTGCTCTGTGGTGGTCTTCTGAGGGTCCTGACCACTGCAGAACAGGGTGAAAGTGGTTAACAAAGTATACAGAGAAACAGATGGACTGCAGTCTGTAATTGCAGAGCTACAAAGTACTCCTACTTGGTAAGTTTATCTGATAAAATGGACAATGAGTGTAGTGTAGTGAAGTGCAGACGGGTGTACATCTCACAAACTTGTGTATGATTTAAAATGCTGAGTTTACCTGTTATAAATACGATAGCTGGAGTGTAAAACCATGCAAAATTACTACTAAATACTATTTCAGCTCCTATATGAATATGTCCAAAAAACAGGCCTGGTGTAATTAAGCTGCAACATCTAAGGCTGGATATTTTACCACGTTAACAAGCCCAGTTCAAACATTAATAAACCACAAATACTTTTCTCTATAACCTGCAGATAGTTCTTTGTAGAAAGCTACAAAATGTCAATCACTTCAGTTAAGTAAGCATGACTGTTGAACCCATTAGGTTGACAAACATAAGTTCTTTTCCTCTGTTTTTACTATTTTGACTGTTATTTTGACTCTTTGTTTCAGATCGTTAGAAGTTGTGTCTGTAGATCGTTAGAAGTTGTGTCTGTAGATCGTTAGAAGTTGTGTCTGTAGATTGTAAGAAGTTGTGTCTAGATCGTTAGAAGTTGTGTCTGTAGATTGTAAGAAGTTGTGTCTAGATCGTTAGAAGTTGTGTCTGTAGATTGTTAGAAGTTGTGTCTGTAGATTGTTAGAAGTTGTGTCTGTAGATCATTAGAAGTTGTGTCTGTAGATTGTTAGAAGTTGTGTCTGTAGATTGTTAGAAGTTGTGTCTGTAGATTGTTAGAAGTTGTGTCTATAGATCATTAGAAGTTGTGTCTGTAGATTGTTAGAGGTTGTGCCTGTAGATCGTTAGAAGTTGTGTCTATAGATTGTTAGAAGTTGTGTCTGTAGTCTAGGCTGTTCACTTGTGTAAACCCCCGCAGGCTGCATTTGTAACTTATCAGGTAAAGCTAAAGTTAGCTTAGTTGAAAACATGGTGGCACTTCAACACGAGAGAGGCCCCAGTTTAAGCTACTACTGCAAGTTTTAAAAAAAAAATTGGCCAAAAATGGAAAAAAAAAAAAAAAAAGAAAAAAAAAATGTATATATATATATATATATATATATATATATATATATATATATATATATATATATATATATATATATATATATATATACCTTTTAACCAAAACATGTTTTAAGCATTAATCTTTCTATTTAAAAGGCACTGCAGCAACATTTTATTTAACAAAACCTAAAGCCCTTAGGTGTTGTAATTTGAGTTATAAGCTATTTTTTGGTTGTTGGCTGTGTGTTGACCTGTGCTCTCTTTAGTATGTAGGCTTGTTTTTACCACTATAGTGTGTTAGAATGTGCAGAAAGCTGTAATATGATTATTATGCTATAAAAGGTAGTAGCTTGCTTGTAGTTTACTTGTAAACAGTACCGCTTGCCACTCTGCCACTGTCTTCATTCAGCCCAGCCCACAGGTGTTCAATGGGGTCTAGGTAAGGGGTGAACTAGTTGATTTTGAGCTTTGGATCATTGTGCTGCCTGTTTAAGCCTCCTGGCTTTGATATAATGTCTGCTAATCACATCACAGAGCTGCTACTGTACTTCACAGTTGGAATGAGGTACTTTTCTGCATGGCTATCTTTGCCTACACCACTGTTGTACCCCTATTTGATCTCATAGGGCCATAGAAAATGGTCCTGTTAAAAGATCCAGTTACATTCAGAAAACTAGGTTATTGGTCCTTGACTGCAGAGGCTTTCTTCTGGCAAACCTTTGTCAGTGGGGGATGATTGTAGTTTGGGACATGTTCTGACCTACAGGACCTAACAAATGTCTGCCATTAGAGGAGAGTCTGCCATGACTGAGTAGAGGATGCATGCTTTATGAGGAAGTTATTTTTTGGTTGTTGGCTGTGTGTTAACCTGTGCTCTCTTTAGTATGTAAGCAATTTTACTTTAGGCCTGTTTTACCACTACAATGTGTTAGAATGTGCAGAAAGCTCATTGTTATTATTATTGTTATTATTATTTTATCTATCTTTGCCTACACCAATGTTGTACCCTTATTTTGGTCTTATGGTGCCATAGAAACCCGTCCTGTTAAAGATCCAGTTACATTCGGCAAACTAGGTTAAAGTTATTGGTCTAACTTCAACCTAGGCTTTATTCTGGTAACACAGTGGGGTGTGATTGTAGATTGTAGAGATATTCTGACCATCAGAACCTAACAAATGTCTGCCATTCCACATCTGGTAATTGCTGGAGATTATTTGGCTACTTAAACCATTCTCCTTACTGTGTGTGGGGTTGGTATAGACATACAAACTGTGAATTTTGAATTGTTTACCTATTTTATTTATTTATTTTTGCAGCAGTCTCCTGATTTGTGAAGCTCAGCAAACTGTATGGTTGGCTCTTTCTCATAGTAATAGATGGCTAAAGGAATTTGATCTGTGCAAAGAAGTCTTTACTGGTCATTTTAGGGGTGCCATCAACTGTGGCACACATATTTAACACACATATCTATTTAATGATATTTTTTTGGTTTTTATTACTATTTTGTTTAAAAGATTAAGTAGGGGTCCCCGTATTTGTGGAGTACACTGTGAAAATAATAAACACAGCCTTTCAATAAACCACTTGTAAAAGTATCAGAGTTACAAAACAACAGCGAAAAACGATAAAATATAACCAAAGATTCTGCACAATTAATGTTTGATCAAAAGAATTACTAACACTGTAATATGAACCATAAACTTTCAGTATCATGATTATTAATGCATTAGTTTATTGTTAGTAATGTGTAAAGAGAGCCACCTTAAAGAGTGTCTGCAATTTATCAACAAAGGTTTGCAAAGGAAAATCTAAACAAACCTGATGCATTGTGGAAAGAAGTCTGGTAGTCAAAATATAGATTATAAAAAGTTATGTATGTAAAAAAGGGTGCCGACTATTAAGCATGGGGGCAGGTTGATTATGCTTTGATATGTTATCTTAGTTTTCTATTCTTTCTATTCAGACAGCGACTAAGTTTTAGACAGCTGGGTTGAATAAACCCGACTTCTACGTCTTGTTTGATTAACTTAAAATATTTTGAACAGTCAACAAATCAGGACAGAACAACAAGCCTACGACTGATTCACGCCCAGTAAACACTGAAAGCTTAGTGGCTCTTTTGTTTGGTAAAACATGAACTTATTCCACCACTGCGGTTGACTGTAAATGATGTGAACATTATTGACAGAGCGCTCTGCGGGATGCTGCTGGTTGCAGTGGCACAATTCCTGTGGTGGCTCCATTGAAAACAATAGAATATCCAGTTTGTTGTTGTCAATCTACTGAAAACCTGTGACTGTAGCATAATAGTCCAAATGCAACCAGACTCAAAATTTCTCAAAATTTGGGAGTTACAGGCCATGAGACCGTTAAAACAAGATTATCTACGACAATAAATTATATAAATGTGTTTAACACAAACAACTAATCAAAAATTACATTTACTGTAGAGAACATTAATAGTTGTGTTGCAGTACTGGAAAGCAGTTTAACAGCTCTGCTATGTTTATATGTTCAGCATGAATTTGAAAATCAAAGGAACACAACTCTTATGTGATCTTTGACCCTGAAGAGTCAAATAAATAAAGACGTCCACTGTATGTATTATTTCTACTGTAGCATTGAAAGTGTCAAAGTGAAAACATAAATAATCCAGTGGGTGACTCCAAGAGAAAAGTTTGAGTAAAGATAAGCTGAGAACTGAATCTTGATTACTTTGTGAGCATGATAATATACAAAGGAACAGTACACAGAAAGCACATATTCACAAAAAGATTATGAAAAAATAGTTATCAAAAATAGATCACATACATAAGCATCAACTTTGGCATCTGTACAAGGAAACTGATGGCCCAGATATTTCAGCACAACTGGTTTACGATAAGGACTAGGGATTACGCTTCATCATCCACCCTCATACCATACTAAAGGTATAAATATGATGCAGAGGAAGAAGAATCTACATCTACATCACTCTCTCATCCATTACTCCAACCAATCGCAGGCTGCCACCTGTCTTTAAATTGATTCAACTAATGCTCTCTCTTTGCTGCCGTCAGGTGCTGACGTTTCTACACGCTCCCCCCTCCACTCCACCACCACCAGTTGAGTCCCAGTTCTGCTGTCCTGGGAGAAGGCTGTGCCCCTGCTGCCCATATCCAGCAGGATCTGTGAGGGTCTGCACGCTTTAAAACCTGGGCCTAAGACTGGGCTTATGCCAAAGACTTTCTTCATGTCCTACAATAACTAATCTTCCAAATGTACAACTTAGTTAAAGAATAAAACCTTGTTTTACATTCTTCTACTCGTGGAGTCTTTTCAGCAGAACTGTAATTACTGCATTTTGAATTTACACAAGTGCTTCCAACTGGTTTTTTTTTTTAAGTAAATAGGATACAATAAAAAAAAATCTAGGTAAACAATATAGGCTCATTTTATTAAACCATTTAAACTAATATTTCTCTCGCAGGTGGAACAATCAATGGACAAACAACAGGTAACTGTGCTTTCACACAGACTCACCTGTCTCTCACATAAATGTATGCATTATGGGGGAATTTTTCAGGTAAATCCAAAATCAGAGCTAAGAGAATCTCCAATGGGTATTTTCCACTGACACTAAATGTATAATGTATTATTAGTCTGAGTCAGTTGTGTTCCTACACTTACTCCTTTATTTGTAGGTCTCAACACATTTACCTTCATGCTTATTTATAGTGATTATGTCAACATGCTTTTGAATGCTAAGATACAATTTAGATCATAGTACTCCGATTTCTCCAACTGCTTAAAGATATGAACTCTAAGCTAAATGATTATGCTTAATTGTTCAAGTGTGTGTGTGTGTGTGGTTCAGATTTATGCCATATCTTGGGGACCATGTTTATAATAATAATAATTAAAATTTAAGGTCAGGGAAAAGTTATGGTTAAGATAAGGTACAGGGACATTTTAAGGTCATGGTTAGTGTTAGTGTACGACAAAGGTTAGGGTAAAGGTGAGGTTAAGGTCAGGGTTAGTGTAGGGTTAAGGGTATGGTTAAAGTTAGGGATATGGTTAAGGTTAGGGGTTAGGTTGGGGGGGACTAAGATTAGAGGTTTTGGTAAGTCTCCATTAAATGAATGGAAGTCCACACAGTATCCTCACAATTCATGTATCACATCAGGTTGAAAATGAAAGGCTTAATATGCTACAAAGATTTGCTGTTTTGGTTCTACACTGGTTAGAGATGTCTGAATTACATGTAAACTGTTATTCTAACTGCACAAAATGTTGCACTTTATTAACATATAATTTAGCTTGATTCAAGTGGACAGTTTATCTCTGAATTTAGTTTTTTTCTCTCTTTACTTTTTGGACATTGATTTTTTGTGCTGTACGATTATAGTTATAGGACTGACTGTAGTTTAGACATCTGATTATAGAGACTCCATTTCCATTTTTTTTTCATTAGATGGCATTCTGAACATATTTTGGAAATGCTCCAGCCACCCATTAACCCAGTATCTGTCAGCCTCAACCACAGCACCGAACACTCATTGATTGTCTTTTTTTTTTTTGTTTACTCAATCCGCCTGTGGTGGCACCCATGCCAGAACAACATTCCAAAGATTGAATCACTTTTAATTTTCAAGTTTAATTTCTGTGTATGTAGAACAGGCATCATACTGTCACAACATCACAGAGACACAGTTTTAAATGATATATTTATTACAGAGTGTACAAAACATGTATGTCTTACAAACGAAACAATTGCATTTCAAAGAACGTGAAGAGGAGAAGTGTAACACCTTATATGAGTAACAAATATGACTGACAGGCAGGGTTTAGTAATAAACTGTATAATATTGACTTGCATTTAATCTATATCTATCTGGCTCCAAACTAAAATAAAGAGCTTCTCACTGACTGGCTAAAGAGTCGCCATCAAGCTAAAGTTAAGAAGAAGCATTTTGGCTATACAGCACAGAATGATGTTCTTACATGTATAGCCTAAAATGGGTCTTACAGTGAACAGATTAAGGATAGACCCAGACCTGAGAGTCAGGATACTGATATATTAGTATGTCTGTGTCTGTTTGTCCTGGTGTCTAAATATAGGAAAGCTGAAACACAGCAATGTTTTTCCCAAGACTCAAAGCTCTTTGCTCTGAGGAACAATTCCATGTTCTCTGAAGTCTGAATACTGATGCTGACGTGTGAGGAAGTCCTAAATTGTGAACTGTACACATGTAGTTTCTAATGACTCACACTAAACATTCTGGTCATTTCATACATTTACATTAGTTTTTGATAAATATACTCTGAAAGAGCCAGTGCTGTGTCTAAAGTAAATGTGAATAATATGAAAGAAGATCAGCTAAATGGAGCATGTGTTTAGTGAAGTGATTAAATGAGAAGCTTGCTTTTTAATAACTAAGCTGTGCTCTCTCACACTTTCAAAGCGTGTCCAAGAAATTCTGTCTAGCTGCCCACACAAAGCTTTTCTTGTCAGTTTATGTTACTGTATGACTCCAGACTGGTATTTTTACATAGTCGCCTCCCCTACGCATAAACAGTGCCACACCCTGTTATCCACATTCATTAAGGCAGGTATGCTAAAACCTGCAGCTCAGTGGCGACCTCATGTGTACAAAATAACCATTTTAATGTTGACAGACCCACCATGCTGAGTACATTACTGTAACATATCTATTTTCCCATAAATATAATGCACAATATACAGCAAGGTACATTCGGTTTTAAAACACTATAGAGTAACTTCTTAGAGATGCCATTAGAAAGCATTTCCTCTGTATTTTAAATTGTTCTACGATATCTTCATAGTAGGTATGAAACTGTAGGAAGGTGCTTTAAAAGACATGAAAAGTACTAGACTAGGTACTGTCTGGACTAGGATGCTGATATTAGAGTCTGGACTAGGATGCTGATATTAGAGTCTGGACTAGGATGCTGATATTAGAGTCTGGACTAGGATGGTGCTAAAGAAAAGGCTACCTACTCTGATCTAACCTACACCACAAACATAACTACAGAGATTGATGCCGACCCCTTACCTGATGTGTCTATACATGGGGTTACTAGGTGTTGTGAGATGTATGAGTGCGCCCATATTACCTGTCCAGAACCCAGAATGACATGCAGTTTAAACAGCCAACGCTAGGCTTGTATGAGCTAACAAGATACATACAAAACAAGTCAAGTGTGTGGCGTGAGGGGGTCCTGGCACATAACAACATAAAAAGGCATAAATAAGTCTAAACAAACCTACTGAATAATTTAAATTGGAATTGTTCTTAGATGAAAATAAAAAAACAGCGCACCTGAAAACTGTAAACAAATGTATATTATTATCTGCTAAGTTTTTATCTTGGTCAGCATTGGCTTACTACGCCACAGTACTTCATGTTAAATATAATAAATAAATCTTAAGTGTAAAGAAATATATAAGCAAATTCAACACGTGTGGTTTAACATTTGAACAGATCAGTTGTTTATGTGCGTCTCTGAGTCAAGACTAAGCAGCTGCTCTCCCACTGGCTAGTAAACATAATTAAGCTGAATCATGGGGTGACTGACCGTTCTTGGTTTATAGACCTAATATTTATATGTTTTTTATGTGTTGTGTTGTTTAAATCAAACAGTCCTTTAGTTCAGTTTATGCTTACTTTATTAACACACGTTCATTTTCAAGTTCTGGAAGCCATGTCAGTCTTGTTCTTGTCCTCTCGTGAAAGCTCAGTAACATCAACTATACTACATTTTCTCCTTTGTCTACAACAAAAGCTACCTATAACACATCTATCTACAACACAAAAAATTCCTTCTAAATAAATCTTTAAACAAATCACATTGTTTCAGACCTTTCCAAATAAACATTCTATTTTTAAATCACAATGTCACAAAACTTGTCAATAAATTAAAACATATTCATTTCATTTTTTACATTAACAAACCAAGGGCAGTGTCTCTCTGTATCTGATAGGCTTTCTGATGACATAGCCCTTCCTGTTAGTGATGACTTCAGACACAGGTGGGTCAGGTTTAGGTGGGATCTCAACTGCTGGAGTGGTCTCAGCTATCGGCAAATCTACTGTATCATTGTTGATTTGTAGCTGGAGTCCAATGGAGGCTCAGAAACATTGAAGTCCATTACCACAGC
>CM038703.1:31332097-31506706 GCA_021613375.1 Megaleporinus macrocephalus
TAATCAGTCAAACACGGATCTCATCAGTAATCACTCCAATACGGATCTTATTTGTAATCAGTCAAATACAGATCTCATCAGTAATCAGTCACATACGGATCTCATCAGTAATCACTTAAATACAGATCTCACCAGTAATCACTCAATACAGATCTTATCAGTAATCACTCAAATACAGATCTCATCTGTAATCAGTCAAATACGGATCTCATCAGTAATCACTTAAATAAAGATCTCATCAGTATTCACTCAAATACAGATCTCATCAGTAATCACTCCAATACAGATCTTATCTGTAATCACTTAAATACAGATCTCATCAGTAATCAGTCAAATACAGATCTCATCAGTAATCAGTCAAATACAGATCTCATCAGTAATCACTCAAATACAGATCTCATCAGTAATCAGTCAAATACAGATCTCATCAGTAATCACTCAAATACAGATCTCATCAGTAATCACTCAAATACAGATCTCATCAGTGATCACTCAAATACAGATCTCATCAGTAATCACTTAAATACAGATCTCATCAGTAGTCACTCAAATACAGATCTCATCAGTAATCAGTCAAATACAGATCTCATCAGTAATCACTTAAATACAGATCTCATCAGTAATCAGTCAAATACGGATCTCATAAGTAATCACTTAAATACAGATCTCATAAGTAATCAGTAAAATACAGATCTCATCTGTAATCACTTAAATACAGATCTAATCAGTAATCAGTCAAATAAAGATCTCATCTGTAATCACTCAAATAAAGATCTCATCAGTAATCAGTCCAATACAGATCTTATCTGTAATCAGTCAAATACAGATCTCATCAGTAATCACTCAAATACGGATCTCATCAGTAATCACTTAAATAGAGATCTAATCAGTAATCACTCAAATACAGATCTCATCTGTAATCAGTCAAATACGGATCTCATCAGTAATCAGTCAAATACAGATCTCATCTGTAATCAGTCAAATACGGATCTCATCAGTAATCACTTAAATATAGATCTCATCTGTAATCACTCAAATACGCATCTCATCAGTAATCAGTCAAATACGGATCTCATCAGTAATCACTTAAATAGAGATCTAATCAGTAATCACTCAAATACAGATCTCATCTGTAATCAGTCAAATACGGATCTCATCAGTAATCAGTCAAATACAGATCTCATCAGTAATCAGTAAAATACAGATCTCATCAGTAATCACTTAAATACAGATCTCATCAGTAATCACTCAAATACAAATCTCATCAGTAATAACTCAAATACAGATCTAATCAGTAATCACTCAAATACAGATCTCATCTGTAATCACTCAAATACAGATCTCATCAGTAATCAGTCAAATACAGATCTCATCAGTAATCACTCAAATACAGATCTCATCAGTAATCAATTAAATACGGATCTCATCAGTAATCAGTCAAATACGGATCTCATCAGTAATCACTCAAATACAGATCTCACCTGTAATCAGTCAAATACAGATCTTATCAGTAATCACTCAAATACAGATCTCATCTGTAATCAGTCAAATACAGATCTCATCAGTAAGCACTTAAATACAGATCTCATAAGTAATCACTCAAATATAGATCTCATCAGTAATCACTCAAATACAGATCTCATCAGTAATCACTTAAATACAGATCTCATCAGTAATCACTCAAATACAGATCTCATCAGTAATCAGTCAAATACGGATCTCATAAGTAATTACTTAAATACAGATCTCATCAGTAATCAGTAAAATACAGATCTCATCAGTAATCACTTAAATACAGATCTCATCAGTAATCACTCAAATACAAATCTCATGAGTAATAACTCAAATACAGATCTCATCAGTAATCACTCCTATACAGATCTTATCTGTAATCAGTCAAATACAGATCTAATAAGTAATCAGTCAAACACGGATCTCATTAGTAATCACTCCAATACGGATCTTATCTGTAATCAGTCAAATACAGATCTCATCAGTAATCAGTCAAATACGGATCTCATCAGTAATCACTTAAATACAGATCTCATCAGTAATCACTCAATACAGATCTCATCAGTAATCACTCAAATACAGATCTCATCTGTAATCAGTCAAATACGGATCTCATCAGTAATCACTTAAATAAAGATCTCATCAGTATTCACTCAAATACAGATCTCATCAGTAATCACTCAAATGCAGATCTCATCAGTAATCACTCCAATACAGATCTTATCTGTAATCAGTGAAATACAGATCTCATCAGTAATCAGTCAAATACGGATCTCATCAGTAATCACTTAAATACAGATCTCATCAGTAATCAGTCAAATACGGATCTCATAAGTAATCACTTAAATACAGATCTCATAAGTAATCACTCAAATACAGATCTCATCAGTAATCACGTAAATACAGATCTCATCAGTAATCACTCAAATACAGATCTCATCTGTAATCACTTAAATACAGATCTAATCAGTAATCAGTCAAATAAAGATCTCATCTGTAATCACTCAAATACAGATCTCATCAGTAATCAGTCAAATACAAATCTCATCAGTAATCACTTAAATACAGATCTCATCAGTAATCAGTCAAATACAGATCTCATCAGTAATCACTTAAATACAGATCTCATCAGTAATCACTCAAATACAGATCTCATCAGTAATCAGTCAAATACGTATCTCATAAGTAATCACTTAAATACAGATCTCATCAGTAATCAGTAAAATACAGATCTCATCAGTAATCAGTCAAATACAAATCTCATCAGTAATCACTGAAATACAGATCCCATCAGTAATCAGTAAAATACAGATCTCATCAGTAATCAATCAAATACAAATCTCATCAGTAATCACTTAAATACAGATCTCATCAGTAATCAGTCAAATACAGATCTCATCAGTAATCACTCAAATACAGATCTCATTAATAATCAGTCAAATACAGATCTAATCAGTAATCACTCACATACAGATCTCATCAGTAATCACTTAAATACAGATCTCATCAGTAATCACTTAAATACAGAACTCATCAGTAATCACTCAAATACAGATCTCATCAGTAATCAGTTAAATACAGATCTCATCAGTAATCACTCAAATACAGATCTCACCTGTAATCAGTCAAATACAGATCTCATCAGTAATCACTCAAATACAGATCTCATCTGTAATCAGTCAAATACAGATCTCATCAGTAATCACTTAAATACAGATCTCATAAGTAATCACTCAAATATAGATCTCATCAGTAATCACTCAAATACAGATCTCATCAGTAATCACTTAAATACAGATCTCATCAGTAATCACTCAAATACAGATCTCATCAGTAATCAGTCAAATACGGATCTCATAAGTAATTACTTAAATACAGATCTCATCAGTAATCAGTAAAATACAGATCTCATCAGTAATCACTTAAATACAGATCTCATCAGTAATCACTCAAATAAAAATCTCATCAGTAATAACTCAAATACAGATCTCATCAGTAATCACTCCTATACAGATCTTATCTGTAATCAGTCAAATACAGATCTAATAAGTAATCAGTCAAACACGGATCTCTTTAGTAATCACTCCAATACGGATCTTATCTGTAATCAGTCAAATACAGATCTTATCAGTAATCAGTCAAATACGGATCTCATCAGTAATCACTTAAATACAGATCTCATCAGTAATCACTCAATACAGATCTCATCAGTAATCACTCAAATACAGATCTCATCTGTAATCAGTCAAATACGGATCTCATCAGTAATCACTTAAATAAAGATCTCATCAGTATTCACTCAAATACAGAACTCATCAGTAATCACTCCAATACAGATCTTATCTGAAATCAGTGAAATAAAGATCTCATCAGTAATCAGTCAAATACGGATCTCATCAGTAATCACTTAAATACAGATCTCATCAGTAATCAGTCAAATACGGATCTCATCAGTAATCACTTAAATAAAGATCTCATCAGTATTCACTCAAATACAGAACTCATCAGTAATCACTCCAATACAGATCTTATCTGTAATCAGTGAAATACAGATCTCATCAGTAATCAGTCAAATACGGATCTCATCAGTAATCACTTAAATACAGATCTCATCAGTAATCAGTCAAATACAGATCTCATCAGTAATCACTCAAATACAGATCTCATCAGTAATCACTTAAATACAGATCTCATCAGTAATCACTCAAACACAAATCTCATCAGTAATAACTCAAATACAGATCTCATCAGTAATCACTCCAATACAGATCTTATTTGTAATCAGTCAAATACAGATCTAATAAGTAATCAGTCAAACACGGATCTCATCAGTAATCACTCCAATACGGATCTTATTTGTAATCAGTCAAATACAGATCTCATCAGTAATCAGTCAAATACGGATCTCATCAGTAATCACTTAAATACAGATCTCATCAGTAATCACTCAATACAGATCTTATCAGTAATCACTCAAATACAGATCTCATCTGTAATCAGTCAAATACGGATCTCATCAGTAATCACTTAAATAAAGATCTCATCAGTATTCACTCAAATACAGATCTCATCAGTAATCACTCCAATACAGATCTTATCTGTAATCACTTAAATACAGATCTCATCAGTAATCACTCAAATACAGATCTCATCAGTAATCACTTAAATACAGATCTCATCAGTAATCAGTCAAATACAGATCTCATCAGTAATCAGTCAAATACAGATCTCATCAGTAATCACTCAAATACAGATCTCATCAGTAATCAGTCAAATACAGATCTCATCAGTAATCACTCAAATACAGATCTCATCAGTAATCAGTCAAATTCAGATCTCATCAGTGATCACTCAAATACAGATCTCATCAGTAATCACTTAAATACAGATCTCATCAGTAGTCACTCAAATACAGATCTCATCAGTAATCAGTCAATTACAGATCTCATCAGTAATCACTTAAATACAGATCTCATCAGTAATCAGTCAAATACGGATCTCATAAGTAATCACTTAAATACAGATCTCATAAGTAATCAGTAAAATACAGATCTCATCTGTAATCACTTAAATACAGATCTAATCAGTAATCAGTCAAATAAAGATCTCATCTGTAATCACTCAAATAAAGATCTCATCAGTAATCAGTCCAATACAGATCTCATCTGTAATCAGTCAAATACAGATCTCATCAGTAATCACTCAAATACGGATCTCATCAGTAATCACTTAAATAGAGATCTAATCAGTAATCACTCAAATACAGATCTCATCTGTAATCAGTCAAATACGGATCTCATCAGTAATCAGTCAAATACAGATCTCATCAGTAATCAGTCAAATACGGATCTCATCAGTAATCACTTAAATACAGATCTCATCAGTAATCACTCAATACAGATCTTATCAGTAATCACTCAAATACAGATCTCATCTGTAATCAGTCAAATACGGATCTCATCAGTAATCACTTAAATAAAGATCTCATCAGTATTCACTCAAATACAGATCTCATCAGTAATCACTCCAATACAGATCTTATCTGTAATCACTTAAATACAGATCTCATCAGTAATCACTCAAATACAGATCTCATCAGTAATCACTTAAATACAGATCTCATCAGTAATCAGTCAAATACAGATCTCATCAGTAATCAGTCAAATACAGATCTCATCAGTAATCACTCAAATACAGATCTCATCAGTAATCAGTCAAATACAGATCTCATCAGTAATCACTCAAATACAGATCTCATCAGTAATCAGTCAAATTCAGATCTCATCAGTGATCACTCAAATACAGATCTCATCAGTAATCACTTAAATACAGATCTCATCAGTAGTCACTCAAATACAGATCTCATCAGTAATCAGTCAATTACAGATCTCATCAGTAATCACTTAAATACAGATCTCATCAGTAATCAGTCAAATACGGATCTCATAAGTAATCACTTAAATACAGATCTCATAAGTAATCAGTAAAATACAGATCTCATCTGTAATCACTTAAATACAGATCTAATCAGTAATCAGTCAAATAAAGATCTCATCTGTAATCACTCAAATAAAGATCTCATCAGTAATCAGTCCAATACAGATCTTATCTGTAATCAGTCAAATACAGATCTCATCAGTAATCACTCAAATACGGATCTCATCAGTAATCACTTAAATAGAGATCTAATCAGTAATCACTCAAATACAGATCTCATCTGTAATCAGTCAAATACGGATCTCATCAGTAATCAGTCAAATACAGATCTCATCTGTAATCAGTCAAATACGGATCTCATCAGTAATCACTTAAATACAGATCTCATCAGTAATCACTCAAATACGCATCTCATCAGTAATCAGTCAAATACGGATCTCATCAGTAATCACTCAAATACAGATCTCATCAGTAATCACTTAAATACGGATCTCATCAGTAATCACTCAAATACAGATCTCATCAGTAATCAGTCAAATACGGATCTCATAAGTAATTACTTAAATACAGATCTCATCAGTAATCAGTAAAATACCGATCTCATCAGTAATTAGTTAAATACAGATATCATCAGTAATCAGTAAAATACAGATCTCATCAGTAATCAGTCAAATACGGATCTCATCAGTAATCACTTAAATACAGATCTCATCAGTAATCAGTCAAATACGGATCTCATAAGTAATCACTTAAATACAGATCTCATAAGTAATCACTCAAATACAGATCTCATCAGTAATCACTTAAATACAGATCTCATCAGTAATCACTCAAATACAGATCTCATCTGTAATCACTTAAATACAGATCTAATCAGTAATCAGTCAAATAAAGATCTCATCTGTAATCACTCAAATACAGATCTCATCAGTAATCAGTCAAATACAAATCTCATCAGTAATCACTTAAATACAGATCTCATCAGTAATCAGTCAAATACAGATCTCATCAGTAATCACTTAAATACAGATCTCATCAGTAATCACTCAAATACAGATCTCATCAGTAATCAGTCAAATACGTATCTCATAAGTAATCACTTAAATACAGATCTCATCAGTAATCAGTAAAATACAGATCTCATCAGTAATCAGTCAAATACAAATCTCATCAGTAATCACTGAAATACAGATCTCATCAGTAATCAGTAAAATACAGATCTAATCAGTAATCAATCAAATACAAATCTCATCAGTAATCACTTAAATACAGATCTCATCAGTAATCAGTCAAATACAGATCTCATCAGTAATCACTTAAATACAGATCTCATTAGTAATCAGTCAAATACAGATCTCATTAGTAATCAGTCAAATACAGATCTCATCAGTAATCAGTCAAATACAGATCTCATCAGTAATCACTCAAATACAGATCTCATTAATAATCAGTCAAATACAGATCTAATCAGTAATCACTCACATACAGATCTCATCAGTAATCACTTAAATACAGATCTCATCAGTAATCACTTAAATACAGAACTCATCAGTAATCAGTCAAATACAGATCTCATCAGTAATCAGTCAAATACAGATCTCATCAGTAATCACTCAAATACAGATCTCATCTGTAATCACTCAAATACAGATCTCATCAGTAATCAGTTAAATACAGATCTCATCAGTAATCACTCAAATACAGATCTCACCTGTAATCAGTCAAATACAGATCTCATCAGTAATCACTCAAATACAGATCTCATCTGTAATCAGTCAAATACAGATCTCATCAGTAATCACTTAAATACAGATCTCATAAGTAATCACTCAAATATAGATCTCATCAGTAATCACTCAAATACAGATCTCATCAGTAATCACTTAAATACAGATCTCATCAGTAATCACTCAAATACAGATCTCATCAGTAATCAGTCAAATACGGATCTCATAAGTAATTACTTAAATACAGATCTCATCAGTAATCAGTAAAATACAGATCTCATCAGTAATCACTTAAATACAGATCTCATCAGTAATCACTCAAATACAAATCTCATCAGTAATAACTCAAATACAGATCTCATCAGTAATCACTCCTATACAGATCTTATCTGTAATCAGTCAAATACAGATCTAATAAGTAATCAGTCAAACACGGATCTCTTTAGTAATCACTCCAATACGGATCTTATCTGTAATCAGTCAAATACAGATCTTATCAGTAATCAGTCAAATACGGATCTCATCAGTAATCACTTAAATACAGATCTCATCAGTAATCACTCAATACAGATCTCATCAGTAATCACTCAAATACAGATCTCATCTGTAATCAGTCAAATACGGATCTCATCAGTAATCACTTAAATAAAGATCTCATCAGTATTCACTCAAATACAGAACTCATCAGTAATCACTCCAATACAGATCTTATCTGAAATCAGTGAAATAAAGATCTCATCAGTAATCAGTCAAATACGGATCTCATCAGTAATCACTTAAATACAGATCTCATCAGTAATCAGTCAAATACGGATCTCATCAGTAATCACTTAAATAAAGATCTCATCAGTATTCACTCAAATACAGAACTCATCAGTAATCACTCCAATACAGATCTTATCTGTAATCAGTGAAATACAGATCTCATCAGTAATCAGTCAAATACGGATCTCATCAGTAATCACTTAAATACAGATCTCATCAGTAATCAGTCAAATACAGATCTCATCAGTAATCACTCAAATACAGATCTCATCAGTAATCACTTAAATACAGATCTCATCAGTAATCACTCAAACACAAATCTCATCAGTAATAACTCAAATACAGATCTCATCAGTAATCACTCCAATACAGATCTTATTTGTAATCAGTCAAATACAGATCTAATAAGTAATCAGTCAAACACGGATCTCATCAGTAATCACTCCAATACGGATCTTATTTGTAATCAGTCAAATACAGATCTCATCAGTAATCAGTCAAATACGGATCTCATCAGTAATCACTTAAATACAGATCTCATCAGTAATCACTCAATACAGATCTCATTAATAATCAGTCAAATACAGATCTAATCAGTAATCACTCACATACAGATCTCATCAGTAATCACTTAAATACAGATCTCATCAGTAATCACTTAAATACAGAACTCATCAGTAATCAGTCAAATACAGATCTCATCAGTAATCAGTCAAATACAGATCTCATCAGTAATCACTCAAATACAGATCTCATCAGTAATCACTCAAATACAGATCTCATCTGTAATCACTCAAATACAGATCTCATCAGTAATCAGTTAAATACAGATCTCATCAGTAATCACTCAAATACAGATCTCACCTGTAATCAGTCAAATACAGATCTCATCAGTAATCACTCAAATACAGATCTCATCTGTAATCAGTCAAATACAGATCTCATCAGTAATCACTTAAATACAGATCTCATAAGTAATCACTCAAATATAGATCTCATCAGTAATCACTCAAATACAGATCTCATCAGTAATCACTTAAATACAGATCTCATCAGTAATCACTCAAATACAGAACTCATCAGTAATCACTCCAATACAGATCTTATCTGAAATCAGTGAAATAAAGATCTCATCAGTAATCAGTCAAATACGGATCTCATCAGTAATCACTTAAATACAGATCTCATCAGTAATCAGTCAAATACGGATCTCATCAGTAATCACTTAAATAAAGATCTCATCAGTATTCACTCAAATACAGAACTCATCAGTAATCACTCCAATACAGATCTTATCTGTAATCAGTGAAATACAGATCTCATCAGTAATCAGTCAAATACGGATCTCATCAGTAATCACTTAAATACAGATCTCATCAGTAATCAGTCAAATACAGATCTCATCAGTAATCACTCAAATACAGATCTCATCAGTAATCACTTAAATACAGATCTCATCAGTAATCACTCAAACACAAATCTCATCAGTAATAACTCAAATACAGATCTCATCAGTAATCACTCCAATACAGATCTTATTTGTAATCAGTCAAATACAGATCTAATAAGTAATCAGTCAAACACGGATCGCATCAGTAATCACTCCAATACGGATCTTATTTGTAATCAGTCAAATACAGATCTCATCAGTAATCAGTCAAATACGGATCTCATCAGTAATCACTTAAATACAGATCTCATCAGTAATCACTCAATACAGATCTTATCAGTAATCACTCAAATACAGATCTCATCTGTAATCAGTCAAATACGGATCTCATCAGTAATCACTTAAATAAAGATCTCATCAGTATTCACTCAAATACAGATCTCATCAGTAATCACTCCAATACAGATCTTATCTGTAATCACTTAAATACAGATCTCATCAGTAATCACTCAAATACAGATCTCATCAGTAATCACTTAAATACAGATCTCATCAGTAATCAGTCAAATACAGATCTCATCAGTAATCAGTCAAATACAGATCTCATCAGTAATCACTCAAATACAGATCTCATCAGTAATCAGTCAAATACAGATCTCATCAGTAATCACTCAAATACAGATCTCATCAGTAATCAGTCAAATACAGATCTCATCAGTGATCACTCAAATACAGATCTCATCAGTAATCACTTAAATACAGATCTCATCAGTAGTCACTCAAATACAGATCTCATCAGTAATCAGTCAATTACAGATCTCATCAGTAATCACTTAAATACAGATCTCATCAGTAATCAGTCAAATACGGATCTCATAAGTAATCACTTAAATACAGATCTCATAAGTAATCAGTAAAATACAGATCTCATCTGTAATCACTTAAATACAGATCTAATCAGTAATCAGTCAAATAAAGATCTCATCTGTAATCACTCAAATAAAGATCTCATCAGTAATCAGTCCAATACAGATCTTATCTGTAATCAGTCAAATACAGATCTCATCAGTAATCACTCAAATACAGATCTCATCTGTAATCAGTCAAATACGGATCTCATCAGTAATCAGTCAAATACAGATCTCATCTGTAATCAGTCAAATACGGATCTCATCAGTAATCACTTAAATACAGATCTCATCAGTAATCACTCAAATACGCATCTCATCAGTAATCAGTCAAATACGGATCTCATCAGTAATCACTCAAATACAGATCTCATCAGTAATCACTTAAATACGGATCTCATCAGTAATCACTCAAATACAGATCTCATCAGTAATCAGTCAAATACGGATCTCATAAGTAATCACTTAAATACAGATCTCATCAGTAATCAGTAAAATACCGATCTCATCAGTAATTAGTTAAATACAGATCTCATCAGTAATCAGTAAAATACAGATCTCATCAGTAATCAGTCAAATACGGATCTCATCAGTAATCACTTAAATACAGATCTCATCAGTAATCAGTCAAATACGGATCTCATCAGTAATCACTTAAATACAGATCTCATCAGTAATCAGTCAAATACGGATCTCATAAGTAATCACTTAAATACAGATCTCATAAGTAATCACTCAAATACAGATCTCATCAGTAATCACTTAAATACAGATCTCATCAGTAATCACTCAAATACAGATCTCATCTGTAATCACTTAAATACAGATCTAATCAGTAATCAGTCAAATAAAGATCTCATCTGTAATCACTCAAATACAGATCTCATCAGTAATCAGTCAAATACAAATCTCATCAGTAATCACTTAAATACAGATCTCATCAGTAATCAGTCAAATACAGATCTCATCAGTAATCACTTAAATACAGATCTCATCAGTAATCACTCAAATACAGATCTCATCAGTAATCAGTCAAATACGTATCTCATAAGTAATCACTTAAATACAGATCTCATCAGTAATCAGTAAAATACAGATCTCATCAGTAATCAGTCAAATACAAATCTCATCAGTAATCACTGAAATACAGATCTCATCAGTAATCAGTAAAATACAGATCTAATCAGTAATCAATCAAATACAAATCTCATCAGTAATCACTTAAATACAGATCTCATCAGTAATCAGTCAAATACAGATCTCATCAGTAATCACTTAAATACAGATCTCATTAGTAATCAGTCAAATACAGATCTCATTAGTAATCAGTCAAATACAGATCTCATCAGTAATCAGTCAAATACAGATCTCATCAGTAATCACTCAAATACAGATCTCATTAATAATCAGTCAAATACAGATCTAATCAGTAATCACTCACATACAGATCTCATCAGTAATCACTTAAATACAGATCTCATCAGTAATCACTTAAATACAGAACTCATCAGTAATCAGTCAAATACAGATCTCATCAGTAATCAGTCAAATACAGATCTCATCAGTAATCACTCAAATACAGATCTCATCTGTAATCACTCAAATACAGATCTCATCAGTAATCAGTTAAATACAGATCTCATCAGTAATCACTCAAATACAGATCTCACCTGTAATCAGTCAAATACAGATCTCATCAGTAATCACTCAAATACAGATCTCATCTGTAATCAGTCAAATACAGATCTCATCAGTAATCACTTAAATACAGATCTCATAAGTAATCACTCAAATATAGATCTCATCAGTAATCACTCAAATACAGATCTCATCAGTAATCACTTAAATACAGATCTCATCAGTAATCACTCATATACAGATCTCATCAGTAATCAGTCAAATACGGATCTCATAAGTAATTACTTAAATACAGATCTCATCAGTAATCAGTAAAATACAGATCTCATCAGTAATCACTTAAATACAGATCTCATCAGTAATCACTCAAATACAAATCTCATCAGTAATAACTCAAATACAGATCTCATCAGTAATCACTTAAATACAGATCTTATCTGTAATCAGTCAAATACCGATCTAATAAGTAATCAGTCAAACACGGATCTCTTTAGTAATCACTCCAATACGGATCTTATCTGTAATCAGTCAAATACAGATCTTATCAGTAATCAGTCAAATACGGATCTCATCAGTAATCACTTAAATACAGATCTCATCAGTAATCACTCAATACAGATCTCATCAGTAATCACTCAAATACAGATCTCATCTGTAATCAGTCAAATACGGATCTCATCAGTAATCACTTAAATAAAGATCTCATCAGTATTCACTCAAATACAGAACTCATCAGTAATCACTCCAATACAGATCTTATCTGAAATCAGTGAAATAAAGATCTCATCAGTAATCAGTCAAATACGGATCTCATCAGTAATCACTTAAATACAGATCTCATCAGTAATCAGTCAAATACGGATCTCATCAGTAATCACTTAAATAAAGATCTCATCAGTATTCACTCAAATACAGAACTCATCAGTAATCACTCCAATACAGATCTTATCTGTAATCAGTGAAATACAGATCTCATCAGTAATCAGTCAAATACGGATCTCATCAGTAATCACTTAAATACAGATCTCATCAGTAATCAGTCAAATACAGATCTCATCAGTAATCACTCAAATACAGATCTCATCAGTAATCACTTAAATACAGATCTCATCAGTAATCACTCAAACACAAATCTCATCAGTAATAACTCAAATACAGATCTCATCAGTAATCACTCCAATACAGATCTTATTTGTAATCAGTCAAATACAGATCTAATAAGTAATCAGTCAAACACGGATCTCATCAGTAATCACTCCAATACGGATCTTATTTGTAATCAGTCAAATACAGATCTCATCAGTAATCAGTCAAATACGGATCTCATCAGTAATCACTTAAATACAGATCTCATCAGTAATCACTCAATACAGATCTTATCAGTAATCACTCAAATACAGATCTCATCTGTAATCAGTCAAATACGGATCTCATCAGTAATCACTTAAATAAAGATCTCATCAGTATTCACTCAAATACAGATCTCATCAGTAATCACTCCAATACAGATCTTATCTGTAATCACTTAAATACAGATCTCATCAGTAATCAGTCAAATACAGATCTCATCAGTAATCACTTAAATACAGATCTCATCAGTAGTCACTCAAATACAGATCTCATCAGTAATCAGTCAATTACAGATCTCATCAGTAATCACTTAAATACAGATCTCATCAGTAATCAGTCAAATACGGATCTCATAAGTAATCACTTAAATACAGATCTCATAAGTAATCAGTAAAATACAGATCTCATCTGTAATCACTTAAATACAGATCTAATCAGTAATCAGTCAAATAAAGATCTCATCTGTAATCACTCAAATAAAGATCTCATCAGTAATCAGTCCAATACAGATTTTATCTGTAATCAGTCAAATACAGATCTCATCAGTAATCACTCAAATACGGATCTCATCAGTAATCACTTAAATAGAGATCTAATCAGTAATCACTCAAATACAGATCTCATCTGTAATCAGTCAAATACGGATCTCATCAGTAATCAGTCAAATACAGATCTCATCTGTAATCAGTCAAATACGGATCTCATCAGTAATCACTTAAATACAGATCTCATTAGTAATCACTCAAATACGCATCTCATCAGTAATCAGTCAAATACGGATCTCATCAGTAATCACTCAAATACAGATCTCATCAGTAATCACTTAAATACGGATCTCATCAGTAATCACTCAAATACAGATCTCATCAGTAATCAGTCAAATACGGATCTCATAAGTAATCACTTAAATACAGATCTCATCAGTAATCAGTAAAATACCGATCTCATCAGTAATTAGTTAAATACAGATCTCATCAGTAATCACTCAAATACAAATCTCATCAGTAATCACTTAAATATGGATCTCATCAGTAATCAGTCAAATACAGATCTCATCAGTAATCACTCAAATACAGATCTCATCAGTAATCACTGTAAGAGCCATATTGAGAAATGTGTTTAATTTAAATAATTGTTTGTTAAATACATCTAGGAATGCATACTTATGTAAATTCAGGCAGTAGGAAACGTTAGTTCATCAACGTGAAGTTCATGGGTTTAACCACTAGGGGTGTAGGTACCTGAGTTATTTTTTATATGTATCACAAGACAAGTATAATCTTGAATTAGACGGTCGGGTGGAAGTGATACAGTTTTCTGAACGATCAACCAATTAAGACCTCGAGCATTAGAGAACTGTACAGCTTGGATTATTGATGTTTTTTTTGTATTTTGACGCATATGTCAGTAAACACGTTTTTATGAAGATTTGAGTTCGAGGAATTCGTCGCGTCAGTCTGGTTGCTTTTACACCCGCTCCGTTGGTAGCAAACAAGCAAGAAAGAGCTGCCACTACACAAGTCAGAAAACTTCACTGGAAAACTTCACTGAGAAAAAGGAGTAGCAACAGATCCACTGTGAAGGGAATCTGAGAGCCTGGTGAAAGAGCTTGAAAAGGTGAGCGCAAGCTGACTCCTCCTAGTATTAGCCGCTATCGCTAAGCACGGCTTCCGAAACAGAGACTGATTCCAGCTAACATAAGCTACCGTTGTTAAGTGCTGAGTAATGCTGTAGCTGTCTCGTCCAAGCACGGACGCTTGAAACCATCTAGCCACAGGATATTCTTTGCACTTAGAAGAATTAAGGACATCATTTAATGTTAAAGGGGTCGACTGTTTAGAGGATTGCTACTAAAGTATGAATATGTTAATGAAGATGGCAGAAAGTTCTAGAGACAAACAGACACCTGAAGATTTTGGCCAAAGGAGGGCGCCGAAACCCACCGAAAGGGCACTACAAGAGAAATTGTATAGACTAATTGGAACGAGAAAGGGAAAGTTCAGCCAGCTCACAACTAAAATGAAAGAAATTGATGTTCTCATGGGTAATAATGACGATGTATACAGAGTGCAAGATCTTTTGAAAGGTGACATAGGCAGCTTGCATAAAGAATTAGTGAAGCTCAATGATTCCATAATTCCTTTAATGGATGAAGAGGAAAGGAAGGTGGATCAGGAATGGTTTACCAATAAGCTAATGGCAGTCAAGGCATTTGTTGAAAATTCCATGGAATGGGTCAGTGGCCAGCTTGAGAAAATAGAAAATGTTCCTAGTGCATCTTCAGAAGCGTCCCTGGAACAAGATGATGATGTGGGCGATAGTGTTTCGCAAGTTAATCTAAGGGACTGTAGACCGAAAAGTAAATATGGATCCGTGGCCTCGGGTGGGTCAAAAGGATCCACAGGGAGCTCATTGTCAACAGTCCGCGCCAGGGAAGCAGCAGAATATGCAGCTCTCCTGGCACGAGCAGCGGCATTGGAACAAAAACAAACTCTTGAACTTGAGGAGGCTAGGCTCAGGGCTAAAAGAGAAAGGTTGGAAGTGGACGCAGCACTTGCGGAATCCATAGCAAAGTTGAAGGTGTTAGAGTCCTATGAAGAAGATGGCATGAATAGTTATGTCTCTAAAAGATCTCTTAGACAAAGGGTGAAGGTAAAGGAAATGGATGATAGAGTACAGCCATCGTCAGGAAAAGTAGTACAAAGCCCTGGTCCTGGAATACACCAGCCAGCTGGTAGCCACCAGAGACAAGCTGCAGGACAAATGGATGATGACAACGATATCCATCAGGTATTACAGAAACAAAACGTCATCACAGAGATGCTTGTTAGACAGCACAATCTGTCAGGTCTGCCACGAAAGGAGGTTCCGGTGTTTAAAGGTGATCCTCTCACTTACAAGTCATTCATTAGATCATTTGAACATGCGATTGAGAGCAAAGCGGATACATATCAAGATAAGTTCTATTACCTGGAACAGTACACCGGTGGTGAAGCACAGGGACTGGTCCGTAGTTGTGAGCACATGCCATCAGAAAGAGGCTACAAGGAAGCCAGAAGGCTGCTGCGGAAACACTATGGCAATGAGCTAAAGATTGCAAATGCATACATGGAGAAAGCATTGAACTGGCCTATTATCAAGCAAGAAGATGGTAAAGCTCTCAATGCTTATGTGCTGTTCCTGACTGGCTGTAAGAACACAATGGATGATTTAGAGTTCATGGAGGAAATGGACAACCCCACTAATATGCGGACAGTCCTTTCAAAGCTTCCGTATAAATTGCGTGAGAAATGGAGAGTGACAGCCTTTGAAATTCAAGAGAAGGAGAGAGGACGTCCAAAGTTCTCAGACATAGTCGAGTTCATCGATCGCCAGGTGAAAATCATCATGGACCCCTTATTTGGAAGCATGTCAGAGCCTCACGCAACGAAAGAAGGAAAGAGCAGAAAAGACAACCAAGTCAAGAAAGGTACTCAAAGGGAAAACAGCAGCTTTGCTACAGATGTTGAGGCTCCACAAGAAGAAAAGCAAGAAGTGGCAGTTAGGAAAGTTGTTAATGTAGCCTTGCAGAAACCTTGTGTCTACTGCCATAACAAGCACACTCTAGCAGAGTGTAGAAAGATTAGAGAACTACCACTTAATGACAGATTGACCTTTTTAAGGTGTAAAGGCATGTGTTTTGGATGCCTTTTCCCAGGACACCTTAGCAAGGACTGTAAGAGGAAAGCAAAGTGTCAAATATGTTTACAAAGACATCCAGATCTGTTGCACATAGAGCAGAAAGAAAACAGCTTGCCTGTTGTTAAGAATGAAGAAGACTGCTCTGAGAGCAAAAAAAATCTCCAATGCCTGTGTCACTCTAAAGCATGAGGCTTGTTCCTATACTGGGGCCGGAGGGAAAAGTGCATTAGCTGTTTTGCCCGTTAAGATCAAATCCAAGAGAAGCGAAAGATATGTGGTAACATATGCATTTATGGATCCTGGCAGCACGGCAAGCTTTTGCACTGAAGACCTCCTGAGAAAGCTTAAACTCAGGGGCAGAAGAACACAGATTCTGCTCAACACTATGGGCTGTAGCAAGGCAGGTGACAGTAAGGTTTTGAAGACGTTTGTTTTGACAGACTTAGAAGTGTGTGGTCTGGAAGAAGACACCTACATAGACCTGCCCAAGGTATTTACCCATGGCTTCATTCCAGTGCAAAGGGAGAACATTCCTAAACAGGAAGACATTTCAAGGTGGCCTTACCTGAAAGATGTATCTCTACCTCAGATTGAAGCTGACGTGGGCCTGCTCATAGGTGTCAATGTCCCAAGGGCAATGGAACCATGGCAAGTAATACATAGCGAAGGAGATGGTCCTTATGCAGTGAGAACAGCTTTAGGCTGGGTGGTGAATGGGCTACTAAGAAATCTGAAGATGGACAGTGACATTGATGAAAGCTACAAAGTTAACCATCTCTCAGTTGTGGAAATAGAGGAACTGTTAAGACAACAGTATAATGCAGACTTCCCAGAGCGCGACTGTGAAGAGAAAGACGAAATGTCACAGGAAGACCACAAGTTCATGTCTCTGGTGAGTAGTTCCGTTAGACTGGTGGATGGGCATTACTGTGTGGGCTTGCCACTGAAAAATGCAGCGGTCCAAATGCCAAACAACCGTTGTATTGCAGAACAACGCGCCATCAGCTTGAAAAGGAAACTGAAAAGACACGCAAGCTTCCATGAAGACTATAAGACGTTCATGAAGGATGTCATTAAGAATGAATATGCAGTCAAGGTTCCCAAGGAGCAACTGCAGCGTGATGATGGCAGGGTGTGGTACATTCCCCACCACGGAGTGTATCACCCTAAGAAACAGAAAATTCGTGTTGTTTTTGATTGTACAGCAACGTATAGAGGAGTCTCTCTGAATGAGCAGTTGCTACAGGGCCCGAATCTTACCAACACGCTCATAGGTGTTTTAATGAGATTCAGACAAGAACCCGTGGCCTTGATGGCAGATATCAAGGCCATGTTCTATCAGGTTAAGGTCCCTGAAGAAGATGCGGATCTTCTACGTTTCCTTTGGTGGCCGGATGGCAACCTGAGCGAAGTAATGGAAGAATTCAGAATGACCGTCCATCTTTTTGGTGCTACGTCTTCACCAAGTTGCGCATCTTATGCCTTAAGGAAAACAGCAGAGGACAACAGAGGAACAGCAAGTGCAGAAGCAATAAATACAATTCTCCGCAACTTCTATGTGGATGACTGCTTGACATCAGTTCCCTCTGAGGCTCAAGCAATTCAGCTTGTAAAAGACCTAAGAGCATTGTGCACTATGGGTGGCTTTCAGCTGGTTAAATGGGTCAGTTCCAGTACGGCTGTTCTGCTGGCCATCCCTGAAGAAGATCGTGCCACTGACGTTAAAGATTTGAACCTGAGCCACAACATCCTTCCTATGGAGCGTGCCCTGGGTATCCAGTGGTGCACAAAGTCAGACAGTTTCAAATTCCAACTGAATCTTCCGAAAAGGCCTATAACGAGGCGTGGGATCCTGTCAGTAGTCAGTGCATTGTATGACCCCTTAGGATTCCTGGCACCAGTTATTCTACCCGCAAAGCAGATCCTGAGGTCTCTGTGTGAAGAAAAGTGTGGCTGGGATCAAGAACTCAAAGACTGCCAGACACTCAGATGGCAAGAATGGTTGGCAGAAATGAATCTGTTAGAGGGATTCACAGTAAGAAGGTGTGTGAAGCCAAGGGAATTCGGTTCTTCGCAGTCAGCACAACTACATCACTTTGCCGATGCATCCGAGACTGGCTACGGCACCGCAACATACCTGCTACTGACCAATCAAGCTGGGGAGAAGTGTTGCACTCTCATAATGGGAAAGGCAAGAGTAGCCCCCTTGAAACGGGTAACAATCCCACGGCTAGAGCTAACCGCTGCAGTGTGGGCTGCGAAAATGGACCAGATGTGGCGACAGGAACTACAGGTGCCGCTTCAAGACTCTGTCTTTTGGACGGATAGCACCACAGTTCTAAGATACATTGAAAACGAACATAGTCGCTTCAAGACCTTTGTCGCAAATAGAATCACAATGATTAGGGAACGTAGCCATCCTTCCCAGTGGCATTATGTGAAGTCCGAAGAAAATCCCGCAGACCAAGCCTCAAGAGGGATGAAAGTGAAAGAGTTCCTGGAAAGCAAGACTTGGTTACGAGGCCCAAGTTTTCTTCTAAAGTCTCAAGAAGATTGGCCTGAATTGCCTTTTGGGAAGGACATAACTCAAGATGACCCCGAGGTCAAGTCCTGTGCAGTAATGGTTGAAGAGTGTGGATGGAAAAAGGCATTGGCTCTGAATCAGCTAATCGCGTACTATTCTGATTGGGCACGGTTAAGAAGGGCTGTGGCTTGGCTTTTGAAGCTAAAGCAAGTGCTGCTACATTTGAGAGAGAAAAGAAAGGTCTTTGTGGACAAAGTAAAATTGTCAGAGAGCTGTCCAAAGCAACAGGAGCGGCTGGCGACAGCACATGTACAAAGGTGTCGGCTGATGCTACAACCAATTTTGCTCACCATAGAAGACCTGGAAAGGGCAGAGAATGAGCTAATAAGGGTTAGTCAGCTCCAAACTTATCCAGAGGAAATTATGGCTCTACAGACAGTTGGACATGTAAAAAAGACCAGTCCAATTTACAAATTGGATCCCTTCCTGAAGGATGGAATTGTGAGAGTGGGCGGACGTCTCTCCAGACTGCCAATGCCAGAGGAGACGAAGCACCCTGCAGTTCTAGGCAAGGGGTCTACAATTGCGGCCCTCATCTTGCAACACATTCACAAGGAAATTGGACATTGTGGACGTAACTACATGTTATCCAAGCTGCGTACCAAGTATTGGATACCTCAAGTGAGCTCAGCAATTAGAGGCATAATTTCAAGATGCACAGTTTGCAGAAGACTCAGCAGTAGGACAGGAGAGCAAAAAATGGCAGATCTGCCATCGGACCGCATCACACCGGATCAGCCTCCATTTACCAATGTAGGAGTAGACTTTTTTGGGCCTTTTGCGGTCAAGCGAGGACGAAGCCACGTCAAAAGATACGGAGTACTCTTTACCTGTCTTACCATACGAGCAGTCCACATTGAGATTGCCCATAGTTTGGACACCGACTCCTGCATAAATGCGCTCCGCCGCTTTACATGCAGAAGAGGTCAGGCCAAAATCATACGCTCAGACAATGGGACTAATTTTGTCGCTGCGGAGAGAGAGCTGCGGGAGGCACTTCAAGATCTGAACCAAAGGAGAATTGCTGATGCCATGATGGAAAGAGGAGTCAAATGGATCTTTAATGCACCCGCTGCCTCTCATCACGGCGGCGTGTGGGAAAGACAGATACGTACAGTCCGGAAAATCTTGAACTCAGTCGTCAGACAGCAGACACTGGATGATGAAGGTCTGCTAACTGTCATGTGTGAGGTGGAGTCCATCATTAACAACAGGCCTCTCACACTGGCATCAGACGATCCTAGTGATCTTGACGTCTTGACACCTAACCATTTATTGCTTTTGAGAGCGCAACCAAGCATCCCTCCTGGAATCTTCTCCAAGAAAGACCAGTATGCTCGGAGACGATGGAGGCAAATGCAATATATTGCAGATCTGTTTTGGACCAGGTGGCTCAGGGAGTACCTACCACTACTTCAGAGTCGCCAAAGGTGGTCAAGACCAAAGAGGAACTTTCAAGAGGGAGACATTGTCTTGATAGCAGATGACACTGCACCACGCAACTCTTGGATAATGGGCCGGATCACAAAGACCTTGCCTGACGCCAAGGGTATGGTCAGGCGAGCTGTTGTGCAGACAAAAACCAGCCAATTGGACAGACCAGTGAGTAAGCTCTGCTTGATGCAAGAGGCAGGATAAATGACTCGAGTGCTCTTGAACTGGACTGATCTGAAGTTTGAGTTTGATAGTTTCAGTTAGGAGGACCTGGAAACCTATAACTTTAGTTATATTAGTGAGAAACTTGTGAGATTAAGTTTGTTTAAATGAAAATGTGGTAATTGTTCTGTCCACAGTGTAAACAATTAGGGGCCGGAAATGTAAGAGCCATATTGAGAAATGTGTTTAATTTAAATAATTGTTTGTTAAATACATCTAGGAATGCATACTTATGTAAATTCAGGCAGTAGGAAACGTTAGTTCATCAACGTGAAGTTCATGGGTTTAACCACTAGGGGTGTAGGTACCTGAGTTATTTTTTATATGTATCACAAGACAAGTATAATCTTGAATTAGATGGTCGGGTGGAAGTGATACAGTTTTCTGAACGATCAACCAATTAAGACCTCGAGCATTAGAGAACTGTACAGCTTGGATTATTGATGTTTTTTTTGTATTTTGACGCATATGTCAGTAAACACGTTTTTATGAAGATTTGAGTTCGAGGAATTCGTCGCGTCAGTCTGGTTGCTTTTACACCCGCTCCGTTGGTAGCAAACAAGCAAGAAAGAGCTGCCACTACAATCACTTAAATACAGATCTCATCAGTAATCACTCAAATACAGATCTCATCAGTAATCACTTAAATAGAGATCTCATCAGTAATCAGTAAAATACAGATCTCATCAGTAATCAGTCAAATACGGATCTCATAAGTAATCACTTAAATACAGATCTCATAAGTAATCAGTAAAATACAGATCTCATCAGTAATCACTCAAATACGGATCTCATCAGTAATCACTTAAATAGAGATCTAATCAGTAATCACTCAAATACAGATCTCTTCTGTAATCAGTCAAATACGGATCTCATCAGTAATCAGTCAAATACAGATCTCATCTGTAATCAGTCAAATACGGATCTCATCAGTAATCACTTAAATACGGATCTCATCAGTAATCACTCAAATACGCATCTCATCAGTAATCAGTCAAATACGGATCTCATAAGTAATCACTTAAATAGAGATCTAATCAGTAATCACTTAAATACAGATCTCATCAGTAATCACTCAAATACAGATCTCATCAGTAATCACTCAAATTCAGATCTCATCAGTAATCACTTAAATACAGATCTCATCAGTAATCAGTAAAATACAGATCTCATCAGTAATCAGTCAAATACGGATCTCATAAGTAATCACTTAAATACAGATCTCATAAGTAATCAGTCAAATACAGATCTCATCAGTAATCACTTAAATACAGATCTCATCAGTAATCACTCAAATACACATCTCATCTGTAATCAGTCAAATACAGAGCTCATCAGTAATCACTTAAATACAGATCTAATCAGTAATCAGTCAAATAAAGATCTCATCTGTAATCACTCAAATACAGATCTCATCAGTAATCAGTCAAATACAAATCTCATCAGTAATCACTTAAATACAGATCTCATCAGTAATCAGTAAAATCTCAAATACAGATCTCATCAGTAATCAGTCAAATACAAATCTCATCAGTAATCACTTAAATACAGATCTCATCAGTAATCACTTAAATACAGATCTCATCAGTAATCACTCAAATACAGATCTCATCAGTAATCACTCAAATACAGATCTCATCAGTAATCACTCAGTAAATACAGATCTCATCAGTAATCACTCAAATACAGATCTCATCAGTAATCACTTAAATACAGATCTCATCAGTAATCAGTAAAATACAGATCTCATCAGTAATCAGTCAAATACGGATCTCATAAGTAATCACTTAAATACAGATCTCATAAGTAATCAGTAAAATACAGATCTCATCAGTAATCACTCAAATACGTATCTCATCAGTAATCACTTAAATACAGATCTCATCAGTAATCAGTCAAATACAGATCTCATCAGTAATCACTTAAATACAGATCTCATCAGTAATCACTCAAATACAAATCTCATCAGTAATAACTCAAATACAGATCTCATCAGTAATCACTCCTATACAGATCTTATCTGTAATCAGTCAAATACAGATGTAATAAGTAATCAGTCAAACACGGATCTCTTTAGTAATCACTCCAATACGGATCTTATCTGTAATCAGTCAAATACAGATCTTATCAGTAATCAGTCAAATACGGATCTCATCAGTAATCACTTAAATACAGATCTCATCAGTAATCACTCAATACAGATCTCATCAGTAATCACTCAAATACAGATCTCATCTGTAATCAGTCAAATACAGATCTCATCAGTAATCACTTAAATAAAGATCTCATCAGTATTCACTCAAATACAGAACTCATCAGTAATCACTCCAATACAGATCTTATCTGTAATCAGTGAAATACAGATCTCATCAGTAATCAGTCAAATACGGATCTCATCAGTAATCACTTAAATACAGATCTCATCAGTAATCAGTCAAATACAGATCTCATCAGTAATCACTCAAATACAGATCTCATCAGTAATCACTTAAATACAGATCTCATCAGTAATCACTCAAACACAAATCTCATCAGTAATAACTCAAATACAGATCTCATCAGTAATCACTCCAATACAGATCTTATTTGTAATCAGTCAAATACAGATCTAATAAGTAATCAGTCAAACACGGATCTCATCAGTAATCACTCCAATACGGATCTTATTTGTAATCAGTCAAATACAGATCTCATCAGTAATCAGTCAAATACGGATCTCATCAGTAATCACTTAAATACAGATCTCATCAGTAATCACTCAATACAGATCTTATCAGTAATCACTCAAATACAGATCTCATCTGTAATCAGTCAAATACGGATCTCATCAGTAATCACTTAAATAAAGATCTCATCAGTATTCACTCAAATACAGATCTCATCAGTAATCACTCCAATACAGATCTTATCTGTAATCACTTAAATACAGATCTCATCAGTAATCACTCAAATACAGATCTCATCAGTAATCACTTAAATACAGATCTCATCAGTAATCAGTCAAATACAGATCTCATCAGTAATCAGTCAAATACAGATCTCATCAGTAATCACTCAAATACAGATCTCATCAGTAATCAGTCAAATACAGATCTCATCAGTAATCACTCAAATACAGATCTCATCAGTAATCAGTCAAATACAGATCTCATCAGTGATCACTCAAATACAGATCTCATCAGTAATCACTTAAATACAGATCTAATCAGTAGTCACTCAAATACAGATCTCATCAGTAATCAGTCAAATACAGATCTCATCAGTAATCACTTAAATACAGATCTCATCAGTAATCAGTCAAATACGGATCTCATAAGTAATCACTTAAATACAGATCTCATCAGTAATCAGTAAAATACAGATCTCATGTGTAATCACTTAAATACAGATCTAATCAGTAATCAGTCAAATAAAGATCTCATCTGTAATCACTCAAATAAAGATCTCATCAGTAATCAGTCAAATACAGATCTCATCAGTAATCACTCAAATACAGATCTCATCTGTAATCACTCAAATACAGATCTCATCAGTAATCAGTTAAATACAGATCTGATCAGTAATCACTCAAATACAGATCTCACCTGTAATCAGTCAAATACAGATCTCATCAGTAATCACTCAAATACAGATCTCATCTGTAATCAGTCAAATACAGATCTCATCAGTAATCACTTAAATACAGATCTCATAAGTAATCACTCAAATATAGATCTCATCAGTAATCACTCAAATACAGATCTCATCAGTAATCACTTAAATACAGATCTCATCAGTAATCACTCAAATACAGATCTCATCAGTAATCAGTCAAATACGGATCTCATAAGTAATTACTTAAATACAGATCTCATCAGTAATCAGTAAAATACAGATCTCATCAGTAATCACTTAAATACAGATCTCATCAGTAATCACTCAAATACAAATCTCATCAGTAATAACTCAAATACAGATCTCATCAGTAATCACTCCTATACAGATCTTATCTGTAATCAGTCAAATACAGATCTAATAAGTAATCAGTCAAACACGGATCTCTTTAGTAATCACTCCAATACGGATCTTATCTGTAATCAGTCAAATACAGATCTTATCAGTAATCAGTCAAATACGGATCTCATCAGTAATCACTTAAATACAGATCTCATCAGTAATCACTCAATACAGATCTCATCAGTAATCACTCAAATACAGATCTCATCTGTAATCAGTCAAATACGGATCTCATCAGTAATCACTTAAATAAAGATCTCATCAGTATTCACTCAAATACAGAACTCATCAGCAATCACTCCAATACAGATCTTATCTGAAATCAGTGAAATAAAGATCTCATCAGTAATCAGTCAAATACGGATCTCATCAGTAATCACTTAAATACAGATCTCATCAGTAATCAGTCAAATACGGATCTCATCAGTAATCACTTAAATAAAGATCTCATCAGTATTCACTCAAATACAGAACTCATCAGTAATCACTCCAATACAGATCTTATCTGTAATCAGTGAAATACAGATCTCATCAGTAATCAGTCAAATACGGATCTCATCAGTAATCACTTAAATACAGATCTCATCAGTAATCAGTCAAATACAGATCTCATCAGTAATCACTCAAATACAGATCTCATCAGTAATCACTTAAATACAGATCTCATCAGTAATCACTCAAACACAAATCTCATCAGTAATAACTCAAATACAGATCTCATCAGTAATCACTCCAATACAGATCTTATTTGTAATCAGTCAAATACAGATCTAATAAGTAATCAGTCAAACACGGATCTCATCAGTAATCACTCCAATACGGATCTTATTTGTAATCAGTCAAATACAGATCTCATCAGTAATCAGTCAAATACGGATCTCATCAGTAATCACTTAAATACAGATCTCATCAGTAATCACTCAATACAGATCTTATCAGTAATCACTCAAATACAGATCTCATCTGTAATCACTTAAATACAGATCTAATCAGTAATCAGTCAAATAAAGATCTCATCTGTAATCACTCAAATAAAGATCTCATCAGTAATCAGTCCAATACAGATTTTATCTGTAATCAGTCAAATACAGATCTCATCAGTAATCACTCAAATACGGATCTCATCAGTAATCACTTAAATAGAGATCTAATCAGTAATCACTCAAATACAGATCTCATCTGTAATCAGTCAAATACGGATCTCATCAGTAATCAGTCAAATACAGATCTCATCTGTAATCAGTCAAATACGGATCTCATCAGTAATCACTTAAATACAGATCTCATCAGTAATCACTCAAATACGCATCTCATCAGTAATCAGTCAAATACGGATCTCATCAGTAATCACTCAAATACAGATCTCATCAGTAATCACTTAAATACGGATCTCATCAGTAATCACTCAAATACAGATCTCATCAGTAATCAGTCAAATACGGATCTCATAAGTAATCACTTAAATACAGATCTCATCAGTAATCAGTAAAATACCGATCTCATCAGTAATTAGTTAAATACAGATCTCATCAGTAATCACTCAAATACAAATCTCATCAGTAATCACTTAAATATGGATCTCATCAGTAATCAGTCAAATACAGATCTCATCAGTAATCACTCAAATACAGATCTCATCAGTAATCACTTAAATACAGATCTCATCAGTAATCACTCAAATACAGATCTCATCAGTAATCACTTAAATAGAGATCTCATCAGTAATCAGTAAAATACAGATCTCATCAGTAATCAGTCAAATACGGATCTCATAAGTAATCACTTAAATACAGATCTCATAAGTAATCAGTAAAATACAGATCTCATCAGTAATCACTCAAATACGGATCTCATCAGTAATCACTTAAATAGAGATCTAATCAGTAATCACTCAAATACAGATCTCATCTGTAATCAGTCAAATACGGATCTCATCAGTAATCAGTCAAATACAGATCTCATCTGTAATCAGTCAAATACGGATCTCATCAGTAATCACTTAAATACGGATCTCATCAGTAATCACTCAAATACGCATCTCATCAGTAATCAGTCAAATACGGATCTCATAAGTAATCACTTAAATAGAGATCTAATCAGTAATCACTTAAATACAGATCTCATCAGTAATCACTCAAATACAGATCTCATCAGTAATCACTCAAATTCAGATCTCATCAGTAATCACTTAAATACAGATCTCATCAGTAATCAGTAAAATACAGATCTCATCAGTAATCAGTCAAATACGGATCTCATAAGTAATCACTTAAATACAGATCTCATAAGTAATCAGTCAAATACAAATCTCATCAGTAATCACTTAAATACAGATCTCATCAGTAATCACTCAAATACACATCTCATCTGTAATCAGTCAAATACAGAGCTCATCAGTAATCACTTAAATACAGATCTAATCAGTAATCAGTCAAATAAAGATCTCATCTGTAATCACTCAAATACAGATCTCATCAGTAATCAGTCAAATACAAATCTCATCAGTAATCACTTAAATACAGATCTCATCAGTAATCAGTAAAATCTCAAATACAGATCTCATCAGTAATCAGTCAAATACAAATCTCATCAGTAATCACTTAAATACAGATCTCATCAGTAATCACTTAAATACAGATCTCATCAGTAATCACTCAAATACAGATCTCATCAGTAATCACTCAAATACAGATCTCATCAGTAATCACTCAGTAAATACAGATCTCATCAGTAATCACTCAAATACAGATCTCATCAGTAATCACTTAAATACAGATCTCATCAGTAATCAGTAAAATACAGATCTCATCAGTAATCAGTCAAATACGGATCTCATAAGTAATCACTTAAATACAGATCTCATAAGTAATCAGTAAAATACAGATCTCATCAGTAATCACTCAAATACGTATCTCATCAGTAATCACTTAAATACAGATCTCATCAGTAATCAGTCAAATACAGATCTCATCAGTAATCACTTAAATACAGATCTCATCAGTAATCACTCAAATACAAATCTCATCAGTAATAACTCAAATACAGATCTCATCAGTAATCACTCCTATACAGATCTTATCTGTAATCAGTCAAATACAGATGTAATAAGTAATCAGTCAAACACGGATCTCTTTAGTAATCACTCCAATACGGATCTTATCTGTAATCAGTCAAATACAGATCTTATCAGTAATCAGTCAAATACGGATCTCATCAGTAATCACTTAAATACAGATCTCATCAGTAATCACTCAATACAGATCTCATCAGTAATCACTCAAATACAGATCTCATCTGTAATCAGTCAAATACAGATCTCATCAGTAATCACTTAAATAAAGATCTCATCAGTATTCACTCAAATACAGAACTCATCAGTAATCACTCCAATACAGATCTTATCTGTAATCAGTGAAATACAGATCTCATCAGTAATCAGTCAAATACGGATCTCATCAGTAATCACTTAAATACAGATCTCATCAGTAATCAGTCAAATACAGATCTCATCAGTAATCACTCAAATACAGATCTCATCAGTAATCACTTAAATACAGATCTCATCAGTAATCACTCAAACACAAATCTCATCAGTAATAACTCAAATACAGATCTCATCAGTAATCACTCCAATACAGATCTTATTTGTAATCAGTCAAATACAGATCTAATAAGTAATCAGTCAAACACGGATCTCATCAGTAATCACTCCAATACGGATCTTATTTGTAATCAGTCAAATACAGATCTCATCAGTAATCAGTCAAATACGGATCTCATCAGTAATCAATCAAATACAGAGCTCATCAGTAATCACTTAAATACAGATCTCATCAGTAATCAGTCAAATACAGATCTCATCAGTAATCACTCAAATACAAATCTCATCAGTAATCACTTAAATACAGGTCTCATCAGTAATCACTCAAATACAGATCTCATCAGTAATCACTTAAATACAGATCTCATCAGTAATCAGTCAAATACAGATCTCATCAGTAATCAGTCAAGTACAGATCTCATCAGTAATCACTTAAATACGGATCTCATCAGTAATCACTTAAATACGGATCTCATCAGTAATCACTCAAATACAGATCTCATTAGTAATCACTCAAATACAGATCTCATCAGTAATCACTCACATACAGATCTCATCAGTAATCACTTAAATACAGATCTCATCAGTAATCACTCAAATACAGAGCTCATCAGTAATCACTTAAATACAGATCTCATCAGTAATCAGTAAAATACAGATCTCATCTGTAATCACTCAAATACAGATCTCATCAGTAATCAGTTAAATACAGATCTCATCAGTAATCACTCAAATACAGATCTCATCAGTAATCAGTCAAATACAGATCTCATCAGTAATCACTTAAATACAGATCTAATCAGTAATCAGTCAAATACAGATCTCATCTGTAATCAGTCAAATACAGATCTCAACAGTAATCACTTAAATACAGATCTCATCAGTAATCAGTAAAATACAGATCTCATCTGTAATCACTCAAATACAGATCTCATCAGTAATTAGTTAAATACAGATCTCATCAGTAATCACTCAAATACAGATCTCATCTGTAATCACTTAAATACAGATCTAATCAGTAATCACTCAAATACAGATCTCATCTGTAATCAGTCAAATACAAATCTCATCAGTAATCACTTAAATACAGATCTCATCTGTAATCAGTCAAATACAAATCTCTCAGTAATCACTGAAATACAGATCTCATCAGTAATCAGTAAAATACAAATCTCATCAGTAATCACTCAAATACAAATCTCATCAGTAATCACTTAAATACAGATCTCATCAGTAATCACTTAAATACAGATCTCATCAGTAATCAGTCAAATACAGATCTCATCAGTAATCACTTAAATACAGATCTCATTAGTAATCAGTCAAATACAGATCTCATTAGTAATCAGTCAAATACAGATCTCATCTGTAATCAGTCAAATACAGATCTCATCAGTAATCACTCAAATACAGATCTCATTAGTAATCAGTCAAATACAGATCTCATCAGTAATCACTCACATACAGATCTCATCAGTAATCACTTAAATACAGATCTCATCAGTAATCACTCAAATACAGAGCTCCTCAGTAATCACTTAAATACAGATCTCATCAATAATCACTTAAATACAGATCTCATCAGTAATCAGTCAAATACAGATCTAATCAGTAATCAGTCAAATACGGATCTCATCAGTAATCAGTCAAATACGGATCTCATCAGTAATCACTCAAATACAGATCTCATCTGTAATCAGTCAAATACAGATCTCATCAGTAATCAGTCAAATACAGATCTCATCAGTAATCAGTCAAATACAGATCTCATCAGTAATCACTTAAATACAGATCTCATAAGTAACCACTCAAATATAGATCTCATCAGTAATCACTCAAATACAGATCTCATCAGTAATCACTTAAATACAGATCTCATCAGTAATCAGTCAAATACAGATCTCATCTGTAATCAGTCAAATACAGATCTCATCAGTAATCAGTCAAATACAGATCTCATCAGTAATCACTTAAATACGGATCTCATCAGTAATCACTTAAATACGGATCTCATAAGTAATTACTTAAATACAGATCTCATCAGTAATCAGTAAAATACAGATCTCATCAGTAATCACTTAAAAACAGATCTTATCAGTAATCAGTCAAATACAGATCTCATCAGTAATCTGTAAAATACAGATCTTATCAGTAATCACTCAAATACACATCTCATCTGTAATCAGTCAAATACAGATCTCATCAGTAATTAGTTAAATACAGATCTCATCAGTAATCACTCAAATACAGATCTCATCTGTAATCACTTAAATACAGATCTTATCAGTAATCAGTCAAATACAGATCTCATCAGTAATCACTTAAATACAGATCTCATCAGTAATCACTCAAATACAGATCTCATTAGTAATCACTCAAATACAGATCTCATCAGTAATCACTCACATACAGATCTCATCAGTAATCACTTAAATACAGATCTCATCAGTAATCACTCAAATACAGAGCTCATCAGTAATCACTTAAATACAGATCTCATCAGTAATCAGTAAAATACAGATCTCATCTGTAATCACTCAAATACAGATCTCATCAGTAATTAGTTAAATACAGATCTCATCAGTAATCACTCAAATACAGATCTCATCTGTAATCACTTAAATACAGATCTAATCAGTAATCACTCAAATACAGATCTCATCTGTAATCAGTCAAATACAGATCTCATCAGTAATTAGTCAAATACAGATCTCATCAGTAATCAGTCAAATACAGATCTCATCAGTAATCACTTAAATACAGATCTCATCAGTAATCAGTCAAATACAGATCTCATCAGTAATCACTTAAATACAGATCTCATCAGTAATCACTCAAATACAGATCTCATCTGTAATCAGTCAAATAAAGATCTCATCAGTAATCAGTTAAATACAGATCTCATCAGTAATCAGTCAAATACAGATCTCATCAGTAATCAGTCAAATACAGATCTCATCAGTAATCAATTAAATACGGATCTCATCAGTAATCAGTCAAATACGGATCTCATCAGTAATCACTCAAATACAGATCTCATCTGTAATCAGTCAAATACAGATCTCATCAGTAATCACTCAAATACAGATCTCATCAGTAATCAGTCAAATACAGATCTCATCAGTAATCACTTAAATACAGATCTCATAAGTAACCACTCAAATATAGATCTCATCAGTAATCACTCAAATACAGATCTCATCAGTAATCACTTAAATACAGATCTCATCTGTAATCACTTAAATACAGATCTAATCAGTAATCAGTCAAATAAAGATCTCATCTGTAATCACTCAAATACAGATCTCATCAGTAATCAGTCAAATACAAATCTCATCAGTAATCACTTAAATACAGATCTCATCAGTAATCAGTAAAATACAAATCTCATCAGTAATCACTGAAATACAGATCTCATCAGTAATCAGTCAAATACAGATCTCATCAGTAATCACTCAAACACAAATCTCATCAGTAATCACTTAAATACAGATCTCATCAGTAATCAGTCAAATACAGATCTCATCAGTAATCAGTCAAATACAGATCTCATCAGTAATCTGTAAAATACAGATCTTATCAGTAATCACTCAAATACACATCTCATCTGTAATCACTTAAATACAGATCTAATCAGTAATCACTCAAATACAGATCTCATCTGTAATCAGTCAAATACAGATCTCATCAGTAATCAGTCAAATACAGATCTCATCAGTAATCAGTCAAATACAGATCTCATCAGTAATCACTTAAATACAGATCTCATCAGTAATCAGTCAAATACAGATCTCATCAGTAATCACTTAAATACAGATCTCATCAGTAATCACTCAAATACAGATCTCATCTGTAATCACTCAAATACAGATCTCATCAGTAATCACTCACATACAGATCTCATCAGTAATCACTTAAATACAGATCTCATCAGTAATCACTCAAATACAGAGCTCATCAGTAATCACTTAAATACAGATCTCATCAGTAATCAGTAAAATACAGATCTCATCTGTAATCACTCAAATACAGATCTCATCAGTAATCAGTTAAATACAGATCTCATCAGTAATCACTCAAATACAGATCTCATCAGTAATCAGTCAAATACAGATCTCATCATTAATCACTTAAATACAGATCTAATCAGTCAAATACAGATCTCATCTGTAATCAGTCAAATACAGATCTCAACAGTAATCACTTAAATACAGATCTCATCAGTAATCACTCAAATACAGATCTCATCAGTAATCACTCAAATACAGATCTCATCAGTAATCACTTAAATACAGATCTAATCAGTCAAATACAGATCTCATCTGTAATCAGTCAAATACAGATCTCATCTGTAATCACTCAAATACAGATCTCATCAGTAATTAGTTAAATACAGATCTCATCAGTAATCACTTAAATACAGATCTCATCAGTAATCAGTAAAATACAGATCTCATCTGTAATCACTCAAATACAGATCTCATCAGTAATTAGTTAAATACAGATCTCATCAGTAATCACTCAAATACAGATCTCATCTGTAATCACTTAAATACAGATCTAATCAGTAATCACTCAAATACAGATCTCATCTGTAATCAGTCAAATACAGATCTCATCAGTAATCAGTCAAATACAGATCTCATCAGTAATCAGTCAAATACAGATCTCATCAGTAATCACTTAAATACAGATCTCATCAGTAATCAGTCAAATACAGATCTCATCAGTAATCACTTAAATACAGATCTCATCAGTAATCAGTCAAATACAGATCTCATCTGTAATCAGTCAAATACAGATCTCATCAGTAATCAGTCAAATACAGATCTCATCAGTAATCACTTAAATACGGATCTCATCAGTAATCACTTAAATACGGATCTCATAAGTAATTACTTAAATACAGATCTCATCAGTAATCAGTAAAATACAGATCTCATCAGTAATCACTTAAAAACAGATCTCATCAGTAATCAGTCAAATACAGATCTCATCAGTAATCTGTAAAATACAGATCTTATCAGTAATCACTCAAATACACATCTCATCTGTAATCAGTCAAATACAGATCTCATCAGTAATTAGTTAAATACAGATCTCATCAGTAATCACTCAAATACAGATCTCATCTGTAATCACTTAAATACAGATCTTATCAGTAATCAGTCAAATACAGATCTCATCAGTAATCACTTAAATACAGATCTCATCAGTAATCACTCAAATACAGATCTCATTAGTAATCACTCAAATACAGATCTCATCAGTAATCACTCACATACAGATCTCATCAGTAATCACTTAAATACAGATCTCATCAGTAATCACTCAAATACAGAGCTCATCAGTAATCACTTAAATACAGATCTCATCAGTAATCAGTAAAATACAGATCTCATCTGTAATCACTCAAATACAGATCTCATCAGTAATTAGTTAAATACAGATCTCATCAGTAATCACTCAAATACAGATCTCATCTGTAATCACTTAAATACAGATCTAATCAGTAATCACTCAAATACAGATCTCATCTGTAATCAGTCAAATACAGATCTCATCAGTAATCAGTCAAATACAGATCTCATCAGTAATCAGTCAAATACAGATCTCATCAGTAATCACTTAAATACAGATCTCATCAGTAATCAGTCAAATACAGATCTCATCAGTAATCACTTAAATACAGATCTCATCAGTAATCACTCAAATACAGATCTCATTAGTAATCACTCAAATACAGATCTCATCAGTAATCACTCACATACAGATCTCATCAGTAATCACTTAAATACAGATCTCATCAGTAATCACTCAAATACAGAGCTCATCAGTAATCACTTAAATACAGATCTCATCAGTAATCAGTAAAATACAGATCTCATCTGTAATCACTCCAATACAGATCTCATCAGTAATCAGTTAAATACAGATCTCATCAGTAATCACTCAAATACAGATCTCATCAGTAATCAGTCAAATACAGATCTCATCAGTAATCACTTAAATACAGATCTAATCAGTCAAATACAGATCTCATCTGTAATCAGTCAAATACAGATCTCAACAGTAATCACTTAAATACAGATCTCATCAGTAATCAGTAAAATACAGATCTCATCAGTAATCAGTAAAATACAGATCTCATCTGTAATCACTCAAATACAGATCTCATCAGTAATTAGTTAAATACAGATCTCATCTGTAATCACTTAAATACAGATCTAATCAGTAATCACTCAAATACAGATCTCATCTGTAATCAGTCAAATACAGATCTCATCAGTAATCAGTCAAATACAGATCTCATCAGTAATCAGTCAAATACAGATCTCATCAGTAATCACTTAAATACAGATCTCATCAGTAATCAGTCAAATACAGATCTCATCAGTAATCACTTAAATACAGATCTCATCAGTAATCACTCAAATACAGATCTCATTAGTAATCACTCAAATACAGATCTCATCAGTAATCACTCACATACAGATCTCATCAGTAATCACTTAAATACAGATCTCATCAGTAATCACTCAAATACAGAGCTCATCAGTAATCACTTAAATACAGATCTCATCAGTAATCAGTAAAATACAGATCTCATCTGTAATCACTCAAATACAGATGTCATCAGTAATCAGTTAAATACAGATCTCATCAGTAATCACTCAAATACAGATCTCATCAGCAATCAGTCAAATACAGATCTCATCAGTAATCACTTAAATACAGATCTAATCAGTAATCAGTCAAATACAGATCTCATCTGTAATCAGTCAAATACAGATCTCAACAGTAATCACTTAAATACAGATCTTATCAGTAATCACTCAAATACAGATCTCATCTGTAATCAGTCAAATACAGATCTCATCAGTAATCACTCAAATACAGATCTCATCTGTAATCAGTCAAATACAGATCTCATCAGTAATCACTTAAATACGGATCTCATCAGTAATCACTTAAATACGGATCTCATAAGTAATTACTTAAATACAGATCTCATCAGTAATCAGTAAAATACAGATCTCATCAGTAATCACTTAAAAACAGATCTCATCAGTAATCAGTCAAATACAGATCTCATCAGTAATCTGTAAAATACAGATCTTATCAGTAATCACTCAAATACACATCTCATCTGTAATCAGTCAAATACAGATCTCATCAGTAATTAGTTAAATACAGATCTCATCAGTAATCACTCAAATACAGATCTCATCTGTAATCACTTAAATACAGATCTTATCAGTAATCAGTCAAATACAGATCTCATCAGTAATCACTTAAATACAGATCTCATCAGTAATCACTCAAATACAGATCTCATTAGTAATCACTCAAATACAGATCTCATCAGTAATCACTCACATACAGATCTCATCAGTAATCACTTAAATACAGATCTCATCAGTAATCACTCAAATATAGAGCTCATCAGTAATCACTTAAATACAGATCTCATCAGTAATCAGTAAAATACAGATCTCATCTGTAATCACTCAAATACAGATCTCATCTGTAATCACTCAAATACAGATCTCATCAGTAATCACTCAAATACAGATCTCATCTGTAATCACTTAAATACAGATCTAATCAGTAATCACTCAAATACAGATCTCATCTGTAATCAGTCAAATACAGATCTCATCAGTAATCAGTCAAATACAGATCTCATCAGTAATCAGTCAAATACAGATCTCATCAGTAATCACTTAAATACAGATCTCATCAGTAATCAGTCAAATACAGATCTCATCAGTAATCACTTAAATACAGATCTCATCAGTAATCACTCAAATACAGATCTCATTAGTAATCACTCAAATACAGATCTCATCAGTAATCACTCACATACAGATCTCATCAGTAATCACTTAAATACAGATCTCATCAGTAATCACTCAAATACAGATCTCATCAGTAATCACTTAAATACAGATCTCATCAGTAATCAGTAAAATACAGATCTCATCTGTAATCACTCAAATACAGATCTCATCAGTAATCAGTTAAATACAGATCTCATCAGTAATCACTCAAATACAGATCACATCAGTAATCAGTCAAATACAGATCTCATCAGTAATCACTTAAATACAGATCTAATCAGTCAAATACAGATCTCATCTGTAATCAGTCAAATACAGATCTCAACAGTAATCACTTAAATACAGATCTCATCAGTAATCAGTAAAATACAGATCTCATCTGTAATCACTCAAATACAGATCTCATCAGTAATTAGTTAAATACAGATCTCATCAGTAATCACTCAAATACAGATCTCATCTGTAATCACTTAAATACAGATCTAATCAGTAATCACTCAAATACAGATCTCATCTGTAATCAGTCAAATACAGATCTCATCAGTAATCAGTCAAATACAGATCTCATCAGTAATCAGTCAAATACAGATCTCATCAGTAATCACTTAAATACAGATCTCATCAGTAATCAGTCAAATACAGATCTCATCAGTAATCACTTAAATACAGATCTCATCAGTAATCACTCAAATACAGATCTCATTAGTAATCACTCAAATACAGATCTCATCAGTAATCACTCACATACAGATCTCATCAGTAATCACTTAAATACAGATCTCATCAGTAATCACTCAAATACAGAGCTCATCAGTAATCACTTAAATACAGATCTCATCAGTAATCAGTAAAATACAGATCTCATCTGTAATCACTCAAATACAGATGTCATCAGTAATCAGTTAAATACAGATCTCATCAGTAATCACTCAAATACAGATCTCATCAGTAATCAGTCAAATACAGATCTCATCAGAAATCACTTAAATACAGATCTAATCAGTAATCAGTCAAATACAGATCTCATCTGTAATCAGTCAAATACAGATCTTAACAGTAATCACTTAAATACAGATCTTATCAGTAATCACTCAAATACAGATCTCATCTGTAATCAGTCAAATACAGATCTCATCAGTAATCACTCAAATACAGATCTCATCTGTAATCAGTCAAATACAGATCTCATCAGTAATCACTTAAATACAGATCTCATCAGTAATCACTTAAATACCGATCTCATCAGTAATCACTCAAATACAAATCTCATCAGTAATCACTGAAATACAGATCTCATCAGTAGTCAGTCAAATATAAATCTCACCAGTAATCACTCAAATACAGATCTCATCTGTAATCAGTCAAATACAGATCTCATCAGTAATCACTTAAATACAGATCTCATCAGTAATCAGTCAAATACAGATCTCATCAGTAATCACTCACATACAGATCTCATCAGTAATCACTTAAATACAGATCTCATCAGTAATCACTCAAATACAGATCTCATTAGTAATCACTCAAATACAGATCTCATCAGTAATCACTCACATACAGATCTCATCAGTAATCACTTAAATACAGATCTCATCTGTAATCACTCAAATACAGATCTCATCAGTAATCAGTTAAATACAGATCTCATCAGTAATCACTCAAATACAGATCTCATCAGTAATCAGTCAAATACAGATCTCATCAGTAATCACTTAAATACAGATCTAATCAGTCAAATACAGATCTCATCTGTAATCAGTCAAATACAGATCTCAACAGTAATCACTTAAATACAGATCTCATCAGTAATCAGTAAAATACAGATCTCATCTGTAATCACTCAAATACAGATCTCATCAGTAATTAGTTAAATACAGATCTCATCAGTAATCACTCAAATACAGATCTCATCTGTAATCACTTAAATACAGATCTAATCAGTAATCACTCAAATACAGATCTCATCTGTAATCAGTCAAATACAGATCTCATCAGTAATCACTCAAATACAGATCTCATCAGTAATCAGTCAAATACAGATCTCATCAGTAATCACTTAAATACAGATCTCATCAGTAATCAGTCAAATACAGATCTCATCAGTAATCACTTAAATACAGATCTCATCAGTAATCACTCAAATACAGATCTCATTAGTAATCACTCAAATACAGATCTCATCAGTAATCACTCACATACAGATCTCATCAGTAATCACTTAAATACAGATCTCATCAGTAATCACTCAAATACAGAGCTCATCAGTAATCACTTAAATACAGATCTCATCAGTAATCAGTAAAATACAGATCTCATCTGTAATCACTCAAATACAGATGTCATCAGTAATCAGTTAAATACAGATCTCATCAGTAATCACTCAAATACAGATCTCATCAGTAATCAGTCAAATACAGATCTCATCAGTAATCACTTAAATACAGATCTAATCAGTAATCAGTCAAATACAGATCTCATCTGTAATCAGTCAAATACAGATCTCAACAGTAATCACTTAAATACAGATCTTATCAGTAATCACTCAAATACAGATCTCATCTGTAATCAGTCAAATACAGATCTCATCAGTAATCACTCAAATACAGATCTCATCTGTAATCAGTCAAATACAGATCTCATCAGTAATCACTTAAATACAGATCTCATCAGTAATCACTTAAATACCGATCTCATCAGTAATCACTCAAATACAAATCTCATCAGTAATCACTGAAATACAGATCTCATCAGTAGTCAGTCAAATATAAATCTCACCAGTAATCACTCAAATACAGATCTCATCTGTAATCAGTCAAATACAGATCTCATCAGTAATCACTTAAATACAGATCTCATCAGTAATCAGTCAAATACAGATCTCATCTGTAATCACTTCAATACAGATCAAATCAGTAATCACTGAAATGCAGATTTCACCTGTAATCAGTCAAATACAGATCTCATCAGTAATCACTTAAATACAGATCTCATCTGTAATCACTCAAATACAGATCTCATCAGTAATCACTCAAATACAGATCTCATCTGTAATCAGTCAAATACAGATCTCATCAGTAATCACTTAAATACAGATCTCATCAGGAATCACTTAAATACAAATCTCATCAGTAATCACTTAAATACAGATCTCATCAGTAATCCGTCAAATACAGATCTCATCAGTAATCTGTCAAATACAGATCTCATCAGTAATCACTCAAATACAGATCTCATCAGTAATCACTCAAATACAGATCTCATCAGTAATCACTTAAATACAGATCTCATCAGTAATCAGTCAAATACAGATCTCATCATTAACCAGTCAAATACAGATCTCATCAGTAATCACTCAAATACAGATCTCATCAGTAATCAGTCAAATACAGATCTCATCAGTAATCACTCAAATACAGAGCTAATCAGTAATCACTTAAATATAGATCTCATCAGTAATCAGTCAAATACAGATCTCATCAGTAATCAGTCAAATACAGATCTCATCATTAACCAGTCAAATACAGATCTCATCAGTAATCACTCAAATACAGATCTCATCAGTAATCAGTCAAATACAGATCTCATCAGTATCACTCCAATACAGATTTTATCTGTAATCAGTCAAATACAGATCTCATCAGTAATCAGTCGAATACGGATCTCATCAGTAATCACTCGAATACGGATCTCATCAGTAATCACTCAAATACAGATCTCATCAGTAATTAGTCAAATACAGATCTCATCAGTAATCAGTTAAATACAGATCTCATCAGTAATCAGTCAAATACAGATCTCATCAGTAATCAGTCAAATACAGATCTCATCAGTAATCACTTAAATACAAATCTTATCAGTAATCAGTAAAATACAGATCTAATCAGTAATCACTCAAATACAGATCTCATCTGTAATCAGTCAAATACAGATCTCATCAGTAATCACTCAAATACAGATCTCATCAGTAATCACTCAAATACAGATCTCATCAGTAATCAGTCAAATACAGATCTCATCGGTAATCACTCAAATACAGATCTCATCTGTAATCACTTAAATACAGATCTCATCAGTAATCAGTCAAATACAGATCTCATCTGTAATCACTTAAATACAGATCAAATCAGTAATCACTGAAATGCAGATTTCACCTGTAATCAGTCAAATACAGATCTCATCAGTAATCACTTAAATACAGATCTCATCTGTAATCACTCAAATACAGATCTCATCAGTAATCACTCAAATACAGATCTCATCTGTAATCAGTCAAATACAGATCTCATCAGTAATCACTTAAATACAGATCTCATCAGGAATCACTTAAATACAAATCTCATCAGTAATCACTTAAATACAGATCTCATCAGTAATCCGTCAAATACAGATCTCATCAGTAATCTGTCAAATACAGATCTCATCAGTAATCACTCAAATACAGATCTCATCAGTAATCACTCAAATACAGATCTCATCAGTAATCACTTAAATACAGATCTCATCAGTAATCAGTCAAATACAGATCTCATCATTAACCAGTCAAATACAGATCTCATCAGTAATCACTCAAATACAGATCTCATCAGTAATCAGTCAAATACAGATCTCATCAGTAATCACTCAAATACAGAGCTAATCAGTAATCACTTAAATATAGATCTCATCAGTAATCAGTCAAATACAGATCTCATCAGTAATCAGTCAAATACAGATCTCATCAGTAATCAGTCAAATACAGATCTCATCATTAACCAGTCAAATACAGATCTCATCAGTAATCACTCAAATACAGATCTCATCAGTAATCAGTCAAATACAGATCTCATCAGTATCACTCCAATACAGATTTTATCTGTAATCAGTCAAATACAGATCTCATCAGTAATCAGTCGAATACGGATCTCATCAGTAATCACTCGAATACGGATCTCATCAGTAATCACTCAAATACAGATCTCATCAGTAATTAGTCAAATACAGATCTCATCAGTAATCAGTTAAATACAGATCTCATCAGTAATCAGTCAAATACAGATCTCATCAGTAATCAGTCAAATACAGATCTCATCAGTAATCACTTAAATACAAATCTTATCAGTAATCAGTAAAATACAGATCTAATCAGTAATCACTCAAATACAGATCTCATCTGTAATCAGTCAAATACAGATCTCATCAGTAATCACTCAAATACAGATCTCATCAGTAATCACTCAAATACAGATCTCATCAGTAATCACTCAAATACAGATCTCATCGGTAATCACTCAAATACAGATCTCATCTGTAATCACTCAAATACAGATCTCATCAGTAATCACTCAAATACAGATCAGGTCAGGTCAGCATTGCAGTAACACTGACATGGTTGTGTTGTGTTAGTGTGTGTTGCGCTTGTATGAGTAGATCTGACACAGCAGTGCTGCCTATGGTTTTTGAACACCTCAGCGTTACTGCTGGACTGAAAATCGTCCGCTAACCAAAAATATCCAGCTAACAGCGTCCTGTGGGCAGTGTCCTGTGACCACTGACAAAGGGCCAGAGGATGACACACAGACTTTGAAACAGTCTATGAAACAGGTAAGCTACTGTCTGACTTTACAGCTACATAGTAACCCATCAAAGTAGGAGTGTCTGATAGTGTGAACAGTGAGTGGACACACTGTTTATTTGGACACAAGGTGGTCAAGGGAGGTGTACTTAATGGAGTGGCTGGTGGGTGTATAATGTGAACTTTAACCTTTTAGAGTGAAAAAACACTAAATTTAATGGGCAGATTGGACAGATGGCACTTTTCTCATTTACTTGTTTGAGTTACACCACTTGATTTCTGCTGTACCACAAAGAGGACATCCTGGGCATTCTAGTGATACGACATGCAAGATAGGAAGCTATCAAATTCCACTTTCCATCCACTGCAATGAACACCAAGATGATGCTTGTGTTTTTACTGTCACTAATGTTTATGCTAACATTTTAGGAGACAGAACAGAAGCAGAGAAGAATTACCAGGATCTCCAGGAAATATGCGTATTGTGATGATTTGGTAAGAAAGGTTATGTATTGCACTTTCAACCAGGTGATCAGCCAAGTCGTAAACAGCAGCTTAGTGCTCTTAAACAGCGGAGATTGCAAGCAGGTCATCAACAACCACCCCCTTTACCTGTTGGCAAGTACAAACACTGCAGAACTTCCCCACTAACCAGCCAAAAAAGCCCAGCACAGAACATCACCAGCAACACATCTACACGTTTAAGCTAACAGATCAACCATTTATGTTTTAAGTCTGTCTTACTGATATCATGACCGGTACCTGTGGTGATCAGCGTGGCCATGCCTCCCATGCATCTACAATCGAAAGAGCCAGTAGCTAGAAGCTAAAACTCATTCCAGCGACCCCAGAAAATCTGCGCACTCTAATTTCACCCTTGCAGTGACTCTGGCCTTCAGCCATGCAGCTGAGCCACCTGGCGCAGCTTTAATAGGGGGTTTGGGCCTCCTCTTCTCAATGCCAGTCTCCACCAGTCAAATGAGGGTGAGCCTGCTTCTGCCACCAGCTTGAAATCAGTCTAGAAGCCCCAAATTTTACACATACCCGCTCTCACTGCAGCCCAGCAGAAATAACAACAGCCAGTCAAGAGCAATGATGTGTCATATGTACAAAAATCTATCTTTCCAGGCTGTGAAAGGGGTTTTCGTACTTTTCACACGTGGATCATGTTGATTTTAGTCAAATGTTTTACACCCATGTTACAGCTTGTACAGGTGCTGGCAGATTGTGCAGAATAATACTTTTCAGGTTGTAAACTGAATTTTTTAGCACTTTTCAAGGAATTCTGAATGGATATGGATATGCTGAAAATGGCTTGCTTCTTAATTAAATGTTATGTTCAACCTTAAATGGTGCAGATAAGACACCATTCATGTTAGAAAACTTGCAGCTGGTAAACAAGGAGTCAACTTAAGTGCCCACATCTGTCCTGAAGATCCTGAACAACTTTCTAGTTTGCTCTGCACCTTGACTCTGGACAGTTTCTCGAACCTTGGTCAGTACTGAGAAAAAGAGATCTGCACTTCTGCATTAACTAAGTCACAACCCCAGCAGCAAATTATAGGTAGCAGCTAAGCTGTACAGTTTCATACACTTTTTTGACAGCTTAAGGCACATTAGGAGTATTAAATTGAGCTCCAACTCAAATTTACTTTGTTATTGTTAGGGTTCATTTTATTTTGCTGTCTGTGTCTGTTTCGAAACATTGCTTAAACTAGCTGATCGAACCAAAAAGCATAACCTCCCATCAGGGCATTTTCACCCTGACCAAAGTCATATACCTTCTATGTAGACATCAGAGAACAAATGAAAATGAGAACATGAACTTAGCATGCACTTTATATACAGTCTGATGAAGAAAATGGAAAACTCAAACTCATCCTGACATTAAACATGATTTATTTCAAGGGTGTTGTACCTGTTAGGCTCCACTTAGATGTAGATGAATGTGATGGCAGATGGAGGGGAGGGACAACATCAGTTGCAATTCCAGTCAATGCGTTTTACTTCCCGCTTCCAAAAGGCTGATACCACATACCAACAGATAGTATTTACAAAAAAAGTGTTTTAATTTCTGCTAAACTTAATATGAACACTGACTTGAATTACCCAGCCAGTGGCCAACAAGGAATGTGGATGATGCCAAAGTAATGAAAACAATAAAACAATGGCTAGGCTGTGTCACCAGGACTAATCAAATACAGTGAGTGGCTCTCGCCGCATACCTGACGTGTCTAAATGATGAAAGCAACTTTTCTTTGTGTACACCTAATCCTGCCTGTCCACACATCATGCTGTAAGGAGAGAGAAAGAGAAAGAGAGAGTGAGATTATCATTCCTAGCTGCACACGTTACCTGTACCGGGAACAGAGAGAAACGAAAGAGGGAGATTCAAGCTCACAATCCAGCATGACTTAAAAGATATAGTAGAACATGTGGTTGAACCAGTCCATAATAACGAGTCCACTGCATATCTTGATAGTAAACTCTCAGCCAGAATAAACCTTTGCTCAAACATCACCACTTGGAACATTACACTCAAATGATAAGGCAGTATGGGTCTCCTTCAGGACCATCACGTTTATAGATTATTTCCAGTTTATATTCTTTCTACAGGTCATAACACACTACCTGTGTTAAAATGTGGTCCTCTCCATTTCACTAAGGTGAGGCTTGAATGTTTTAATAAAAACATTGATCCAATTTGTGATTGATGTCACTAAGCTCTAGCAAATCACCTACAATCTTTCTGGTTGTGCCCCTTCATACATCAGTTTTGGGCTAAGATTTTCCAAACATTCTTTGATTGCCATGTCGAGCCTAATGTTTTTCATGCCTTATTCAGTGTCTTCCCCTCACCATGCCCATTTCAAACAGCATTTGAGGTGGATTTTGTTTCACTTGGCACTCTCCTTGCTAGAAAACTTATTTGCCTGAAATGGAAGTCCCCTGCTTCTCCCTCACATTCTATGTGGACACAGGAATTGTGTAGTGTTGAGAAATTGGAGAGGATAAGCTGCATTAAATGTAATTCAACACAAGGAACCCCTTTTTCTACTTGGAGAATCTATCATTGCTAGACCTCCCCTAAGACTTTTATTGAATTTTTTGTATTTTATTTTATTTTAATGATTTATTTACATTTTTTTCTATTTTCTATTACTGCAATTGTATTTGTATATATTTGCTAAAACTCTAATAAACTGAAGACTGTGGCCCTCTCGCTGTCTGTGAAACATCACTGAATGATAGTCTATCAACTGTCCTGATGTGTAAACACAAGCTGTATCCAATGTTTTTACAGATCAAGTGGATATCAAGTGGATAATTTTGCACAACAGTTTGGTGAAGGGACCCAAAACGAGAACTTAGCTGACAATTACTCCTTAGCTACCCATCCTGGTTGGCCATATGTGGATGGTTATTTAGAAGAGGTCAATCTGTGTGAAAGTAGGTGTAGGGGGTGGTCTTATTAGGCAGTAACAATGGGTTTAATTAATTTATATTGTCATTGACTATATAAAAAAACATAGTGTTGTGATTAGGGATGCTAGTGCATTTCTAAGTTTATCAACATGTCAGTATATACAACATGGTGGTCTTTTATAGCGAAAGCAAAGACGTACACAAGGACAGGATAAAGTTGCCTGAGCAGCAGCTTATTTGCCCTCTTTGGCTGAACTGCTCCTCTGGAGGAAATGTGACACAGTAGCCTCTCTGGTAATCTGGCAAAAGATATATGTACTGTGATACACAAACTAATGCACTGTCACAGTTTAAATGTACTAAATGTCAGTTTTAATGTGACTTTCTGTTTCATTTCTATAATTAGATCGCACCAAACCTCACTTTGGAGACCAACAAAAGATGGCATGTGAAAACTTCCATTACATTATTCAAGGAAGTTTAATTTCAAACATGTTTCCTCAAACTTTATAGCTTCTGATGTCTAAAGTGGCATGTTTCATTATGTTAATTGTTTGATTATTTAACTCAACAGATTTCTTTTGCTTTTTAATTGCGTACAAGTTTCTTTCTGTAGGGACCTTATGTTCTGTGTAGGTTTTCCCCAACCGCCCAAAGACTTGCAGTCAGGTGAGTTGGATATAATAAATTATCACCTAGGTATGAATGTGTACGTGTGTAAGCTCTGTCATGGACTAATGACCCGCCCAGGGTTTTTACTGTGAGAAGAATAACTTCCCTTCCCGTAACTCATGAGCCTTAGATGATAAGTAAGAGTGTAAGAATTTGAGAATCATTCTGAAACTTTGTCATGCAGTGTAAAGGCCATCTGCTGAGTTCCAATTGGGCAAAAAAGATGAGGAGATAATTATGTTTTTTTTGTGCAGTGATTCCAAAGTATGATGAGGGTCCATAAAAAGAGGAATATTTACTTGGAAATTACCAACAGCAAGTAATTTACAAATAAATAAATGTTTCTTTTGTGTTTGTAGGTGTGTTTTATATTTGTAATTATGTATGTATATGTATGTATGAAGTTTCAGAATATAAACCTATTCTGTAATAACTCTTCACTGCAGAAAAGGCTTTAAAATGGTATTAAAGTGTTTATAGGTGTTCTTAGCTGGGCAGAGAAGATGAAGCAGAGCTAAAAATCCTTTATGTGTGAGAAAGTTATTAATCGAACATGCCAGAGGTTTTCAAGTCAATTTTATTTATATAGCGCTTTTTACAACGATGTTGTCTCAAAGCAGCTTTACAGAGTTTTGAAAACAGTTATAACATATATCCCCCAGTGAGCAAGCCAGAGGCAACAGTGGCAAAAAAAAACTCCCTCAACTGGAGGAAGAAACCTTGGGAGGAACCAGACTCACAAGGGGAGACCCATCCTCCTCTGGTCAAACAGTATTTACAGTTTGAACTAAATACCAAAGAAAGGAGCCTCTGTTTAAAATCTGTATAGCAAAGCTTTAGAAGCTGCACAGATAGAGGCAGTGTATGACTGAGGCAGTCTCTGGCTGAGGCAGTCTATGACTGAGTCTTTATGTTAAGTGGGCTTGAGCTGAAACAGTCCCATCCTATCTCAGTGCTGGTGCATCTGGATGGCACAGTGATGTAACTGAGGGTGTAGCAGTAAATGGACAGGTGAGCTGGCTGGTGATGGTGGGGTGGAGGCCCTGATGATCAGTCCTTCAACAGCGTTCAACAGACGGGAGGACAGTCATTACCTCAGGAAGAGTAAAGAGAGAGAGTTAGTTGGGCTCGGGAGTAAGACTGTAGAGAATATGAATTTTCAGAATTTTAGAGTGTGGCTGGTGACTCCGGCAGATCTAACTATAACAGCCTAAACTGAAAGGAGAGAACCAGAAGGTAACATGGACATGAGAGCACCCTGAGACACTGGGGTCCCCCCACTCCACCGTCAACAAACCTGTGTGATCGCGTGAAGTGGTGGAACAACAGCACCAACATCTCAGTTTACCATAAACCTCTGTGTCCAAGAACCCCCAGATCTCCTGCCTTTATCTAAAAGAGAAGATTCATTACTAAAAGCTACAATAAACAAGTATGTTTTCAGTCTAGACTTAAATACTGAGACTGTGTCAGAGTCCCGAACATTAACTGGGAGATTATTTCACAATTTTGGGGCTTTGTAGGAAAAAGCTCTTCCCCCCATTAAAGTCTTCTGAATTTTAGGAACTATTAGAAAACCAGCATCCTGTGATCTGAGTGAACGTGGCGGTTCATATTAGGAAATAAGATCTTGCAGGTACTCCGGTGCGAGACCGTGCAGGGCTTTATACGTCAGTAATAGAATTTTATAGTCGATACGGAATTTAACAGGAAGACAGTGTAGTGCTGATAAAACTGGACTGATGTGATCGAATTTCCTGGTTTTAGTTAGTACTCTAGCTGCAGCATTCTGAACTAACTGAAGTTTATTCAGGTTCCTGCTGGAGCATCCTGACAATAATGCATTACAGTAATCTAGCCTTGAGGTTATAAAGTCATGCACTAACTTTTCAGCATTAAACATAGATAACGCATTTCTTAACTTTGAAATGTTTCGTAGGTGAAGAAACGCTGTTCTTGTAATATTACCTATGTGTTGATTAAATGTCAGATCTGAGTCAATTGTTACACCAAGATTTTTGGCTACTGAACCAGGAACTACAGAGAAGTCAGCAAGATTTAACATTAAATCTGAACATTTAGTCCGAGCAGCCTTTGGGCCGAGGAGGAGAACTTCCGTTTTGTCAGGGTTCAAAAGAAGGAAGTTCTGCAGCATCCAAAGTCTAATATCTCTTACACAATCTTCTATCTTATTTAATCTGGATTTATCATCTGGTTTGGCTGATATGTACAGTTGTGTATCATCGGCATAACAGTGGAAATGAATTCCATGTCTATTTATAACTGAGCCTAATGGTAGCATATATAGTGTAAATAACAGAGGACCTAAAACAGAACCTTGTGGAACCTTATTTCACTTTTGTAGAGTTAGACGATACATTATTTATCTTTACAAACTGAAAGCGATCACTAAGGTGTGAACCAGGATAACGCTGTTCCTGTGATTCCAACTATATTTTCTAGCCTGTCCAAGAGAATAGTGTGATCTATAGTGTCCAAAGCTGCACTTAGATCGAGTAACACCAGTAGAGATACGTGGCCCTGATCAGAGGCAAGGAGAAGATCATTTGTTATCTTAACCAAAACTGTCTCTGCGCTGTGATGTGGCCTAAAACCAGATTGGATTTTTCATATATGTTGTTCTTATGTAGATGAGAACAGAGTTGTCGAGCTACAGCCTTTTCTAAAATCTTAGAGATAAAAGGTAAATTGGAAATAGGTCTATAACTGGTTTTCTGGTTTATTAGTCTGTTGTTGATTAACTGACATTGTTTCCTATCAGGGCCTCCTACAGTGTGGGATGGTGCCCTTATGTGGGTTCTAGTTGATCTTTCACAAGGTTAGTTTTGTATGTGGATCTATTGTGTTCCATGTGCCACTAAGTCCTGCAGGAACAATGTTTTTGCAATCACTTAACAGAATCTCGATGGACGATGAAGCTAATGAAGCCAGTAGAAAATGGTATGCAGTTTTGTTTGCAGTATGAGCTGAAGAGCTACACCATAAGCCGAATATCAGAAACGCAGCTGGCATTTCTTTGTGATGAGTGCAGTGACATTAGCCAGTCAAACTGGAACTGGCCAGTCCGGCTTGGACTTTCTTTTAGGTTTAGAAGATAGAATAAGAAGTTTGTTTTGTTTTTTCAGTTGACAGTGCTAAGGTTCATTTCAACATTTATTCTTCTGAATTATAAACTAAGCAAAGAAATTAAAGTGTGGCACAAAGCTGAGGTCATGCCACCCACCAAAGCAGATCTGTATAAAGAAACTGTGGCATTGTGCGTGTACATGTATCTGTTTTTTGTTTGTTTCTTCATTTATTAATTTAATTAGTTAATTATGGCTGAATGTCCATTAATCGGTGCTTTAATCTTGTCATAGTACAAGTCTGGATTTAAACATTCAGAACATTTCACTGTAACCACAAATTAAGCTGGAGGAGGTTTACCGTCTATCTATCTATAGTTGTTTGCGTGTATGTGGGCGTCTCTGCTCAAACAACATGTTTTGTTAGTACACAAAAGGGAACACACCTTCCTACAGCACATTACTGCAGTACTGATAATCTTGATTACGTGCTTTTGTTGAGTTCTTTGTTCTTTTAGTTTCACTTGGTTTGTATTTGCTATGTGTGATATATAGTGATTCACACAAAACTTTAAATTCAGTTTAAAATGCTGGAGAATCTTTTGAGTGTTGTGCTGGATTATCATCAGTATCAATCATACTGTGTGTTTAGATTGTAAAGTTGCTGTTTTTGGTAAATGTGATTTTACTCTTGATTTGAAGTATATACACAGTAAAGATGTCAAACTGCATTCCAGTCCTGAGGTCAAGACTCTGCAATGTTCTCTACAACGAAACAATGCAGCATCTACTCGGGGCATTTATGTATTGCTTATGTATTTATGTATTGCTCCCATAACTCAGGAGGCTTAGATGATAAGTAAGAGTGTAAGAATTAAGAATCATCCTAAAACTTTCAAACAGTGATTCCAAAAGTATGATGAGGGTCCATTATTTAAAAAAGAGAAATATCTATTTGGAAACATGGAACTAGCTAACGAAAAGAGAACACAAGAAGAGCCAGAGCCCTGGACGATCATCTGAAGACATTCTGCAAAGATAAATGGTCTCAAATGCATTGCTCTGTACTCTGTATATGAGAAGACTGACTTTTGTTTATACAGCGAGGTTGTATAAAGTGTTAATGTTAATTACAGAGGTGCCGATAACTGTAACATTGTTTTGTTATAAATAATTATTTCTTGATGAGAAAAGATTTTTTAAATCTTAGAATGAATTCTCTTTAAAAGAAGTGCCAATCACTAAGGAGGAACTGTGTGTGATAGTCTAAGTGAGAACTTTTGATAAGTGTAATTAGGGCATCAGCTTACATGGATATAATTTATGTTGGGGGGGGGGGGGGGTGGGGAGAGGTGTTCTAATGTGAAAACATTAAGAAAACCTGTTAATCAGGAAGGCTTACATAGTTACTGTAGTGAGGGTAAGTTACAGTCAATCATGTGAGAGAGGAGTGACCGGCTGAACACTGAATTAAAGTGGGTGTGGAAAGATTTTGATTGGGCAGATTTATATTGTTCATAATGCAGACTGCAGCATCATATAACTCTAATGTACTTACTTTGTTGTGCCTCAAAAAGACTTCTTTCTTTGTGGAAAAGACTACTAGACAAAAGGATGTGGACACCTGACCATCACATTCCTATTAGTTCTATAATTATAATAATTTCTATTTTTATATTGTTCCTATTATTGCTATTGTTGTCACTGACTGTATTTATAGTGTTAACAGTCTAGAGTACCAAACTCAGGGTTGAGTGGCTTGTCATCGGTCAGTCATCACGAAATTTGAATAGCATGTGCATTCATTTAGAGCTTATGAAATTTGACATCAGTTGGCTATTAGGGGGCGTTGTTCTTAAAAATCTGAATTGTGTCCAAATACTTTTGGTGTGTGGTTATGAAATTTTGTTTTTCTGCTATTGTACAAAGTTTACTCCAGTTAGCAAACAAGTCTTTTTTATAATAGACTTCTCAATCATTCATTTTCACTCAGTAATAAACAGTACAATACATTATCATCTAAATTACTGTTTTTAAGACCTGTATATGTGAATAAAAAAGACTTTTGCCTGCTCTTTTTTTTTGAGTGTTCTGTTTTTATCAAATTCATTCAGATATCCAAATTCTGTTCCATTATTGACATCTACATGCCTCATGTAAATACTTTATTATTTTAAGTGTACTTGACCACTTTATGCTATAATTCTAAGAGTAATATTGTTCATGGCTTTCTCTGACCTACTAATGATAATCTATTTCAAACAATCTATTTCTATTCATTTATAGGAGTGGCCCAACGTGAATTCATCGCTGATTACAATCTGACAGCTGTCCACTTCCTAAACAATCACTTCCACATTTTCCTTTATCATATTGTACATATTATGTGTTAAGTTAATATGTAAACGTTCTTTAAACATTTTTGCACCCCATGACCTAAAGTGAAAACTCATAAACAATGTCAGTGGGGTGTATTATCCCACCCAATATCAGAAACAGGTAGATTTGTCCCACAGAAAAAGCAGAAACAGTTAAAAAAGCTTTTATTTTAAAAGCACATTGCGACAGCCTTCGCAATTTACATGCTGTTTTTGTTGTTAGCAACTGGCTCTGGTTGTTAGGTGTTCTGGGTCTTAAACTTTGTTAAGGCTTGTGCTGAGATGCCTGTTCAGAAATATGGTGCAGTCAGCAGCTTCACTGACACGAGCTCTCGCCTTGCTGGAGCGTCAGGTAGTTCGCACCAGCTTTACACGCGAGATCAGTGATGAGAGCAATAAATAGCAACCATGACCATATATTCTGTAATAACAAAGGCTTTTGTATAATGTGTTGTTATGGCAACAGTCTTGGAGGGTTTAGGTTAGCTAACGTTTATATTAACTTTTGTCAGAAACCTCTCTGAAACGTAAAGTTATCAAATCATAAAATCATACCTTTCTTTAAAACTGAATTGCAGAAATGTCTTAATTCATTGTCAATCTAAATAAAAAAAGAATGAATACATTAATTAAGACCAGGCTAGAAATGTATACCTTTGGGAAAAATAAAATTAATAAAAATGAACTTTTATTTGTTTATTTGTTTGTGCAGTACTTTTTCTGGTACTTTAATGCTTAATGCTTTATTGGTACAGGCAAAAAAATGTGTTATATGGCATTTAACAAGTTTTCTCATCATAATAACTGTGTTAACAGCAACTATAGTGACCCCTGAAGCTGCTGCCACTGCACTTGACTTGACTCCTTTCCTGCACCACATAGTTTTATTTAGGAGTGTGGGCACGTCTCAGTACATATGCTTTCTGGCTGATGTTTTGGTCACTTTTGAATGTTGGTGGTGCTTTCACACTCGTGGTAGCATGAGACGAACTCTACAACCCACACCAGTGGCTCAGATAGTGCAACTCATCCAGGATGGCACATCAATGCGAGCTGTGGCAAGAAGGTTTGCTATGTCTGTTAGCGTAGTGTCCAGAGGCTGGAGGTGCTATCAGGAGACAGGCCAGTACACCAGGAGACGTGGAGGGGGCCGTAGGAGGGCAACAACCCAGCAGCAGGACCGCTACCTCTGCCTTTGTTCGAGGAGGAACAGGAGGAGCACTGCCAGAGCCCTGCAAAATGACCTCCAGCAGGCTACAAATGTGCATGTGTCTGCACAAAGGGTAGGAACCGACTCCATGAGGATGCTATGAGGGCCCGACGTCCACAGATGTGCTCACAGCCCAACACCGTGCAGGACGCTTGGCATTTGCCAGAGAACACCAGGATTGGCAAATTCGCCACGGGTGCCCTGTGCTGTTCACAGATGAAAGCAGGTTCACACTGAGTACATGTGACAGACGTGAAAGAGTCTGGAGACGCCAAGGAGAGCGATCTGCTGCCTACAACATCCTTCAGCATGACCAGTTTGGCAGTGGGTCAGTAATGGCGTAGGGTGGCATTTCTTTCTCCATGTGCTCGCCAGAGGTAGCCTGACTGCCATTAGGTACCGAGATGAGATCCTCAGGCGGTTGGCCCTGGGTTCCTCCTAATGCGGGACGATGCTAGACCTTATGTGGCTGGAGTGTGTCAGCAGTTCCTGCAAGACGAAGGCATTAAAGCTATGGACTGGCCTGGCCGTTCCCCAGACCTGAATCCAATGGAGCACATCTAGGACATCATGTCTCACTACATCCACCAAAGTCACGTTGCACCACAGACTGTCAAGGAGTTGGCGGATGCTTTAGTCCAGGTCTAGGAGGAGATCCCTCAGAAAACCATCCACCACCCCATCAGGAGCATGTCCAGGCGTTGTAGGGAGGTCATACAATCACATGGAGGCCACCCACAATACTGAGCCTCATTTTAACTTGTTTTAAGGACATTACATTGGACATTGGATCAGCCTGATTTTGTTGTCAGCACATTCAACTTTGTACAGAACAAAGTATTCAATGAGAATATTTCATTCATTCAGATCTAGGATGTGTTTTTTGAGTGTTCCGTTTTTTTTGAGCAGTATATGTTATATATATATATTTTTTTACTGAATTATGTGTTATTGGTTGTGGTAAATACTAAATCACTTGTTTCTACATCACTTATTGCTGAATGAGATACAGACACAGTTACAGGTTAACTACAGGTTAACAGTTTAACTTAACTATATAATGTATGTTTCTTCTTTCTCAGTTACTGCATATCAGCAGGTGTCAACATCATTTTGATATTAGAACTTAGTTACTAAATAATAATCATTCATAATATTTTTTTTTTTGAAGACTTCTAAGCAGTGGAGCAGTGTGCCATCTATATTTCTATTTTAGCTGGTCAGTTGGTTGTCCACAAAGTTAACATCAGATGTGGATCTTCCGTTCAGCTATCACATTACTAGTTTACACACTTATGAAAATGAATTCATTTCAGCTGTAGGTCTCTCTTAATTAAAGTTACTGAAATTTTGATATCTTTTAAAAATGGTCATTATTGTGAGAATTTGTGTGTGTGTGTGTGTGTGATTTACGATGCTTGCCATAGTATTATAAATATTAAATATTAAATCTAAATTTACCCATAGACCGGAAAGGACTATAATGACCACTATAAGTCCACTATGGCTAGGACACAAGATGGGCAGAGGCAAGACAGAGACTTTGTGCAGTACTCCGGTTCTGAAAACAGCCTTCCTTTCTATTATTTCATGTACATTTCAGAATAGAAACTGACTGAGAGAGGGTGGTTGATTTAAATGTATATATTTAGAGACATTCTTTGATTTTTGTGGGGTTTCTAATGTGAAAACATTGTAGACCTTCATTTCTTAAAAACAGGTCAACCAGGAAAAAGGCACTGAATGACTGCATGGTTTTTTCACCTGAATACTGTTCTTAGGACCTGACTTAATTATCATCAGTCACGTGTGACGAGAATGGCAGACTGAACACTGGAACAGGTCAAACATGTAAGACCGGGTGCTGCCAATGATGTTGAAACCTGGATGTTAACAATGCCTAAGTATCAGATTACTGGACTTTTCCATCATCCATCACTTGTTTTTATTATTAGTTCCTGTTGGTTGTCTTTTGAAAATGATTTCTTGATGGGAAGTAAAACGTTCTGTACTTCAGTTGTTCTTCTTGAAACAGTTCTTTTCACTTCAAGGAAAAATCCTCCTGTTATAGATTTGTTTTTTTATTAGAGGTGCTGTTGGGCTTGTTTGAGCTCTTTCCTTCTTGGCGGTCCTGTATTACTTCCACAATATCAAATCCTCACAATGAATAAATAATCTATCTCAAAGTAACTGAAATCAATTTATTCAGAGGAAGAAAAATGTGGAGTGTATGTAAGTGACTGTGTGAGAATGTGTGATAGAGACTATTAGAAAGTAAACATGTGAAAACATTAGAAAACAGGTTGATCAAGACACGCACTGATGGCATGTTTGGCTTACTGTAGTGAAGATGTGGCTGAAATACAATCAGTCATGTGAGAGAGGACTGACAGGCTGAACACTGATCTGAAATAGGACTTTTTGTAATCTGCCTGTTTTAGCTCAGAGCTGGGCTGGTAATCTGTCATATCAGTCATTTTTCGACTGTCCTTAAGGGCTAATGCTGTAAAATGTGCTAAGATCACAGACATGTTCTCTGCTGTAGCCTCCCCATCCTCCAAGACAGCAATGATTCAGCAACAGCAGGTTGTAGGAGAAGACAGCATTGGACAGCAGAGGAGCAGCCGGAGACGCAGGCTGTGGACAGGAAACCTGAGGGACAGAGGGAGCGGGAAAGTGTAGTACGTAAGAAGCTAGATCGTTAGGATAACACAGGGACTTTGAGGTGATGGAGGTAATGTTAGCTCTGTTACATGAGAATGATGAGTAACAGTGATTGATTAGTATCAGTATTTATTGATATCTGCATACCTACCAAATTCTGGCAGCCTCAGCACCTTATTTTAATAAACCAGCAAACAGCCAACGCTGAGAAGTGTTGGATGAGCAGCAAGTGTTAATTTTAGGCTACATCATAGCATTTTAGATAATTAGGTAAAAGGTGTGTTGAGGGGCTGCATAGTAGTTTGAATTTGTAGACAGACGTGCTATACTGTATGTGTAAATTTACTTATTTGCTTTTCACAATGGTAATTTGACTTCTCAAGTAATAATTAACTGTAAATTTTTAATTTTTAATACGATGCTGTTATTATTTGATATAATTATATGATAATAGTAAAATACATTCCTTACATACATAAATTACTAGTCGGCTGTGCTCTGCTAATTATGAAGGGCCAGTCTAAGCCAAAAATGCCAGGGCCAATTTTTTGTCCCAGTCCAGCCCTGGTTAATTCCAAGTCTATTTTAACCTCAACAACCACAAATGAGCTGCACAAAATATTTCCACTGCTATAGGATGCCATTAAAACAGATGAGAGTAAACGTTGATCCTCCAGCAGCTGCTTCTTAATTAATGCTCCTTAACACTCCTAACTGGAGCCCAGTCAATGTCAGAGTTGTGTGAGTTAAGGCCGCTGCCTTCCTGTCACCATGCAGAAAGAATAGAAATAGAGTTTACTCTCTGAGAGTTGACTCGCCATACCACTTTTTGTTGGCAGCCCTACATAATGAAAAAGAATATTTTCTAATACCGAATGAATTTTAATAGAACACCTCCTCCCTCTTCAAACCCATCCTTCTATTGGTGAGGTGACAATAACTTTTTTTTTTCCATCACATGGCCAACACACACACAGGCTGTTTAGAGTGACCGATTAACCTAACCTGCTCATCTTTGGACTGTCGGAGTACCCAGAGGAAACCCACGCAAGCACTGGGAGAACATGTTAACTCCACACAGAATGGCCTGGACTGGGAATTGAACCCAGATCATCTTGCTGTGAGGCCACAGTGCTAACCACTACACCACCATGTCACACTTTCAGGGCATGAAAGTTCAGCAATTCTGAGATTTTGAATTCTGATTTATGTGAATTCTTATGAGTGTCTTGCTTGGAGCATTACAGTGCTATACAGACGAAATGAAACTATTTTAAAAATGTAGTATATGGTTCTAACTTTAGATACTGCCAAGAAGGTCTACAACTAAAGTACCACTGGCAGTCTTCTGTTTTCTTTTTCTTTTTTGTTAAAAAAAACTGGTTCATCGGGATAGAATGGAAGTATTGTACATTAGCATGAGAATCGAGGACACTGCATAATCAGCTTTGTGAAACAGCAGTGGAATACAGAACATGGCCTAATATAAGTTTAAAGTTTAAACTACATTTCTTAAACATTACATGAAAATAAATGGTGACTTTTGACTGAAGCCATGTGCACTGCTGCTGTTTTATCTAACTTTTTTAGAACTTAATTTTAGGTTATTTGCTGAAAAGATAATACAATAGAATGTCTGACAGTGCTGTGGAGAATTTACCATCCGTATCTCATTGGAAGTGATGGCAGTAAAGGGCTTATAGCAGTTAAGAGGAACACTTGTGGTTCACTTTTCTGTTGTCTCTTTTATAGCTGTACCTAAGGAGGAAGATTCCATACAACCAAAATAACACACCCCAACAATGAACAATTTCTTTCTGGTAAGATAAGTTAAGGACTGAGAGATGACTGTATTATCTTCACCACTGATACTGATATAAGGCTGTTGAGAAACTGATCAGGGACCGTGTTTCTTTGTCATGTTTCTAAAATAGTGTTCTATTCAGCTGTTGTGTTTGTTCTTTGTGAACAGCAGGGTGCTCGATCACTACCCTTACAGCCTTGATTTAGAAGATGTTGTGGGCCATACCTATAAATATATATATAACTTGTCCTACATTATGCTATTTTTATCGTTAAACAATATTATTGATAGGTTGATCGGTCACTCTAAATTGCTCGTAGGTGTGAGTGTGTGAATGAATGTTGGCCATGCGATGGACAGTTCGCCAGTCCATCGTATGGCCAACATTCATTCACACACTCACACCTACGAGCAATTTAGAGTGACCGATCAACCTATCACGCATGTGTCTGGGCGTGTGGGAGGAAACCGGAGTACCCAGTGGAAACTCACTTAAGCACGGGGAGAACATGCAAACTCCACACAGAACAGCCAGGACCGGGGATCGAACCCGGATCGTCTTGCTCTTTGACTTTGGAGAATTAAAGAAAACTCATACAGATCTCATTAACCAGTTCAAGTTTAACTGAATTTGAGTTGCCCTAAAGACTGTGATAGTGCAGCTTTGCATGAAGCAGTGATTGACAGATACTTTTGTTTTGTTTCCCTCAAGCTGGCTATACTGAGTGATGTCACTTGGCTTCTCATCAGCTGTTCAGTTGTGCCCAAATGATCTATTACTTTATGGATAGGTAATTAGATCAGTCATGCTAAGTTTAAACTCCAGTTAACAGATAAAATATGTATTCTCTCGTTTTATTTTTATGTATTGATTTATTGACATGCACTTGTAATTTGGTGATGTCTCTCCAGCAGTTTGCATGCAAAAACAGGACTAACAACACACAGGGTATGAAATCTGAGTGGAGAATAAGCAGTGAGTGTCTAGTAAAATGCCTAGTGAGTGTTTAGTAAACAGTCAGCTGCCACAGTTTCACCTAAATTTTATAAAATTTACTCATTTTCACATATATTTTTTCAAGTATATGTATCTATCTGTTGTCAGTGCACGTATAATTAAAGTAGGTTAATTGGTCATTAAAGAGAATGTGTTCTGATTCTGTACCTGAGCTAGTTCTCCCATTCATGAATCTTGAAAAGTTCTCTTAGACATTTTGTGATTGGACATACAACAACACATTTGTTTGAATGACAAAATTAATATAATAAAACAAGTAATGTTTTCTGTTCTCAGGCCCCCCCAGGTATCAATTACTTTGTTGCTGCCACTTGGATGGAAAGTTCTTCCTCTCTTATATATGACAGCATCTGTTTTCAAATTTAACTTTGTTTGCCTTGCAGAGCAACACAAACATGGACTCCTGTTCATTCTTTATTTTATTAAAACAACTCAAAACATTACCGCTGTATTCTACTGCTAGATGCAGATTTCATAGACTTCCACAGCTTGTGTCCCTTTAAGGACAAACAGATTTTCCTCACAGAGTTTTTCATCATGCATCCTTTCAGTAGAATGAGCTGAAAAAATGTTCATCTCATTATACGGGTTTTACAGCATACTGTTGTGCGAAAATTGCTGGTTATCATTTTCACCATATGTACATTTGCTTATTACTGATTCTAAAAAAGGAGTTCTTTTTCTAACTTCGCTCGGTGTTTCACTATGGGAATCGCCTTGGGCGTGACCAACTACGGAAGCTCCAATTGCATCACGTCTGTCTATGACGGACAGGTCGACTTGTGACCAGGCTCCGCCCCTGCCCCTTAGCCATGGTCGACCTACCTGAGAGGGTTATTCGCGCTTTCTTCCCGTGAAGGACTACAAGCTCCCTCAGCTCTCTAGGCAAGGCTGTGCTCGCTAAACAGTTTTCAGATGGTTCGTCATTGGAACTTGTTGCCGAACGCGTCCGCAGCTTAGAACTAGAAGTGCTGAATAAGTCCCTTCATCAAGTGCTTTTTAGCTGTTAATTCAGCTACGGAGAATAGCAACCGCGTCAAGGCGAGCTTTTCTCTGGCTAACTCGGTAGCTTTGGCATTTAATTGCTGAAGCTACTGTTGTGTTGTCTCTACTTAGCATTAGCTTGCCAAAGTAGGGCCACCATAACTTGAGGCTAAACGCGTCAAGGCGGGCCTTTACTGTTAGCTTGGCCATCGAACTAGTGAGTGAGCAAGTTAGCTCATCAAGCTTTGCAGACGTTAACTAAACTTAAGCCCCAACTTAAGTTTTCTCTCTCCTCTCAGCCATTATGTCCTTGGTTTCGACCCCCGCCAAAGGGAAGGAACCAGACGCTAAAGGGGCTGCATCCCGCCCGTGTCCAGCGTCATGCGGAGCCACCATCTCGGGCAGGGACCCCCACCCGCTGTGCATCTTTTGTATGGGCATTAAACACGGCCAAGTATCGCTTGCGGACCCGCAAACGTGCACTCACTGTGCTTTGATGCCACAGAAAATTAGAGAGAGAAGGTTGAGAGTTGCCGTAGCAAACGAAAAGGACCCCTACATGTCCGGGGCTGCTCCCAAAACTACGGCCAGCGACCATCAGCCGCGAGCCTCTTCGAGCTGGGCGGACATGATGGAAGCTGAATCCCCCGAAATGCCTCCCCTATTTGAGGACCTTCTCACACAAGCAGAAGGGGAGCCGGGGGCCGAGGAAGACTTGGAGGGCGATGCCAACTCCGATCTCCTCGGTATGGGCGACATGGATGAGGATGATGATGACTCCACCTTCCCGGCCCAACAGCCCAGAGCACCCAGTGCATCCGACGCTGGCTCTCAGGCTGACAACAACCTGTACGAAGTATGTAAACGGGCAGCCGCTAAGCTGGCTATACCTTGGCCAGCGGCGCTGAACGAAGAAGGGGCAGAAAGGGACCTTTATGATGGGAAAAGGCTCCCTCCTGCTCAACCCTCAGCTAAACAGCTTTTACCGGCGGTCCCTGCCTGCATGAGGGAGATGGGTCGCTGCTGGTCCAGACCTTTCAAGAGCAAGCTTCCCACCAAGGGCTGCTCTAAGCTGGAAATCAGTGGGATGGCGGAGCTGGGGCTGACCGGACCCCCAGCGGTAGAGTCTTCAGTGGCTTACCACCTCCACCCTAACCGCCGCGCCATATCTGCCTCCTCCAATATTTCCCTACCCACTAAAACGGATCGCCTGACGGCATCCATTTATCAGCGTATGTACAAATATGCTGCCCAGTCAGTCTGCTCTCTGAACGCTGTCACACTTCTGTCAGCGTATCAGTCAGAGATTTTGGAGGAAATGGGACGGCAGTTGGATTCAGGGGCACCGAATCCAGCTCTCTGGGACGAAATATGTGTCGTGAATGACCTGCTTCTTCGCTCTTCTCGTGGCGCAGTGCAGGGCTGTGGACGTGTGATGGGCCTGGCTGTGTCAGGAAAGAGAGCCCTTTGGCTAAACCTGTCGGGCCTTAGCGACAGCCAAAAGGCAGATATCATGGACGCAGCCTATGACCCGACCAAGGGTCTTTTCGGACCAGCTTTGGTTAAAATGAGAGAAACCAGCACTCTCAGAAAGCAGGAAGACGAGGCGTTTAACCTATGTCTGCCACGTAGACAGGTGCCACACCCCCCTCCACCGGCGCAGCAAGGCTTTGCAGCCACGGCTGAGCAGGCCAGCCAGCGACCGAGAGCTACTAACCCCGGGCCGTGGGGGAAACAGTCCTATGCGGCCGTAGCAGCTAAGAACCGTCCGCCTCCATCCCCCGCAGAGGGGAAGAAGAAGCGGACTGACACGCTGCCATTCCACTCTTCCATTAACCCCTCACTCTCCCACCAAACGGAGAAAGTTGGAGGGAAGGTGCAGCCCCAGTTTGCTGTGTTCAGAGGACTCCACAGTTCTGGAATTTTTGGGAACCCCGACCCCCCCACCCTTTCCATTTCTAGGGAAAGAGACACAGGGGCTCGGCATTCAGTGTTCAGAGTGTCACCAAGCACGCAGTTCACCAGAAATAAAAATAAAGAAGGCACTATGGCAGCCAGGCGGAAAGCCAAGGGCGATGTGCTTCACACATTACAAAACCCAAGCAAAACAGGGGTTTCCCTATTTACTGCCACTAGAAGGGGCTCACACCCCTTCTTTGGGTGGAGACGGCTGTCCCCCCGTGGGGCCGACGTCATCAACAGCGACAGAGGCTCGTTTGCAGCGCGGGCAGACCAGTGGCGCACATGCGCAGTTCAGCCATGGATTCAGTCCACAGTTTCTCGCGGGTACAGGCTACAGTTCGCTATGAAACCACCGAAATTCAACGGTGTGTTGGTTTCTGTGGCCAGCGGGGATTCAGCTCATGTCCTAAGAGGCGAGATTATATCCCTATTAAAAAAAAAAGCAATCAAAGTGATCTCAGAGGGGGAAAGTCAGTGGGGTTTTTACTCCCGTTACTTTGTCGTTCCAAAGAAAGAGGGCGTGACACCCCGCCCTATCTTGGATCTCCGTGTGTTAAACAGACATCTACGCAAATATACGTTCAGGATGTTGACACACAAAGTGCTATGTCAGTCGATTCGTCAGCACGATTGGTTTGTGACAATCGATCTGTCAGATGCTTATTTTCACATAGACATTTACCCCGCACACAGAAAATATCTCAGGTTTGCATTCGAGGACAAAGCCTACGTATCTCAAACGGTTCCGTTCGGTTTGTCTTTGGCACCACGGGTATTCAGCAAGTGTGTAGAAGCAGCGCTTGCCCCGTTGAGGAACAACGGGATATGGATTTTCTCTTATCTAGACGATTACCTCGTTTGCTCCCGCACGAGGGAACAATCGCTCAGAGATTCCAATATAGTGTTGAACCACCTACAGAATCTGGGGTTCAAAGTAAATCGGACCAAGAGTCGTCTAGAGCCCTCACAGTACACAGACTACTTGGGTCTGACTATAAACTCCCTCTCTTGACAACGGGGATTCCCCTTGGGGGCGTGTCCGCGAGGATTACTCTAACGACGGATGCATCTCTAATGGGCTGGGGAGCAACTCTGATGGGCAGAGCTGCGAATGAGGTGTGGCCCCCCCCAGCTGAGTCTGGCTCACATAAATTATCTGGAGCTTCTCGCAGTGTTTCTAGCATTAAAACACTTCGAGGATTTTCTCCAAAACCAGCATGTCTTGGTAAAAACAGACAATTCTACTGTGGTGGCTTATATAACCCGCCAGGGCGGGACACGCTCACTGCAGCTGCACAGGTTGGCACGAGAGCTTCTCCTGTGGAGCAGCGCCCGGTTCTTGTCTATTCGCGCGACTCATGTACCGGGGATACTAAACAGGGGGGCGGATCTTCTGTCAAGGGGAAACCCTCTGTACGGGGACTGGAGACTTCATCCACAGGTGGTGACTCAATTGTGGCTGAGATACGGACAGGCAGCCGTAGATCTCTTCGCTTGCAGGAAAACGCGCAATGTCCTCTGTATTTTTCCCTGTGGGACGAAAATGCACCTCTGGGTGTGGATGCTCTAGCCCACCCTTGGCCAAACGTCCTCCTCTATGCGTTTCCACCCTTGAGTCTGATTTCTCCCACACTGACAAGAGGGAGGGAGCAGGGCCTGTCTCTTATTCTAATAGCCCCACACTGGCCATCGAAGCATTGGGTGGCAGAGATTGTTCAAATACTCGCGGCTCAGCCTTGGCCCCTCCCATCAAGGAGGGACCTATTGTCACAGGCGAACGGGGAAATATATCATCCCCATCCAGACAAAATGGCTCTCTGGGCCTGGCCCGTGAGAGGTGGAATCTGAGTGCGGTGGGCCTGCCACCTGCTGTCATTGATACAATACAAAGCGCCAGGGCTATATCTACTCGCACATTATATGAGCATAAATGGCGAGTCTTTGAAGAATGGTGTGCCCCGAAAAATATCACTCCTTTTCAGTGCTCGGTGTCAGAGTTACTCTGCTTTCTGCAAGATTTGTTGGATAAAGGGAAAGCTTTTTCAACAATCAAGGTGTACCTGGCAGCCATCTCAGCTTGTCACGTGGGTTTTGGGGATAAGCCCGCAGGACAGCATGTTCTCGTATGTCGATTTATGAAAGGGGCACGCCGTAAACGGCCTCTCTCCAGACCGTTGGTTCCTATGTGGGATTTGTCCTTGGTACTTGATGGTCTCTGCTGTCACCCCTTTGAACCCCTGGAGGGGGTGGGGTTGAAGTTTCTTTCCATCAAAACAGCTTTGCTGTTGGCACTCACCACGGCAAAGCGAGTTGGTGATTTACAGGCATTAGCCATCCGCCCTTCATGTTTGCAATTTGACCCAGGCTGCACTAAGGTGCACCTGTGCCCTAATCCCGCATTTGTGCCGAAAGTGATAGACTCGGCTTACAGATGCCCAACGGTGGAGTTGGAGGCTTTTCATCCCCCACCTTTTATCACTGTGGAGGACAAGAAACTGCACTGCTTGTGCCCTGTTAGGGCCTTATGTCAGTATATAGACAGAACAGCTGGTTTTAGGCGACACGATCAGCTGTTTGTATCATGGGCCACTCCTCATAAAGGAAAACCCTTGTCCCGTCAACGGTTGTCACACTGGATTGTGGAGGCTATAGCTGTTGCATATAGATTTAAGGGCTCACAACCACCTGAGGGTCTACGAGCCCATTCAACTAGAGGTATGGCAACATCCTGGGCATTGTTTAGGGGTGTGTCAGTACTGGAGCTCTGCGCTGCCGCGAGCTGGGCCTCTGGGAACACGTTTGCACGGTTCTATAGGCTAGACGTTTCAGGTCCATCCTTAGCACATACAGTACTGGAGACCGGTGTGTCTGACTCATTCTGAGGGCACATTTACCTGGAACCCTATTACTGTTGTCTAGAGGGTGCAGTTCGGGAGTAGTCTATATCTCCCATAGTGAAACACCGAGTGAAGTTAGAAAAAGAACGTTGGGTTACTTAACGTAATCCCTGGTTCTTTGATAACAGAGTGAGGTGTTTCACCAACACTTCCCTCCCTGCACTGGGACGGGAAGAAATCTCTCTAGAATAACCCTCTCAGGTAGGTCGATCGTGGCTAAGGGGCAGGGGCGGAGCCTGGTCACAAGTCGACCTGTCCGTCATAGACAGACGTGATGCAATTGGAGCTTCCTCAGTTGGTCACGCCCAAGGCGATTCCCATAGTGAAACACCTCACTCTGTTATCAAAGAACCAGGGATTACGTTAAGTAACCCAACGTTTGTGTTGGCTGCAACACGACCACTGGACTTGCTCTACGCTCTACGTTTCTTCTATTTCTTTAAGTAATGACATCATGAGCCTTGGACAGCTTTAAGATCACATATGAACAAACAGATGAAGCCATGAGTTCTGCTTCATGTGGTCATATAGTTAATAATCTAGCTAGAATATCTTCAATATGTGTTTGAGTTCTACTACGTGTGCTTTGTGTCTCTTCTCGTTATTTGAATGTATCAAATGTTACACTGTCTGTCAGTGTGGATCATTAAATGTCAATCATAACATGCGCTATAGAAGGAATTTTCCTCCCGGCTACATCTGCGTTGTCTATCAGATCAGTGATAACATCTGACCTACAAACAAACTCACTCTGACCCCACAAACACACACACACTTATGTCAGCCCTGTGACAGGATCAGTCTGTCACACCCCGAAACCCTGCATATTGTAGATGTTTTTTTACCTTGAGAAACATTTTTCAGAAATTGTTCTACAATTCTTAGATTCACTTTATTGCAGTTTTAGAACTCATCACATCAGAAACTTGCTCTTCATTCACTTGCCTTGGGGGCAGATATAAAATTGTGAGTATGAAGTTTACAGCTACTGGAGTTGCTTTTTTGAGATGCGTTTTACACATTTTATTCACACATTATCAAGATTTCGGTAAAACCCTTTTCAGGCACAAACACAGTTCATACAAAGCTATATTTTTACAAGAGATTCCCAAAATCAAAATCCAACTTTAAAGATTTAAAGATTTAAATGAATTACTTTACATCCTGTGTTAGGTCAAAAGGACTTATTAAAGAGAGAACTGAGAATGTTCTGATTTATGGTATCATGTTGTGTGCAAGTTTCTCTGAAGAGGAATTTAAACATTTGACTTAATAAAAAAGGCCTTAGACCCCAGTGGTTTACTTCTGGTAAGGCCAGTGATGCAATGGACTGTGTAGTGGGCATCTAAGCTGTGTGGTGAAAGATAAGACTGAACATTATGGGGCTGCCTATGCTATCCTCCACATAGTCTTAGCCATATATTGCACCACCCATATAGTTATATAGTTCCTTAACTTGGCCACACTCTCCCAACGTGTCCCTACATGACTTGTTTTTCTAGCCTAGAGAACAATAGTTTTAGCAGCAGATACTCTACATCAAATACATCTGGGTTTACCGAGGGACATTTTATGTCATGACGTGTTTTCAAGACCTTCTATGTCTTGTGCCAGATAGCTTGTGATTGACTGATTAGCATGTCAGTAGAATGTATTTCTTTGAAATCTTTATACAAGAGCATGCTGTAAGGCTGTAGTTCACACAGCCTACTCTGATTTCTGAAAGTCATGTGTGCTAAAGGTAACACTATGGGGATTTTACAAGGACTTTTAGAACTATAGAAGCTTACTTAAGAAACACTCAATAAGTTAGATCCTAGATAGAGATAACTGATAACGCCTTTTTGGCTGTTGAGCGGTCCTTGATTAAGATTAGCTGTATTGTAACTACACAACAGTAATGAGTGACACAGCTGGCTTCGTCCAAATGATCTCAGATGGATTCATGATCAGTGTAACTAGATAAAAATGTATGGAATTTATGGCTTATGAGCGATACAGTTTTACTTGTTGGACTTGAAACCTGGACTTGTTGTAGTGGAGCATGGCAACATCTTACTGAGGCTCCAGCAATTTGGGTGTGGATGCCTCTCATTTTCTTGTGCTTGCTAAATTATAGAGCAAGCTATAAATGTATGTAGTTACCAGCTTTAATAACATAAACAGCTCTTCCTGCCAAATATAAGGCAAGAACCTTCACAATATTTATTTTATTTAAATAAAATGATTGTATCATGAATGTTATAGCATTTATTTACTAGTAGCTGATTGATAAAAGTGCAACACACATTTAATTTGACCAATTACAAAGAAATTTATTGAGAAATCTCATTTAAGTACAATCATAAGGAAGAACATAACAGATGTGCTAAAAAACAAACCAAAACAACAGTAACACAGGAGTGCTGTAAATCCACTAAGCAACAAAATTGAAGGCATTTAAGTCTAAACAGGTCTTATTTAACTATACATAGTTTTCAGATTACTTCGAAATCTGGACGTCATGGATGTCCGCAGATCCAGGGAAACAGTGCTGCAATGCACACACAAAACATGCTGAATTAGGCTTTATTACTTAAAGAAGACCTCACTGCTCTTTCATGAGTGGAGCTGTTTATTCATAGTATTCTCTTGATATCATGCAATATTTTTTATTGATGTGTTGCTGTAATGATAACAAATGAAAGCCAAGATCTCCAAAGTAGCTGATCTTCACCTCGTAGCATTTTGTGAAGTCTGTATCTAAAGTGTCAACAGATGTTTTCATCTTTGTGTGGTCACTTTGGTCAGTTTTATTGGTCTTTATCCACTTATAACTGCAGCAGATGAGCAAAATTACAGCAAAACAATGGAGCACAAAAGAAAATGAATGTTCAGTGAAAAAGAGATAATAGTGTTAACAAATGAATTTATTTCCCATTTAACTTTCTGTAATGAGTTATGTATGTTTTAAAAAGGTCTAAATTACAAATTTGTTTTTTGGCCATCAGTGCTGAGTGGAACACTTTTTTTCCTTAGTGGAACTATTTTTCCTTTAACAGATTCCCTGTTAAACCCACAAAACTTCACTATTAAAAAGAAGCAGACCCCACCTGAATTATGGGTATTATGGGTTTTGTTCTAATAGAATATAAATTATTTTAAAATACTCAAATGCCTCCAGCAGTAAAAGTCTAAACGAATAATTAAATTGTACAGATTATCATTTTATGTTTTTGTTGTTCCTTGACATATTAAAAACCCATACATTGTTCCATGGTTTCTGTTGATGCAGCACAAGCCTCATGTTGCTTTATTCAATGATGTCAATTTGCAGTGTAAACTAACCAAAACATGAACTACCTTTACATTTAAAAAATAATAAAAACAGGGTTTGCAGTTTTTGAGAGGACCATGATTTTAATACCTTGTGCAGACTTAGATGTACTGCTCACGAAGGAAATCCTTTTCTTCTTCAAGAAGACGATTTTCCTCTTTTAAGAACTTTGTTCCCTCACTGAGCCGTTTGGTCTCCTCATGTAGTGTAGTGGTGTTACCGCTGTCCCTGCACAGAGAGAGAAAGAGAGAGAGACTATCATCTGAGAGCAACATAAAACAAGTTAAACCTTATAATGTGATAAACAACACCACATATGTATTAACATCTAACAACAGTGGAACAAGTGGACTTTAGCAACTTTGACAGTTAATAACGTTTTAGACTTTATTAATATTTTGCAAACAATGAGATTTGGTTAGTAAAATGGATTATCTGAACACATGCTTTCCTTTTACCAGATGTACTTTTCTTTTTTCACACACAGCACATCTTGGTATAAATTTACTTAAGTATTTTCATACTTTGTGTATTCCTAAAACATTCATAAACATTTAAAGCTGGCCTGTAGTGGTAAAGGTGGACTAAGGGAAAAGCACTTTGATAAGTACAAGCTATGTTTTAGCTGAGTTTGATGATGTAGCTGGTCATGCTGATAGTCCAGCTAAAAAAAATACAGAAAAAAAACATTCCATATGCTGATCAACAAAATATTTTTTTCTGACCTAATTAACGTTATGCTAGTGGCTTAACCCCGTTTGAGTTGGCCAGTTGGCTAGACTGCAGAGATTTATCTCCTACATTATCAAATATGCACAACAGATGCACATGAATAAAACAGTGTAGCGCTTGTATACTGTTAAGAGTTGTCCCTACGCTGAGTCTTACTTCACAAACGGAAAGAGAAACGTTAACAGAGCTGTTCAACCACGACGTAGGTATGGCTTTCACAGCTATCCGCAGTCGAATAACGCTACTCTCCCTGAAGTCTGTATGAAGAAAGAAAGAAAAAATCACAATATGAGTCCTAGCAGAAACAAACCCAGACAATACCTACAACTGGCAAATAATAAACATGTAAACATTTTCTAAAATTGTTGTGTGATCCACCATCACACCTAATGTCACTGCTGTTTTGTTTGTTTAATAAATGGGTCACTGAAATAAAAGTTATTTTATTCATGATGGGAGCAAATTCAGATACAAAAGAAAGGGAAATATAGTTTAATTCACTAGAGTAAAGTGTGCATAAAAGTATGGACATGGGAGGCGAGAACAGACTTGGTGAAGAAGATCATGGGATTTTGGCAGGCTGGAGGTGAAGCGTAACAAAAGGCGCCCTATTTTAAAACTTCGATCTAGGAGGTGTTTATTGCCCATTGTAAGGAATTATGTTAGACATGGATCTCATGTAATTAGTGATTTTTGGGGTGCTTACAACAGGTTGGCTCAGCATGACTATATCCACTGTCAAGTCAATCACCAGCAACACTTTGTACATCTGGGTAACGGAGCTCACAGCCTGGCGAAACTACAAAGACGACCTATGGGTACATAGGCAACCTGACTGAGAAATCTCTAAAAATTCATAGAGTGGAATTATTGGCTGAGAGACAGCACAGAGATGGACTACTTGGCCGTTTATTCAAATATATTAGAGCATGTTACAAGGTGTGAGGGTGAAAGAATTAGTGAACATGAGGATTACCTTTTTCCTTCTTCTTGTTGTCATAATCTGCAGTATAATGTTTTATATGTTATTACATTTCTTAGCATAGAATAGCTTAGTGTTATCAGTATTCGGTCTGAGACAATGCCAAGACTTCTTTTACTGGGCAGGCTGTCTCTACCAAATACACTGCAGTGTTCGGCTATGTATGTATATTGTATATTAGGAGAGAGTAAAAATCAAGAAACACGTGAAATCCTTTTCTTTGACAAAATAGTTTGTGTTGCAAAAAAAACCACTGGCAATAAACATTTTCACCATTGTAATCCTGCTTTCTCTCACGGTCATTTCAGCATTTAGTTTTCTAAACTTAAAGGTAATCACTCAGTTAAACCATAGAAATAAGCCTCGCTTTATTGTACAGTCCTTTTCCCTCATTATTCAGCAGAACGTTCTGTTAGTTTCACATTATTGTACACTATGCTTACAGCAGGTTGTATTATAAGTGGCTGTGTTTCTAAACTACATGGTAAGTACTCAGTACTCAAAACCATAGAAATAACCTCTTCTTTCTTTTACAGTTCAGATTCAGTTTTGTTTCTAGGTAATAGACATGTACATAGAATTTAAGACTTAATGGATCTGAGTAACCTGAGCTCCTAATCATAGCATCCAGCTTAGTTCCAGGTTGTTATGTGTCATTTTATTGTGGAATTGTTTGGAATTACCATCTTGTTACTCTGAATGGCTATCCAGTTCTCAGATATTTTATTGTGGACTTTTTATTAAACTAATTACTTAAAACCTGAGAGACATAACAGTGTAATTAGACTGCATTGGTACTTACCATCATGTCACCCAAGTATTTACCCCACACATACCCAGTTAATATCTAGAACCTGAAAAACATTTCAGTGCATATTAAGTTAGACTCTTCTGTTATATACTGTTATATCTTATTGTCCAAAATAATTATCCAGTACTTTGAAATTTGTACATCACACTTATCTGTTTAATACCTAGAACATGAAAGACATTTCAGTGTATTTAAATTAGACTGTTTTGGTATTTACCATCTTTTTACCCAAATAATTACCTAGTACTTTGGACTTTGTTTTTTGGACTTTGAACCTCACACTTACCTGTTAATACCTAGAACTTAGGGGACTGTAAAAGAAAGGGTTACCCACTTATTCTTTTATGTGTTGCACTTATTCTGTTGTATTGCACTTATTCTTTTGTGTTGCACTTATTCTTTTGTGTTGCACTTATTGTTTTGTGTTGCACTTATTGTATTGTGTTGCACTTATTCTTTTGTGTTGCACTTTTTGTTTTATGTGTTGCACTTATTGTTTTGTGTTGCACTTATTCTTTTGTGTTGCACTTTTTGTTTTATGTGTTGCACTTATTGTTTTGTGTTGCACTTATTCTTTTGTGTTGCACTTATTCTTTTGTGTTGCACTTATTGTTTTATGTGTTGCACTTATTCTTATTGTTTTATGTGTTGCACTTATTGTTTTGTGTTGCACTTACTATTTTATGTGTTGCACTTATTGTTTTGTGTTGCACTTATTATTTTGTGTTGCACTTATTATTTTGTGTTGCACTTATTCTTTTGTGTTGCACTTACTATTTTATGTGTTGCACTTATTCTTTTGTGCTGCATTTACTATTTTATGTGTTGCACTTATTGTTTTGTGTTGCACTTATTGTTTTGGGTTGCACTTATTCTTTTGTGTTGCACTTATTATTTTGTGTTGCACTTACTATTTTATGTGTTGCACTTATTTTTTTGTGTTGCACTTATTCTTTTGTGTTGCACTTACTATTTTGTGTTGCACTTATTCTTTTGTGTTGCACTTACTATTTTATGTGTTGCACTTATTGTTTTGTGTTGCACTTATTCTTTTGTGTTGCACTTACTATTTTATGTGTTGCACTTATTCTTTTGTGTTGCACTTATTCTTTTGTGTTGCACTTACTATTTTGTGTTGCACTTATTCTTTTGTGTTGCACTTACTATTTTATGTGTTGCACTTACTATTTTATGTGTTGTTTCGTTTTTAGATTCTTCAGATTTACTGTAGATCATTTCTGAGACTGTATTAATAAAAAAATTAAGAGACTTGTCTGCTAACTGGCTACGCACACTTTGTACAGTAGCAGAAAACCAAAATTTCATTACCACACACCAAAAATATTTGGACACAATCCTGATTTTTAAGAACAGCGCCTCCCTAATAGCCAATTGATGTTAAATGTTATAAGCTATAAATCAATGCCTGCATGTACATACTATTTAAATCTCATGATGACTGGCCAATGACAAGCCAGTCAACACTAAGTTTTATAGCCCCCTTTATTGACTAACTGAGACAAAACTGTGTGGGCCTTTTCTGAATCAAGTATGTCACATGATTCAGAGAAGGCCCACACAGTTTTGTCTCAGTTAGTCAATAAAGGGGGCTATAAAACTTAACAACTAAATAACAACAACAACCAATCCAAGCCTCTGGATTTGATACTTTAGATCATTAAAACTATAAATATGGTAATAACAATAGCAATAATAGGAATAATTTAAAAAATATATATAGAGAAATTATTATAATTATAGAAATAATATGAATGTGATGGTCAGGTGTCTAAAATATTTTATGTAGATAAAGCAAAAAACTTTTTTTCATGGTAAGGCACAACAAAGTAAGTACATCAGAGTTATATGATGCTGCAGTCTGCATTATATATGAACAATATAAATCTGCCCAATCAAAATCTGTCCACACCCACTTTAATTCAGTGTTCAGCCGCTCCCCTCTCACATGACTGACTGTAACTTACCCTCACTACAGTAACTATGTAAGCCTTCCAGGTTTTCTTAATGTTTTCACAAAGTCCAAAGTCCTCATTTTAGAAACACTTATTTGTCCTCAAACAGTGATGAAATATATCCTGTCTAGTATTCTAACAACATGAATCAAACACAATTATTTTATTATATATATATATATATATATATATATATAACAATTACAAAGAAAAAGAAATCTGTTCAATTTAAATAATTCAACACTTCAGTAATGATCATTTTAACATAACACACTTCATCATGTAATAACTTGTTCTAGACACACATTTCAAACTGCAGACATAACTAGGTCACTGGGTGAGTAAACAAGACTGCCTTGAATAACACTGAAGTTTTCACGTGCCATGTATTGTTAGTCAGCACTAAACAAGCTAATTGGAACCAATCCCAGCATCATCAGACAAAGGTGATGTACACCACGGACAGGTAATACATAAGCAATACATAAATGCCCTGAGTAGATGCTGCATTGTTTCGTTGTAGAGAGTCTTGACCTCAGGACTGGAATGCAGTTTGACATCTTTACTGTGTATATACTTCAAATCAAGAGTAAAATCACATTTACCAAAAACAGCAACCTTACAATCTAAACACACAGTATGATTGATACTGATGATAATCAAGCACAACACTCAAAAGATTCTCCAGCATTTTAAACTGAATTTAAAGTTTTGTGTGAATCACTATATATCACACATAGCAAATACAAACCAAGTGAAACTAAAAGAACAAAGAACTCAACAAACGCACGTAATCAAGATTATCAGTACTGCAGTAATGTGCTGTAGGAAGGTGTGTTCCCTTTTGTATACTAACAAAACATGTTGTTTGAGCAGAGACGCCCACATACACACAAACAACTATAGATAGATAGACGGTAAACCTCCTCAAGCTTAATTTGTGGTTAAAGTGAAATGTTCTGAATGTTTAAATCCAGACTTGTACTATGACAAGATTAAAGCACCGATTAATGGACCTTCAGCCATAATTAACTAATTAAATTAATAAATGAAGAAACAAACAAAAAACAGATACATGTACACGCACAATGCCACAGTTTCTTTATACAGATCTGCTTTGGTGGGTGGCATGACCTCAGCTTTGTGCCACACTTTAATTTATTTGCTTAGTTTATAATTCAGAAGAATAAATGTTGAAATGAACCTCAGCACTGTCAACTGAAAAAACAAAACAAACTTCTTATTCTATCTTCTAAACCTAAAAGAAAGTCCAAGCCGGACTGGCCAGTTCCAGTTTCACTGGCTAATGTCACTGCACTCTTCACAAAGAAATGCCAGCTGCGTTTCTGATATTCGGCTTATGGTGTAGCTCTTCAGCTCATACTGCAAACAAAACTGCATACCATTTTCTACTGGCTTCATTAGCTTCATCGTCCATCGTCCCAGAGATTGTGTTAAGTGATTGCAAAAACATTGTTTCTGCAGGACTTAGTGGCACATGGAACACATAACTGCTTAACTGATAACACAGTGCAATGTAAAAAAAAAATCTAAAAATGTTATTTGATGGGTCTATTATAAAGAGTAATACTCTCACATGACGCCACTACGCTCTACATGATACAGATAAGTTAAAGGCACAGTTTAAGTTAGTCAAAGGTTAGTTTAACACTTTTAACCAACTAGCTAACAGCATAGCTACAGGTAAACTAAACATAGACTATGTTATCAAATTCATCTTATCAGTTATCTTTTTTACTTAACCCTTTGATGGACAAGCTAAGCAAACCTCTTCTAATGCACTGCATGGGTCAAACTTTACCCGTATTTATTTCCTATGTTATTTTATGTGTTGCTAAGAATCTATTGGTATATCTGTTGAACTCAGACTGCAAATTGTTTTCAAATGTCAGTAACTCCCATCAAACTACATGGTGGATACATGAGGGTAAATTTTAACCTATGTTGTGCGTTAGAAGGGCAGTGATACACAAATGATGTTTTAACAAAGTAAAAAAAAATAAAACTAGTATTAGGATTTGTGATGATCAAAAACAAGTAAATTAAGGAATTTATGGAATTTTAAATGGTGAAATTTATTTATTGCAAAGATGAAAAAAAAATGAAATGTGTTTAACACAGTGAGCTGGTTCATGTTAGCTGACTGGTAAAAACTGTAGATGGAAAACTGTGTTGGGGAATATAGCTCAAAGGTTATTGGTTAGCTTAAATCTGAATCATAATTCATGCAGCATATAAGCGAATAAGATGATGGCAGAGCAATAGATCCACATTCTATACTAACCTTGTAAAAGATCAACTAGAACCCACATAAGGCACCATCCCACACTGTAGGAGGCCCTGATAGGAAACAATGTCAGTTAATCAACAACAGACTAATAAACCAGAAAACCTCTGGCATGTTCATCTTCTCTGCCCAGCTAAGAACACTTATAAGCACTTTAAATACATGTTTAAGATAAAGCCTTTTCTGCAGAGAAGAGTTTTATACGGTTTAGATTTATATTCTGGAACCTCATACATACATATACATAAATAATTGCCAAGGCATAAAAACATCCTACAAAAAAAACCCCAACATAATAATCTTATTTTGTTGCATAATTTAAACTCAGCAGCTGTTCTTACACTCTTACTTATCATCTAAGCCTCCTGAGTTACAGGAGGGTGCTGAAGGCTATTCCAGTTCTAACTGGGCTGAATCACAGGAAACACAGTAGATGGGTCACTAGTCCATAAAAGGGCGGATACATTTACAATTCATACCTAGGTAGCAATTTAGTATATATTAGTATAACTCACTTGACTGCATCATTATCAATTATTACTAATTCGGGAAAAGGCGGGGTACACCATGGACAAGTAGGCCCAAAAGAAAAAAAAAGAAAAAGAAAAGAGCTTACTTCCCAAACTTAGCGAATTTCAGAGTCTAGATTTAAACATTACTGAGAACACCTCACATTAACCAAACCTAAAAAAATAAAACTATAAAAAACTTTTCTTAAAGACTTCACCCTCTGTAAAATAATATTCTTTACTAATTTGTGTTACATGTTTGCTTCAGCTTTACATGCTAGTTATTTTTATTTGCTGCTAAATTAAAAAAGAATACCTTTTAAACACTGTTCTGCACTGAAGTGTTTTCTTATAATAATATTTCTGTAGACACAGTAAAATAGCAAATAAGTGCTCTGTGTAGATACAGGGCAATACATAAATACCCTGATTTCCTTGTAGAGAACAATGCAGAGTCTTGACCTCAGTACTGGAATGCAGTTTGACATCTTTGCTGTTTACATACTTTTGACATCTTTACTGTGTACATACTGTGTACATACTTAGTTTTTTTGTTTTACTCATGTTTTGTGTGAAGCCACACAGACGCAGGGAGAACATGCAAACTTCACATAGAAAAAATCCCAAACGGCCAGCCAAGGATTCAAACCCAGGCTCTGTTAACTCTGAGATGATAGCCCTATCCACTGTTCCACTTTGCTGTCAACTCCAGAACTGCTTACATTAAAAATAAGGAGAGTTTTTGTCCTGAGAGACATCCAACATCCAATGAAAAACATGTATCTCCATTTTTGTCGATTTTGAGTTTTATACAACATTTGAACACACCAATGGTTATTTACATTGTGTGAAAAATTTAATTATGAATGACCAATAGAAGTGATCCAAAATAGCCTGGAAAAAATTCTGGTTCCACTGACTTACATTGAAGTATGTTTTTGGACTCTCCTGTGAAGTAACAATTTTGGAGTTACTTGTTTTTCATTGGACAGCGGCAATATATTTATGGTGCCCTCATGGATATTTTGATGAATTTTTAATTTTGGTCTGATCAGCTGGTTTAGAAGCAATCCCTCATTGGACTGCCATTGAGTAGAGGAGGCCCAAACCCCCATGACAGCTGCACCAGAAGCTTCTGCAGCAAGTCCAAGGTCACTGTGAGGTTGGAGTTTGGAGTGCTCAAACTTTCTGGCTGCTGGAATGCGATATAGCAGAGGTCACTAATAGGTGGGCCGCCGTCCGGTCTGGACCCAGGCGTTTGTCTAATGCGGACCCAAACAGATAATCTATTGAGAATGATTTAATTCTGACAGTGTTTATTTTAAGCGGCGCAGCTTTTCTTGTTTTTACGGTATACAGGCTTGTGAACTTGTGAAGAGACCAAGCGCGTCCATAGTAAAATCACCAAACGCGCTTCCTCGCCATTCATATCTGTGCAAATTCAGAATGTGGTGCGCACACAGGCGAGAAACGGCAGTCGGAGAATAAGGCGAGTTAGACGGTGTTCTAAAACAGAAAAGTTGGCGGCGAACAACTACTTTTCAACCAGGTATGGACCGAGACAGAGATGTTTATACTCCCCACAGGCAGCTCCAAACCAACATGTCTCATATGTTCTGAGACCGTGGCGATAATTAAAAGCAGCCTCATATCCATTCATCCATCCATCCATCCATAATCTTCCACTATCTTCCGCTAGTCAAGGACTGTGGGAGGAAACCAGAGTACCCAGAGGAAACCCACTCAAGCACCAGGAGAACATGCTCCACACAGAACGGCCCGGATATCTCATATGTGTGAGAATGGTCCTAACACAATTTCAGCCCAGATTTAAAGTCCTGGCTGGACAACCAAGAGCTCACTTCACCCACTGAACAAGAGAGAGTGTGGAGGAATGCAAGAGGGAGATAAACTATAAGATGTGAAATTTAGTTAACAAACACTAAACATTTTATTTTCCTTTTTTATTATAAATAAGCACTTTATGATGCACTTTTTTTCAAAAAGCATTTTAAATGTAGCCCTTGTTTTTACTTAAGTGATGAAAAAAGCATTTATTAAGTTCAGCATTTAAAAGTAAATATACTGAGATATACTGAATGGTATGTGTGATGTGTTGGCGTTTTAGTAGCTGATGGTATAAGATGTTGATACTAGGCTATTTCAGTAAACAGGATACAACACCGACTCATAACACATGTTAGGAATGATGACGGTCCGGGCTTTGACCTGAAGAAATCTCCTCTAGGTGGACCTTACTGAATTCTAATTAAATACCCCTGCGATATAGCTAGCCTTCCCGCTACTAGCACTTTTGATTGTGGATGCATCGGAGTCACGAATCAAGACAGGCACCGGCATGACAGCAGTAAGACAGACTTAAAACATAAACGGTTGAGCTGTTAGCTTAAACATGTGTAGATGTGTTGCCGGTGATATTCTGACTGTAAAAACACAAAGATCATCTTGGTGTCCGTTGCAGCAGACATTTAATAAAAAGGGCTAATATTCAGTCCCCCAACAATTAAACTGCCTGTATTAAATAATCCCCAATAATCTCAAAAATAATAAACTAATTCAATGTCATATTAATAAAACAATTAATAAAACAAATAGTTTATCTGTCTTTCTGTTTTCATAAAAAGGCCATTTTGTGGAGAGAAATTTGACAGCTTCCTACCCAAACGCACTGGGATCAGTGGAATGCCAAGGATGTCCTCTTTATGGTACAGCAGAAATCAGTGGTTTAAATGAGAAAAGTGAGATATGTCCAACCTGGCCATAACAAAGGACACAAATTAATAGACAGGGTTTAAATATATTTCACATTCACTGCAAATTTAGTGTTTTTCACTGTAAAAGGTTAAAGTTCACATTACCACTTCATTAAGTACACCTCCTTATATCTTCACTCCCAGTTAAACACTGTGTCCACTCACTGTTCACCTTGCTGGTTTAATGTGTAGCTGTAAAGTCAGACAGTAGCTCACCAGTTGCTACAAAGTCTATGTGTCATCCTCTGGCCCTTTATCAGTGGTCACAGGACGCCGCCCACAGGGCACTGTTGGCTGGATATTTTTGGCGAGTCAGTCCAGCAGTGACGCAGGGGTGTTTAAAAAGCATAGGCAGCAGCACTGCTGTGCCTGATTCACTCATACCAGCATGACACACTAACACAACACAACCTCATCAGTGTTACTGCAGTGCTGAACCACCATCCAAAAAATTGCTCTGTGGTGGTCTTCTGAGGGTCCTGACCACTGCAGAACAGGGTGAAAGTGGTTAACAAAGTATACAGAGAAACAGATGGACTGCAGTCTGTATTGCAGAGCTACAAAGTACTCCTACTTGGTAAGTTTATCTGATAAAATGGACAATGAGTGTAGTGTAGTGAAGTGCAGACGGGTGTACATCTCACAAACTTGTGTATGATTTAAAATGCTGAGTTTACCTGTTATAAATACGATAGCTGGAGTGTAAAACATGCAAAATTACTACTACATACTATTTCAGCTCCTATATGAATATGTCCAAAAAACAGGCCTGGTGTAATTAAGCTGCAACATCTAAGGCTGGATATTTTACCACGTTAACAAGCCCAGTTCAAACATTAATAAACCACAAATACTTTTCTCTATAACCTGCAGATAGTTCTTTGTAGAAAGCTACAAAATGTCAATCACTTCAGTTAAGTAAGCATGACTGTTGAACCCATTAGGTTGACAAACATAAGTTCTTTTCCTCTGTTTTTACTATTTTGACTGTTATTTTGACTCTTTGTTTCAGATCGTTAGAAGTTGTGTCTGTAGATCGTTAGAAGTTGTGTCTGTAGATCGTTAGAAGTTGTGTCTGTAGATTGTAGAAGTTGTGTCTAGATCGTTAGAAGTTGTGTCTGTAGATTGTAAGAAGTTGTGTCTAGATCGTTAGAAGTTGTGTCTGTAGATTGTTAGAAGTTGTGTCTGTAGATTGTTAGAAGTTGTGTCTGTAGATCATTAGAAGTTGTGTCTGTAGATTGTTAGAAGTTGTGTCTGTAGATTGTTAGAAGTTGTGTCTGTAGATTGTTAGAAGTTGTGTCTATAGATCATTAGAAGTTGTGTCTGTAGATTGTTAGAGGTTGTGCCTGTAGATCGTTAGAAGTTGTGTCTATAGATTGTTAGAAGTTGTGTCTGTAGTCTAGGCTGTTAGCTTAGTTGAAAACATGGTGGCACTTCAACACGAGAGAGGCCCCAGTTTAAGCTACTACTGCAAGTTTTAAAAAAAAAATTGGCCAAAAATGGAAAAAAAAAAAATAAAAAAAATAAAAAAATATATATATATATATATATACCTTTTAACCAAAACATGTTTTAAGCATTAATCTTTCTATTTAAAAGGCACTGCAGCAACATTTTATTTAACAAAACCTAAAGCCCTTAGGTGTTGTAATTTGAGTTATAAGCTATTTTTTGGTTGTTGGCTGTGTGTTGACCTGTGCTCTCTTTAGTATGTAGGCTTGTTTTTTACCACTATAGTGTGTTAGAATGTGCAGAAAGCTGTAATATGATTATTATGCTATAAAAGGTAGTAGCTTGCTTGTAGGTTTACTTGTAAACAGTACCGCTTGCCACTCTGCCACTGTCTTCATTCAGCCCAGCCCACAGGTGTTCAATGGGGTCCTAGGTAAGGGGTGAACTAGTTGATTTTGAGCTTTGGATCATTGTGCTGCCTGTTTAAGCCTCCTGGCTTTGATATAAATGTCTGCTAATCACATCACAGAGCTGCTACTGTACTTCACAGTTGGAATGAGGTACTTTTCTGCATGGCTATCTTTGCCTACACCACTGTTGTACCCCTATTTGATTCTCATAGGGCCATAGAAAACGGTCCTGTTAAAAGATCCAGTTACATTCAGAAAACTAGGTTATTGGTCCTCTGACTGCAGAGGCTTTCTTCTGGCAAACCTTTGTCAGTGGGGGATGATTGTAGTTTGGGACATGTTCTGACCTACAGGACCTAACAAATGTCTGCCATTAGAGGAGAGAGTCTGCCATGACTGAGTAGAGGATGCATGCTTTTATGAGGAAGTTATTTTTTGGTTGTTGGCTGTGTGTTAACCTGTGCTCTCTTTAGTATGTAAGCAATTTTACTTTAGGCCTGTTTTACCACTACAATGTGTTAGAATGTGCAGAAAGCTCATTGTTATTATTATTGTTATTATTATTTTATCTATCTTTGGCCTACACCAATGTTGTACCCCTTATTTTGGTCTTATGGTGCCATAGAAACCCGTCCTGTTAAAGATCCAGTTACATTTGGCAAACTAGGTTTAAAGTTATTGGTCTAACTTCAACCTAGGCTTTATTCTGGTAACACAGTGGGGTGTGGGATTGTAGATTGTAGAGATATTCTGACCATCAGAACCTAACAAATGTCTGCCATTCCACATCTGGTAATTGCTGAGATTCTTTGGCTACTTAAAACCATTCTCCTTACTGTGTGTGGGGGTTGGGTATAGACATACAAACTGTGAATTTTGAATTGTTTACCTATTTTATTTATTTATTTTTGCAGCAGTCTCCTGATTTGTGAAGCTCAGCAAACTGTATGGTTGGCTCTTTCTCATAGTAATAGATGGCTAAAGGAATTTGATCTGTGCAAAGAAGTCTTTACTGGTCATTTTAGGGGGCCATCAACTGTGGCACACATATTTAACACACATATCTATTTAATGATATTTTTTTGGTTTTTATTACTATTTTGTTTAAAAGATTAAGTAGGGGTCCCCGTATTTGTGGAGTACACTGTGAAAATAATAACACAGCCTTTCAATAAACCACTTGTAAAGTATCAGAGTTACAAAACAACAGCTAAAACAATAAAATATAACCAAAGTTTCTGCACAAATTAATGTTTGATCAAAAGAATTACTAACACTGTAATATGAACCATAAACTTTCAGTATCATGATTATTAATGCATTAGTTTATTGTTAGTAATGTGTAAAGAGAGCCACCTTAAAGAGTGTCTGCAATTTATCAAAACAAAGGTTTGCAAAGGAAAATCTAAACAAACTGATGCATTGTGGAAAGAAGTCTGGTAGTCAAAATATAGATATAAAAAGTTATGTATGTTAAAAAGGGTGCCGACTATTAAGCATGGGGGCAGGTTGATTATGCTTTGATATGTTATCTAGTTTTCTATTCTTTCTATTCAGACAGCGACTAAGTTTTAGACAGCTGGGTTGAATAAACCCGACTTCTACGTCTTGTTTGATTAACTTAAAATATTTTGAACAGTCAACAAATCAGGACAGAACAACAAGCCTACGACCTGATTCACGCCCAGTAAACACTGAAAGCTTAGTGGCTCTTTTGTTTGGTAAAACATGACTTATTCACCACTGCGGTTGACTGTAAATGATGTGAACATTATTGACAGAGCGCTCTGCGGGATGCTGCTGGTTGCAGTGGCACAATTCCTGTGGTGGCTCCATTGAAACAATAGAATATCCAGTTTGTTGTTGTCAATCTACTGAAAACCTGTGACTGTAGCATAATAGTCCAAATGCAACCAGAACTCAAAATTTCTCAAAATTTGGGAGTTACAGGCCATGAGACCGTTAAAACAAGATTATCTACGACAATAAATTATATAAATGTGTTTTAACACAAACAACTAATCAAAAATTACATTTTACTGTAGAGAACATTAATAGTTGTGTTGCAGTACTGGAAAGCAGTTTAACAGCTCTGCTATGTTTATAATGTTCAGCAATGAATTTGGAAAATCAAAGGAACACAACTCTTATGTGATCTGTGACCCTGAAGAGTCAAATAAATAAAGCGTCCACTGTATGTATTATTCCTACTGTAGCATTGAAAGTGTCAAAGTGAAAACATAAATAATCCAGTGGGTGACTCCAAGAGAAAAGTTTGAGTAAAGATAAGCTGAGAACTGAATCTTGATTACTTTGTGAGCATGATAATATACAAAGGAACAGTACACAGAAAGCACATATTCACAAAAAGATAATGAAAAAAATAGTTATCAAAAATAGATCACATACATAAGCATCAACTTTGGCATCTGTACAAGGAAACTGATGGCCCAGATATTTCAGCACAACTGGTTTACGATAAGGGACTAGGGATTACGCTTCATCATCCACCCTCATACCATACTAAAGGTATAAATATGATGCAGAGGAAGAAGAATCTACATCTACATCACTCTCTCATCCATTACTCCAACCAATCGCAGGCTGCCACCTGTCTTTAAATTGATTCAACTAATGCTCTCTCTTTGCTGCCGTCAGGTGCTGACGTTTCTACACGCTCCCCCCTCCACTCCACCACCACCAGTTGAGTCCAGTTCTGCTGTCCTGGGAGAAGGCTGTGCCCCTGCTGCCCATATCCAGCAGGATCTGTGAGGGTCTGCACGCTTTAAAACCTGGGCCTAAGACTGGGCTTATGCCAAAGACTTTCTTCATGTCCTACAATAACTAATCTTCCAAATGTACAACTTAGTTAAAGAATAAACCTTGTTTTACATTCTTCTACTCGTGGAGTCTTTTCAGCAGAACTGTAATTACTGCATTTTGAATTTACACAAGTGCTTCCAACTGGTTTTTTTTTTAAGTAAATAGGATACAATAAAAAAAAATCTAGGTAAACAATATAGGCTCATTTTATTAAACCATTTAAACTAATATTTCTCTCGCAGGTGGAACAATCAATGGACAAACAACAGGTAACTGTGCTTTCACACAGACTCACCTGTCTCTCACATAAATGTATGCATTATGGGGGAATTTGTCAGGTAAATCCAAAATCAGAGCTAAGAGAATCTCCAATGGGTATTTTCCACTGACACTAAATGTATAATGTATTATTAGTCTGAGTCAGTTGTGTTCCTACACTTACTCCTTTATTTGTAGGTCTCAACACATTTACCTTCATGCTTATTTATAGTGACTATGTCGACATGCTTTTGAATGCTAAGATACAATTTAGATCATAGTACTCCGATATCTCCAATTGCTTAAAGATATGAACTCTAAGCTAAATGATTATGCTTAATTGTTCAAGTGTGTGTGTGTGTGGTTCAGATTTATGCCATATCTTGGGGACCATGTTTATAATAATAATAATTAAAATTTAAGGTCAGGGAAAAGTTATGGTTAAGATAAGGTACAGGGTCATTTTAAGGTCATGGTTAGTGTTAGTGTACGACAAAGGTTAGGGTAAAGGTGAGGTTAAGGTCAGGGTTAGTGTAGGGTTAAGGGTATGGTTAAAGTTAGGGATATGGTTAAGGTTAGGGGTTAGGTTGGGGGGGACTAAGATTAGAGGTTTTGGTAAGTCTCCATTAAATGAATGGAAGTCCACACAGTATCCTCACAATTCATGTATCACATCAGGTTGAAAATGAAAGGCTTAATATGCTACAAAGATTTGCTGTTTTGGTTCTACACTGGTTAGAGATGTCTGAATTACATGTAAACTGTTATTCTAACTGCACAAAATGTTGCACTTTATTAACATATAATTTAGCTTGATTCAAGTGGACAGTTTATCTCTGAATTTAGTTTTTTTTCTCTCTTTACTTTTTGGACATTGTTTTTTTTGTGCTGTACGATTATAGTTATAGGACTGACTGTAGTTTAGACATCTGATTATAGAGACTCCATTTCCATTTTTTTTCATTAGATGGCATTCTGAACATATTTTGGAAATGCTCCAGCCACCCATTAACCCAGTATCTGTCAGCCTCAACCACAGCACCGAACACTCATTGATTGTCTTTTTTTTTTTTTTGTTTACTCAATCCGCCTGTGGTGGCACCCATGCCAGAACAACATTCCAAAGATTGAATCACTTTTAATTTTCAAGTTTAATTTCTGTGTATGTAGAACAGGCATCATACTGTCACAACATCACAGAGACACAGTTTTAAAGGATATATTTATTACAGAGTGTACAAAACATGTATGTCTTACAAACGAAACAATTGCATTTCAAAGAACGTGAAGAGGAGAAGTGTAACACCTTATATGAGTAACAAATATGACTGACAGGCAGGGTTTAGTAATAAACTGTATAATATTGACTTGTATTTAATCTATATCTATCTGGCTCCAAACTAAAATAAAGAGCTTCTCACTGACTGGCTAAAGAGTCGCCATCAAGCTAAAGTTAAGAAGAAGCATTTTGGCTATACAGCACAGAATGATGTTCTTACATGTATAGCCTAAAATGGGTCTTACAGTGAACAGATTAAGGATAGACCCAGACCTGAGAGTCAGGATACTGATATATTAGTATGTCTGTGTCTGTTTGTCCTGGTGTCTAAATATAGGAAAGCTGAAACACAGCAATGTTTTTCCCAAGACTCAAAGCTCTTTGCTCTGAGGAACAATTCCATGTTCTCTGAAGTCTGAATACTGATGCTGACGTGTGAGGAAGTCCTAAATTGTGAACTGTACACATGTAGTTTCTAATGACTCACACTAAACATTCTGGTCATTTCATACATTTACATTAGTTTTTGATAAATATACTCTGAAAGAGCCAGTGCTGTGTCTATAGTAAATGTGAATAATATGAAAGAAGATCAGCTAAATGGAGCATGTGTTTAGTGAAGTGATTAAATGAGAAGCTTGCTTTTTAATAACTAAGCTGTGCTCTCTCACACTTTCAAAGCGTGTCCAAGAAATTCTGTCTAGCTGCCCACACAAAGCTTTTCTTGTCAGTTTATGTTACTGTATGACTCCAGACTGGTATTTTTACATAGTCGCCTCCCCTACGCATAAACAGTGCCACACCCTGTTATCCACATTCATTAAGGCAGGTATGCTAAAACCTGCAGCTCAGTGGCGACCTCATGTGTACAAAATAACCATTTTAATGTTGACAGACCCACCATGCTGAGTACATTACTGTAGCATATCTATTTTCCCATAAATATAATGCACAATATACAGCAAGGTACATTCAGTTTTAAAACACTATAGAGTAACTTCTTAGAGATGCCATTAGAAAGCATTTCCTCTGTATTTTAAATTGTTCTACGATATCTTCATAGTAGGTATGAAAACTGTAGGAAGGTGCTTTAAAAGACATGAAAAGTACTAGACTAGGTACTGTCTGGACTAGGATGCTGATATTAGAGTCTGGACTAGGATGCTGATATTAGAGTCTGGACTAGGATGCTGATATTAGAGTCTGGACTAGGATGGTGCTAAAGAAAAGGCTACCTACTCTGATCTAACCTACACCACAAACATAACTACAGAGATTGATGCCGACCCCTTACCTGATGTGTCTATACATGGGGTTACTAGGTGTTGTGAGATGTATGAGTGCGCCCATATTACCTGTCCAGAACCCAGAATGACATGCAGTTTAAACAGCCAACGCTAGGCTTGTATGAGCTAACAAGATACATACAAAACAAGTCACGTGTGTGGCGTGAGGGGGTCCTGGCACATAACAACATAAAAAGGCATAAATAAGTCTAAACAAACCTACTGAATAATTTAAATTGGAATTGTTCTTAGATGAAAATAAAAAAACAGCGCACCTGAAAACTGTAAACAAATGTATATTATTATCTGCTAAGTTTTTATCTTGGTCAGCATTGGCTTACTACGCCACAGTACTTCATGTTAAATATAATAAATAAATCTTAAGTGTAAAGAAATATATAAGCAAATTCAACACGTGTGGTTTAACATTTGAACAGATCAGTAGTTTATGTGCGTCTCTGAGTCAAGACTAAGCAGCTGCTCTCCCCACTGGCTAGTAAACATAATTAAGCTGAATCATGGGGTGACTGACCGTTCTTGGTTTATAGACCTAATATTTATATGTTTTTTATGTGTTGTGTTGTTTAAATCAAACAGTCCTTTAGTTCAGTTTATGCTTACTTTATTAACACACGTTCATTTTCAAGTTCTGGAAGCCATGTCAGTCTTGTTCTTGTCCTCTCGTGAAAGCTCAGTAACATCAACTATACTACATTTTCTCCTTTGTCTACAACAAAAGCTATCTATAACACATCTATCTACAGCACAAAAAATTCCTTCTAAATAAATCTTTAAACAAATCACATTGTTTCAGACCTTTCCAAATAAACATTCTATTTTTAAATCACAATGTCACAAAACTTGTCAATAAATTAAAACATATTCATTTCATTTTTTACATTAACAAACCAAGGGCAGTGTCTCTCTGTATCTGATAGGCTTTCTGATGACATAGCCCTTCCTGTTAGTGATGACTTCAGACACAGGTGGGTCAGGTTTAGGTGGGATCTCAACTGCTGGAGTGGTCTCAGCTATCGGCAAATCTACTGTATCATTGTTGATTTGTAGCTGGAGTCCAATGGAGGCTCAGAAACATTGAAGTCCATTACCACAGCTTTCCATTCTCCATACTGGAGAAGACTATGGGTGCATCCGAAATCACCTACTAGTCCGTAGGTACTAGATTAGAGCCAGTACGTACTGCTCGAGCGGCAGACTAGTAGAGGAATTTCAGTAGGCGAGTTTTAGTAGCCACACAAGCTCGGACGTAATACGTCCAACATATTGCCAGCGTCCTGTGACGCAAGACATTAGACCACCACTGTAAAAGTCCTGCTATTCATTTAAAAGCTCTGTTTAGTGACAGACTTTAGTGACAGAGAGATGCACTAACCACCACATACACATAAGAAATAAGCCTACCGGGTAGTGAAGAACACTTTCAGACATTAAAAAGCCAGAACGAAAAGGAGGAACACTGAGGAAAAAAACATTACATACATACGAAACACGAAGAATAAAAAAAAAGAATAACAGCGAATAAAAAACTCAAGTTTTGAAATGGACTTATATTACTTGTTCTGATTGTTAAACGAGTGCTGTTCTGTAAAAACTAGTTTTCATTCTTGCGTCAAGGTACTGTTAACTGTGGGAAACAATTTTTTTTTTAATTTAATGTTATATTAATGGTAGTTTAATATTCTACTAATCAACTACATCAATTATGTTAAATACTAAAATGACGTTACATCTGGTGACTTGACTAGGACTCCAAGTTTAAGACTTGGGACTTGACTCAAGACTTCCTTGTATTGACTTAGGACTTGAATCGAGAGTTTGTGTATTGACATGGGACTTGACTCGGGACTTGATTGTCAAGACTTGAGACTTACTTGTTACTTGCAACTTAGTGACTTGGTCCCAGGTCTGTTACTAGGTGGCCAAAGTGTGCTACATGATGCAATTTGTGTTTAGCGATTTGCAAAACTGTGATTTAGAATGATATTTGAGTGAGAATGTATGAAATTGTGCTTAGAGTTTAACAGTTCGAAGTCACAATGTTGACACATGAGCTTCATGTTTTTGGATTTCTGTGTATAGTTCCACATTTTGTGTGTATACAATGTGGAAAAACTGTATGTGGAAATCTAGCAAAATGTGTATCCTACAATGTGTGTATATGTACTTTTCGTAGACACCAGAAATTCACAACTGATCACAGTGATCTATTTCTTTGCATTTTGCAGTAAATACATTTTTGTTATCGCTTTGTATGTGAATTGATTTCCCTTGTTTCTCATTGTACTTACATAGTTGAAAATTACAGTTACAACTAATACATGCAGTAAAAATGGCTTACATTTGTGTCGCATATATATGCAGTACTGTAAATGCTATATTGGGGTAGGACCTACACCGCACCAAATAAATGTAAAGAACAGAAAGCCAACATATTGTCACGGACTCGCATTTGAATTTGTACAGTGGCCTCATGAAGTCAAGAACATACACAAACATCTCTGAGTGCTTTGAATTTATCTTGTCAGTCTTTATTTGATGCTCTGCAAGAGAGAAGCATATAAATAACTGTGTGTGTTGTTTTGAAATTAGTTTTGAGAAGAAGAAACACAGTTTTGTGTGCTTTGTTTGATTCTGCTAGGGATTTGTGGAGTTTCAACTAAGCAGTTCATAATTTTGTGTTTGTGTTTAGAGAAGAAACTGAGGCAAATTTCTAGAAATGCATTTAAACATTTGGGAAAAAACTTTAACCAGTACTTCCCTCAGCTGCATTTCAGCGCAACATGTATCTTTGTTGTCACTTGGGACAGAGTAGCTTACTATCCTGGCTCATGCACGGCAAGAGATTACAATCAAAACCATGACCCATGAGATTAAACTGTAGCGTGATTTCCTACAACTGACCACAGCTAATTGTGACAACTGTAATAGCTGATCTAGGAATACTATAAACATAAGTTACAAATGCTGGACAATTTTTTTATTAAAAAATGTATTTTAGGAAAAAATCACACAATTTCAAAAACTATTCTATTTTTTTATATCAGATGGGCGTCTCTCCTTCATTCTAATGAACTACGGTGTAATTGCTCCAACAGGCCGAGCTGTACAGGTCAGCATAATTTAGTGACGATATTATATAATAATATTATAGTCAAATATCTTGTCCTGTTGGGAAATAAACGGTTATCTTTTTTATTAACAGGCTGGGTATGACACCGAGGACTCCAGCTACTATTTCTCAATTCCTGGGTCCTTCCAATACAACTACAGCATCTTTACATACAGCAGCAATGTCAGTGTCACAGGCAGATGGGCCTTTCGGGTAGATCATGGTTCACGAGGATGTCCATTTAACAGTAATGTCACTTAAACAAGATGATACACTTTTAAAAATCCTCATGTTCATATAAGTGTGTTTCCTAATCTTAATAAAAACTTTAGCAGATCAGAGCATTTCAAGAGGTTCCTCGTTTTTGGACAGATGCCACCTGCCAGCAAAAGTGCACCTGCACCCAACATGGTCTCCAGTACAGCTCACAACCCTGCACCTTCTCTCAAGCCTGCCGTCCTGCTGCTTTCCAGTATGCCTGCCAAAACATTCAGCGCCGAACCTGCACCTTTTCTGGTGATCCCCACTATTACACCTTCGATAATCAGGTCTTCCACTTTCAAGGGACCTGCACCTACATCTTGTCTGAGGTAGGGTTTTAAACTGGGTTTCTGGTTCTGGTAGTGAATTTATAATCAAGATGTTTTATCTTACTTTGAACTAAGATTGAAGATCTAAATTTGATTTCATTGCAGGCCTGTGACAACAGCTTGCCGTACTATCGTATAGAAGAAAAGAATGAACATCGGGGTAGTGCGCTTGTATCATGGACACGCATGGTCAGGATATTTGTCTACAACGAAGTATTGGAACTGGTAAAGGACCATCGACATGGGGCCAAGGTCAGTATCCCTGTTTGAAAAATAAGCTGTATGGATCTCTCTTAACTCGTATATAACTTTATACAAAACTCCATTTGTTTTTATATGCTCATCACAAGTCAGTGTTTTTTTTTTTGTATGATTATGACCAAATTCATACAAACACATATGACATATGAGGCACTTAGTAGTGATAAGACTAATTCCATACAAATATGAATATTTTTACAAAAGCATATTAGACATCATTTCAATTTTACAGCTAATCTCAGAAACATGTTTTAAGGGTGAAACTTCTAATTTTACAAACCCAATTACAAAATGTTTTAAGGCTCTGTAAAAGTTTGGCGAACCACATAGACCCCCATTTTATTATTATGCAGAGCACATATCAGAAGTGAGACATTTTAACATTTTATATCTATTTCATTTAGTTTTCAGCAACTTAATGGCAGCACAATATCTCAATAAGTTGGAACAGGGCAACAAAAGGCTTGAAAAGTATGTGGTACTAATACAAAATAGCTGGTGGAGAAATTTGCAACAAAGTCACATGACTGGGCATAAAAAGAGCATTCTAGAGAGACAGAGTCTCAGAAGCAAAAATGGGCAGAAGTAGAAGTTAGAAATCTGTGAAAAACTGTGTCTAAAAACTTGAAAGTTGTTGGATATCAAACCGTCTACAGTACATAATATCATTAAAGATTCAGAAAATCTGGAGAAATCCCTGTGCGCCAGGGACAGTGTAGAGGGTCAATATTGGGTGCTTGTGATCTTTGTGCTCTCAGATGACAAATTACTTACTTTTAACCTCTAAGTGCTCTATGTTTTATTGTACATTTATTTTACACAACATCCCACTCTTTTGGAATTGGAGTTGTATAATGTCCTCAAGTGCCTAGAAGCTTTTCACTGTACTGTAAACTACAGCCAGCACCAATAAACATCACTGTCCTGCCTCCCAGCTTTAGTCTCATTCCACATTTTGTTAGAAATAAAGCGTTAATCTTCAACAAATAACAAACGACAAACATAATGTAGCTCATAAACTTGTGCGTCATAATCTGTATAAACCTGTGTGATGTGCATACAAGTGAATGAGAATCTGATTCCTCAAGCAAATTAGAATTCAGCACTAAACTAAATTAGAGAAACAACATGTGGACGTTACAAACATTTTCACAAATCAACGTGATTTGACAGATCAAGGTAGGAGGAGAACAGTGCAGCATTCAGAACAATGCTTTAGATAAAGTAGGAAAATGAACATTTAATCTTTGCCAGAGTCTGGCAAAAAACACTGGCATTAAACATTTTCACCATTGTGATGATCCCTGCTTTCTCTCACAGTCCTTTCAGCATTTAGTTTTCTAAACTTAAAGGCAATCACTCAGTAAAACCATAGAAATAAGTCTCGCTTTATTGTACAGTCCTTTTCCCTCATTATTCAGCAGAACGTTTTGTTAGTTTCACATTATTGTACACTATGCTTACAGCAGGTTGTATTATAAGTGGCTGTGTTTCTAAACTACATGGTAAGTACTCAGTACTCAAAACCATAGAAATAACCCCTTCTTTCTTTTACAGTTCAGATTCAGTTTTGTTTCTAGGTAATAGACATGTACATAGAATTTAAGACTTAATGGATCTGTGTAACCTGAGCTCCTAATCATAGTATCCTGCTTAGTTCCAGGTAAATACGTTATAACACACATGTACATTCCCTCTAATGATAATAATTGAATGTATTTATTCAATAGTTCAGTTTTTTACATAATATTACTATGCAATACTTTAATATTTTTCTGTATTTTTTTACTTTTTTACTTTGTCATTTTATTGTGTAAATGTTTGTAATTACCACCTTGTTACTCTGAATGGCTATCCAGTTCTCAGATATTTTATTGTGTACCTTTTATTAAACTAATTATGTAGAACCTGAGAGACATAACAGTGTAATTAGACTGCATTGGTACTAACCATAATGTACTTATTTGTTTAATACCTAGAACCTGACATTTCAGACATTACAGTGTAATTATTTTGGTATTTTCGACTTTGTACCTTACACCAGGGTAATACCTAAGACTTAGGGGACTGTAAAAGAAAGGGTTACCATTTTTATTTAGAAGTGTGGGCAGGTCATAAAACACCTCAGCGATTATAATGTAAACCACTGCAGAGCTCTCTTACTGCTTCTTTCCTTCCATCATCGTTTCCATTATATATATATATATATATATATATATATATATATATATATATATATATATATATATATATATATATATATATATATATATATATATATATCAACAAATAATGTTTTGCCGGTATTTTAAAGTGTATATGTACTGTGAAGTGTATATGTACTCTGACAACAGTAACCTGATGCATCAGTCAGGAAAAATCTCACCTGCACAGAGATGCAGGCTCTTAAAGATAAGCTAAGAGTGGATATTGTGCTTTAATTTAGTAAGTGATACAACTGCCTCAAGGAAAGGGCCAGTCGCAGGACTGGCTTTGTAGTCTTGCCATGCTGTTTATTGAAAGTCAATTGGCTAGAAGGTAGGACTTCAATGACTTGATCAGTGACTTAGCAGGAGGGCTCAGCGCTGGGCGCTTGGTGAGTAAGACGGAACAAGAGTCATTTATAGCTGTATAGGCTATGAATTTCACTACACACATGATGCCCACAGGCTGAGAATAAAACAGACTAGAAACTATTCCAGAAATGGCTGGATTGCCCTAAATGTTGTTGCACACGATGAAGACCTCAATTGGAAGAAACCTAGAAATTTAATGACCTCTATTTTGATTTGGTCAACATCCTTTTCTTGTTTTTCTTTTTCCATCTTCCTTTGTCTACTTTTATAGGTGTTATGCAGGCTTAGTTAAAAAATATGTTGTTCATTGTATTTTCTTGTTTATTATTCTATAGTTGATAATGTTCATTTATTGTAATTAGTTAATGCATATTTAAGTTACATTAAGGTACAAGTTATACAATAATGTTAAGAGAAATGTCCATTCAGAAATTCAATTATATTGAAATTAGCACTGTTCTCGAGAGCATCAATCTTGCATCAAATATGGAATCACACTGTTTCCCAAATATTGCATGCATGTCCGCACAGTGTAATGCAATGCTGATTGGATAAAGATAATTAATTTATTAATAATAAACAGCAAAAATGAAAATACATAAATAATAATTTAGTTGGTAATTGTGGTGGTTATGGTAATATATATACATTTTACTGAATTATGTGTTATTGGTTGTGGTAAATACTAAATCACTTGTTTCTACATCGCTTATTGCTTGATAGGTCTTAAATTAGTTCAGTGCTGAATGACATACAGACACAGTTACAGGTTATATTTACAGTTTAGCTTAACTATATAATGTATGTTTCTTCTTTCTCAGTTACTGCATATCAGCAGATGTCAACATCATTTTGATATTAGAACTTAGTTACTAAATAATAATCATTCATCATATTTTTATTACTTTTTTGAAGACAGTGCTTCTAAGCAGTGGAGCAGTGTGCCCACTATATTTCAATTTCAGCTGGTCAGTTGGTTGTCCACAAAGTTAACATCAGATGTGGATCTTCTGTTCAGCTATCACATTACTAGTTGACACACTTATAAAAATAAATTAATTTCAGCTGTAGGTCTCTCTTAATTAAAGTGACTGAATACTCGCATGTTAATGCAAAATTTTGAAACCTGTTAAAAATGGTCATTATTGTCAGAATAAAACATTGTATTTCCTTTTTTTTCATTTTCTGTTATTTTTATTAACATTATTTGGAAATGCCCATTGCCCCTATTTACATTGTACTTAATTTTCTCTGTAATTTCATAAATAAATAAATAAATATATATATATATATATATATATATATATATATATATATATATATATATATATATATATATATATGTGTGTGTGTGTGTGTGTGTGTGTGTGTGTGTGATTTATGATGCTTGCCATAGTTTTATATTACAAAAAACCTATTAAATTAAATCAAAATTTACCCATAGACCAAAAAGGACTATAATGACCACTATGGCTAGGACACAAGGTGGGCAGAGGCAAGACAGAGACTTTGTGCAGTACTCCGGTTCTGAAAACAGCCTTCCTTTCTATTATTTCATGTACATTTCAGAATAGAAACTGACTGAGAGAGGGTGGTTAATTTAAATGTATATATTTAGAGACATTCTTTGATTTTTGTGGGGTTTCTAATGTGAAAACATTGTAGACCTTCATTTCTTAAAAACAGGTCAACCAGGAAAAAGGCACTGAATGACTGCATGGTTGTTTCACCTGAATACTGTTCTTAGGACCTGACTTCGGTCATCATCAGTCACATGAGACGAGAATGGCAGACTGAACACTGGAACAGGTGTTGAAAGATTCTCAATGTCCCATAACTGAGAATGTTTTGAGTCAAACATGTAAGACCGGGTGCTGCCAATGATGTTGAAACCTGGATGTTAACAATGCCAAAGTATCAGATTACTGGACTTTTCCATCATCCATCACTTGTTTTTATTATTAGTTCCTGTTGGTTGTCTTTTGAAAATGATTTCTTGATGGGAAGTAAAACGTTCTGTACTTCAGTTGTTCTTCTTGAAACAGTTCTTTTCACTTCAAGGAAAAATCCTCCTGTTATAGATTTGTTTTTTTATTAGAGGTGCTGTTGGGCTTGTTTGAGCTCTTTCCTTCTTGGCGGTCCTGTATTACTTCCACAATATCAAGTCCTCACAATGAATAAATAATCTATCTCAAAGTAACTGAAGTCAATTTATTCAGAGGAAGAAAAATGTGGAGTGTATGTAAGTGACTGTGTGAGAATGTGTGATAGAGACTATTAGAAAGTAAACATGTGAAAACATTAGAAAACAGGTTGATCAGGACACGGACTGATGGCATGTTTGGCTTACTGTAGTGAAGATGTGGCTGAAATACAATCAGTCATGTGAGAGAGGACTGACAGGCTGAACACTGATCTGAAATAGGACTTTTTGTAATCTGCCTGTTTTAGCTCAGAGCTGGGCTGGTAATCTGTCATATCAGTCATTTTTCGACTGTCCTTAAGGGCTAATGCTGTTAAATGTGTTAAGATCACAGACATGTTCTCTGCTGTAGCCTCCCCATCCTCCGAGACAGCAATGATTCAGCAACAGCAGGTTGTAGGAGAAGACAGCATTGGACAGCAGAGGAGCAGCCGGAGACGCAGGCTGTGGACAGGAAACCTGAGGGACAGAGGGAGCGGGAAAGTGTAGTACGTAAGAAGCTAGATCGTTAGGATAACACAGGGACTTTGAGGTGATGGAGGTAATGTTAGCTCTGTTACATGAGGATGATGAGCAATGGAGATCGATTAGTATCAATTATGAGGGGCCTAGTCCAGCCCTGGTTAATTCCAAGTCTATTCTAACCTCAGTAACCACAAATGAACTGCACAAAAGATTTCCACTGTTATAGGATGCCATTAAAACAGATGAGAGTAAACGTTGATCCTCCAGCAGCTGCTTCTTAATTAATGCTCCTTAACACTCCTAACTGGAGCCCAGTCAATGTCAGAGTTGTGTGAGATAAGGCCGCTGCCTTCCTGTCACCATGCAGAAAGAATAGAAATAGAGTTTACTCTCTGAGAGTTGACTCGCCATACCACTTTTTGTTGGCAGCCCTACATAATGAAAAAGAATATTTTCTAATACCGAATGACTTTTAATGGAACACCTCCTCCCTCTTCAAACCCATCCTTCTATTGGTGAGGTGACATGATAATAACTTTTTTTATTAACCTTTTAAATTAAGTATAGGAAAATAAAAAATATATTTTTATGTTTTCCTGTGCACTGGTGAAAGTCTAAATAAAGAAATCCATCGTACTTCTGCATAGATGTTAAACTTACTTCAATAATCTCACCATGGACAAGTCACCAGTGCATCACATGGCCAACACACACACAGGCAGTTTAGAGGGACCGATCAACCTAACATGCTCATCTTTGGACTGTCGGAGAACCCGGAGGAAACCCACGCAAGCACTGGGAGAACATGTTAACTCCGCACAGAGCGGCCTGGACTGGGAATCGAACCCAGTTTATCTTGCTGTGAGGCCACAGTGCTAACCACTACACCACCATGTCACACTTTCAGGGCATGAAAGTTCAGCAATTCTGAGATTTTGAATTCTGATTTATGTGAATTCTTATGAGTGTCTTGCTTGGAGCATTACAGTGCTATACAGAAGAAATGAAACTATTTATAAAATGCAGTATATGGTTCTAACTTTAGATACTGCCAAGAAGGTCTACAAGTACCACTGGCAGTCTTCTGTTTTCTTTTTCTTTTTTGTTAAAAAAAACTGGTTCGTCAGGATAGAATGGAAGTATTGTACATTAGCATGAGAATCGAGGACACTGCATAATCAGCTTTGTGAGACAGCAGTGGAATACAGAACATGGCCTAATATACAGCATAGCAATATATATATACAGCATTTCTTAAACATTACATGAAAAAAATTGTGACTTTTGACTGAAGCCATGTGCACTACTGCTGTTTTATCTAACTTTTTTAGAACTTCTCATTGGAAGTGCTGGCAGTAAAGGGCTTGTAGTTAACAGGAACGCTTGTGGTTCGCTTTTTTTGTGGTTCAGTATCTAAAGTTAAAACTGTTCCTGATTAGATCCTGTTTCTAAAATAAAAGTGATCCATGTGACTTTACTGCTGATTTTGTACCTGTGTTTTTTCCAAAGCTAGTACTCCCATTCAATAATCTAATCAAATGATAGTGATTTGATGCTTGATACTAGATGATAAATATTGGGTGTGGGCACATATTTGGGGCAATCCAGTGCAGATGTATAAATTACATGAACGAAGACATACAACAACACATTTGTTTAAATGACAAAACTCATATAATAAAACAAGTAATGTTCGCTGCTCTCAAGCCCCACGGGTATCAATTACTTTGTTGCTGCCACTCAGATGGAAAGTTCTTCCTCTCTTATATATGACAGCATCTGTTTTAAAATTTAACTTTGCCTTGCAGAGCAACACAAACATGAACTACTGTTCATTCTGTATTTTATTTTACTTCTGGATGCAGATTCCACAGACTTCCACAGCTTGTTTCCCTTTGAGGAACACACATTTTCCCCAGACAGTTTTTCATCCTTTCAAGTAGAATGAGCTGAAAAATTTTCAGCTTTAGTGGAGAAGTTCAGCTCGTTATACGGGTTTCACTGTGTTGTGTAAATTGCTGGTTATCATTTTCACCGTATGTACATTTGCTTATTACTGATTCTAAAGAAGGAACCTAACAGAGAATCTCAGCTTCTGTAATGGCCAGTAATGTGCACAGGAGTGCAGCGCAGTGCAGTAGAGACCGATTCTTCTTCTATTTCTTTAAGTAATGACATCATGAGCCTTGGACAGCTTTTAGATCATGTATGAACAAACAGATGAAGCCATGAGTTCTGCTTCATGTGGTCATATAGTTAATAATCTAGCTAGAATATCTTCAATATGTGTTTGAGTTCTACTACGTGTGCTTTGTGTCTCTTCTCATTATTTGAATGTATCAAATGTTACACTGTCTGTCAGTGTGGATCATTAAATGTCAATCATAACATGTGCTATAGAAGGAATTTTCCTCCCGGCTTCATCTGCGTTGTCTATCAGATCAGTGATAACATCTGACTTACAAACAAACTCACTCTGACCCCACAAAGAAACACACACACAGGGCTGAAATAAGTGTGTGTGTGTGTGTGTGTGTGTGTGTGTGTGTGAGTGACAGGATCAATCTGGCTGCACTGTAGCACCTCCTACAGTAAACTAGCGGCTCTTGTGATGATATTTTCAGAAGTTTTGAAAAACAGTCTATTCATTAATGAATAAAATCATTCGAAAACAATTCAAAAATAATTAACCTATAATGAAAATAACCATTATTTGGTTACAAAAAAGTTCAAAAGAGCTCCACCACAACCAACTACAAAAATAAATTCCTTAACATGATGCGTACCAAGATAAACATGAAACTGGTACCAGGTAAATCTCATATTGCTACCAACTGTTCATTTCAGTGGAAAAGTTTAACTGTTTCAAAAGGTAACCAATCAAAAAAGAGACGGGCTAATACTGAACTGGAGATCAAGTGAAGGGCTGTATTTTAGGGCAGTCTAGCTTGCATTTTTGATTAAACAATATTCAGCTCAAAGATTAATATGAAATTAGTGACATATATACCATCCTGTTTAGTGTTATGACTAACTTTCATGCAAAGAAAACAGACAAATTTACAGACAAATAATTACTCGACTGAGTTAAAGTCTGTTCTATTCTAATATAATGGGAATTGAGAGAGACAGTGTAACAGGATGCAAGTCAGAGCAGTGAGATTTATTAAAATCCATAGTGCTAAAAAAAAAAAACAATCTTTATAAAAGTGCAAACACCGGTCCCACAGCGAGCTGGAAGCCAGACAGCAATGAACCTGAACCAATTGCGCCTTGAGCTTGATGCTCAGCTTGAATCTGAAACAGTTGCACATTGAGCTTTGAGGGCAGTTTTCTTGATTCATTATTTAAAAAAAAATCTTTGGGTCAGTTTTTTTCTTCAGAACTCATCTGGGGATGTTGCAGATGGATGCTACTGTTCTATAAGCCTTAAATGTCTTGGTAATTTTAGCTGCAGTAGTCACAGGAAGAACTTTCAAGATGGATATCAAGATTTGTAGCCTTAATCATCCCTGGCTACTACCTTATTTCTAATCAACTCGTATAAATCTCTGCCTCTTCTACTCGTTTCCATGTTTAGTATGGATCATAGTGTGAAACCACCTGTTTAAGTTCATTACTTCATTTAAGCTGACTAATAAGTGAGTATATGATAGAAGATGTGATATGAAGGGAAAGATACCTACTGGAAGTATCAATGCAATGCAATGACCCCTTATAAGTTCTCAAGAATAGCAATTATACTGTATATATTTAAAAATTTGTAGAATAAGTAAGAACTCCTTTCTTCTTCATACAGTTGCTCTCATTTGTTTCACTGCAAGCCTGTTTGCACAGAGAAGCTCAATAAAAAATGGTACCAAGGGTACTTTTGGCCACATCTGTATGGGTTTTGGAAATGGATCTGAAAAGGCCAGGACAGTCACATCCTCATCATCTCTAATCACCTGTGAACACCAAAGTGCTACAAATCAGAAATAAATTTAAATCACAGTTTTATCAGTATGATGGCATCAGCTGTTTAATATGTTTATAGAACTTTTCACACATCAATTTCAGAATAAGTGGAGTATTTAGTAAAAAAAGAAAAAACTGAGAAAGTAAAATTTTGCATATATTGTTCAAATGCAGATCGGAGTGGATGCACAAATCACTAATTTTTATTTTCAATTGCACTATACGCACTGTCCCAAATCAGGCTCATCTTAGATTCTCATTTTACAGAAAGATTCTCATTTTAGTCTTTTTAGCCATATATTGCACCACCCATATAGTTCCTTAACTTGGCAACACTCTTGGGATTCTGTCGGTTGCATTCTTATTCCATATATCTGCCCAACGTGACTAAAAGTTTTGTTGTTCTGGCCATGTTCAGCCTAGAGAACAATAGTTTCAGCAACAGTGTCACGTTTGGGAGAGACAAGGAGGCAGGATGCAAGTGCAAAGCCAGGTAGCAGTTTAATAAGAAACAAAAACCAAACCAAACCGAGAGAACAAGAAAAACAAGAAACTAGAAATACAAACTTACAGACAAAACTACACAAGAAAATAAAGACTAGGTTAAGTCCAACAATCAGGCACCAGATAACAAAGCTCACACTGACATGAAGCAAACAAAACACCAAGAACAGACTAACCAGACAACCAGGGATAGATACAGGAACTAACAGTGAACACCTGGAGCTAACAAGGGGGAGACAACAAGAAGCAGGTGGGGGGGCGGACACAGACGGCAGAGACAAGGATGGTGGGGAACGTAAACACAAGCACATGGGAAAGACAAGGGAATGTAAACAAAGACAGACAGACAGACAGACAAGAGATAGGGCAGAGGTGACAAACAGATGCTCTACATCAAATATGTCTAGTTTTACTGAGGGACATTTTATGCTGTGACATGCTTTAAGACTGCCTTCTTCTATGCCCTGTGCCATATAGCTAGCTTGTGATTGGCTGATTAGCGTGGCCACAATCCTCCATATTATTCATTTCTTTGAAACCTTTTATAAGAGCATGCTGTAAGGCAGTGGTTCACACAGTCATGTGTGCTAAAGGTAACCATATGGGGATTTTACAGGGACTTTTAGAACTATAGAAACTTACTTAAGAAACGCTCAATAAGTTAGATCCTATGGTTGGTAGAGATAACTGATAACGCCTTTTTGGCTGTTGACAGGTCCTGACAAGATTAGCTGTATTGTAACTACGCAGCAGTAATAAGCGACACAGCTGGGTTCGTCTAAATGATCTCAGCTGGATTCATGATCAGTGTAACTAAAAATGTATAAAATGTATGGCTTAAGCCATGCCTCTACACCTATTAGCAACTAATGTTAGTTGTTAATTGTTTTATTTTTACTCTAACTAAATAAAGAGAGCTCATGCTGGTCTGAACAATTGAGATGTTCAACTCAACAGGGTTAAATTCAATAAAATATAAGTCAATAAGGCAGCCAAGTCACTTACTTTTCTATTATTTAAAAGCTGATGCTTTCTGCAGTTCAAATGATAATAAGTAGAGAGCTGTTCAGTGTACAGGGTTTTAAATAAGGAAAGGGGGTTAGAGTAACTGTTTGTTCTACTCACAGGGCTATTAGACTTCGAGTTCAGGAATTTGGTAATTGGCTGGCTAAACTACAGAAAAAAAAATCATCATCCAACATTGGATACTTCTTGGTAACCTGTCCATACATTACTGGCTTCATGCACTATTGGATATAATTTTTTATACTCTTTAGAACTCTTTATATACTCTTTATATGTTGTGTCCTGGGCTGCATGTATAATCATGCTATGTTAATATATACCGTACGGGTGAATTGTTGATGGAAAAGAGGTTGTTTTCTTTCATTTTAAAAAAATCACATACGTTGAATTGTTTTGTTAATTTATTTGGATAATTTTACATATAAGAAAATGAAATTTGAGACAGAACAAGACATGTCTGCTCATGTTAGCTAGACTGCAAAATTGTATTAAATTCAATTAGATGACATTAACCCTTATATTAATAAATTCACTTTGAAACAGTATTCTAATATTTAATTTTTGTTAGGCCACATAACACCACATGTGGATAGCCCTAACATTTGCATTCTTTTGTTTGCTCTGTAGTTGTTCTGTCTATGTCCACCTACTGCTAGCTGTTATTGAAACTAAAGAATTCACATGAAAGATGCAACATTTTACTGAGGCTCCAGCAATTTGAGTATAGATGCTCCTCATTTGTTGTGCTTGCTAAATTAAAGAGCAAGCTATAATATTGTGTAGTTACCAGTTAAATACCATAAACAGTTTTTCCTGCCATATATAAGCCAACAACAATATTTACAATACAATACAATATTTATTTGATTTAAGTTAAATTACTGTGTCATAATTGTAATAGCATTAATTTACTAGTAGCTGATTGATAAAAGTGCAACAACACGCATTAAATTTGACCAATTACCAAGAAATTTATTAAGAAATGTCATTAAAGTACAATCATAAGTATAAACATGACAGATGTGATAAAAAAACAAACCAAACCAAAACAAAAGTAACACAATGGTGCTGTAAATCCACTGAGCAACAAAATCAATACCCAACATTAGAGTTGGACCAACTCCAAATCGGAGGCATTTAAATCTAAACAGGTCTTATTTATCTACATATAGTTTTCAGATCATTTCAAAATCTGCAGCAAGCAGAAACACGGAATCCAGAGCAAGAAAGAAACACCAATGTACCTCGACAACCAATAGCAAAGCACTCTTAGGTTTTCCCGCGTGCAATAATACCCTCTTCGACAGAGCTGATAAATGCTTACCTGGGCATATCACCACAAATATAAACAAATTACCAGCCAAATAATAAGAATTAAGAATCTTCAAAAATTAAATATAAAAGAGAAACAGAAAGACAGAGTGTCATATTAAGGTACAATGATTACAAGGAGATTAGAGTTACTGATGCTTCAGAGAAGGGTCTGTATAGCCAGGAGACCCCAGCCTCCATCGTCTCTTGAATTCATACACCTGTAAACATAGAATCATAGAAGGGTTCTTGATGGGGAGTTTCATAAGCAACTAAACTAGAATACAGTGCAGTATGCTATACTACAGTGAGCTATTAGTGTGCAAAACTGTCTAAACTTGTTTCAAATCCCTAAACCATGAACCGATCTAGGTACAGCAAAAAGTTTTCTGAACAACAAACAAACATAAATTATAAATATTTTTACTGATCATATCAGAATAGGTCCTGTGACAGCAACTACATAACTAGAGGTGTTCTTTGCTCAGGTAACTGTGGGAATTAAACATGTAGAGACATGTGACTTTATAAGTGTGAGTGTTCACCTGTGCTTCCAGCAGCCCAGATAAAAGGCCCCACAGAGATGGAGGCTCTCTCATGGATGCCTAAAGATCCGCTAGGTCTATGGCGAAGACCAGGGAAACAGTTCTGCAAAGCACACAAGATACATGCTGAATTACGCTTTATTACTTAAAGAAGACCTCACTGCTCTTTCATGAGTGGAGCTGTTTATTCATAGTATTCTCTTGATATCATGCAATCACACTGCTGCCATGTTGGTAGGCAACTCAACGGTACAGTGCCAGTTCATTTAATGATAACACAGCCATGACGGATCCAGTAAAGGTGGTAAACTCTTATTTTAAGTGATATTTTAAGTGATTTGTTGCTGTAATGAGTCCAGCAGCGCTTAACAAGTTACTTCACATTACATGGTCTGTTGTCAGAAAAAAATTATACATGCAATGTCTGGATTATATACAAATATAACAACATATCATTTATATAACCAATATATAATATAATTTTCTTTGGTGGCATAATGCTGAAATATAATGACAAAAAAACTGTATGTTCAAGTTTCCTGACTAGACAAGACTGACATTAACATTAGAAAGTAAGGCTGTATCCCAAACAGCACCCTCTTGAACATACTGCTTTACTGAAAGCACTTCTAATGATGGTGTCCTTTTATTTGTTCATTCATTTTATTTATTTTCTTTATTATATTCAACTTTTTATGCATTCACTGTAATAGCAGTCTGCAGTTTGGGACGTGGCCAGAGAGTAATGTAACTTTACATTTCAGAGTGCTTTCTGTCAAAAGTTAACATAAATGTTAGCCAACCCAAACCTTCCTAGTCTGTTACCATAACAATTGCTGCCAAATGCGCTTTTAAAATAAAAGTTTTTTTAAACAGTTTCCGTCTTTTCTGTGGTTTTGTTTTTGGGTGGGACAAATCCACCTGTTTCTTCCCCTGGTTCCTACGCCAATGCCTTCAAAGTAGCTGATCTTCACCTCGTAGCATTTTGTGAAGTAAAGTGTCAACAGATGTTTTCATCTTTGTGTGGTCACTTTGGTTAGTTTTATTGGTCTTTATCCACTTATAACTGCAACAGATGAGCAAAATTACAGCAAAACAATGGAGCACAAAAGAAAATGAATGTTCAACTTTCTGTAATGAGTTATGTATGTTTTAAAAAGGTCTAAATTACAAATTCATTTTATGGCCATCAGTGCTGAGTGGAACAATACAGACTATTTCCTGTGACAGATTGTCTGTTTAAAGTTAAACCCACAAAACTTCACTATAAATAAGAAATGAAACATGTTAAAATAGCCCCTTACTAAGATATTGTTTATATTTGTTTGATTCTTGATAATTTACTTTATATTTATGATGTACTGTTAAAACCATTGTGGGCTTTGCTCCTTTTTTTTTTATCTGCATGGGCACGTATGGTAACCCCATGGGAAAGTATATCATATCCAATAATACTAAGCTATTAAAATGTACTTTATTATTGAACATTTATTTTACTTGTCATGACAAAAAGTATTACGTGATTTTAATTAGTAATATTGTGGTAAACTATTAAGATTATATAACAGATACTAATGATGTAACTTTAATGGTATCCACATGATGTGTGTTATTGTGTGCTTGGTGGTGCTTTGAAGATGGGAATAGTGATAGTAAACTCACTGTTGCACAGTTGTTTTTCTGCAGAAGGCAAAGGTGGATGGCGCAGTGAACGTAAAACCTGGAGTAGTTTTTTTGAAAGGTGAACATCTTGAAAGAGAAACGGCCAGTTGTGGAGACACCATTTTGATGGACTTTCACTGTGATGTCACTTGGATTAGGACACCTGAAAACACAATTTACGTTATTTACGTTAGGATTTATGTTTTCCAGATATCTTTTCGCACATATCACAACAGGTTTATATCCGTATGTGGACTGTGCCTGCATCTACATTTGGTGTTCTGCTTTCAGTACTACATATGCAGGAGTATGCAGAAAGAGGGTAACTGGTCAAATTAGACATTTAGTTGATTGCCTCAGTGAAAAAATGTTAACATCGGCATAGGACATACGTAAACATAACACGTTTCTTCACATTTTAATGTTAGATCACCATTATATGCTGTATTTAATTTATTTAATGAGGAATTAAATTAAAGGGAGGATCTTATTACTTATTACTCAATCTTTTCTATAATACACAATAATCAACTATTCTGTAAGTACCATTTAAGTGAATTATTTTATGTTTCGTCTGGTTACACTATTCTAGAACATCTATCCATCCATCTATTATCCTCCGCTTTATCGCAATAGTCGGGGTTATGTGGGGGGGCTGGAACCAATCCCAGCGTTATCAGGCGAAGGTGGGGTACACCATGGACAGTTCGCCAGTCCATCACATGGCCAACATTCACTCACTCACACACACCTACAGGCAACTTAGAGTGACCAATCAACCTAACATGCATATCTTTGAGTGTGTGGGAGGAAACCAGAGGAATACCAGACATGGTTACAGTTGCTAGGCAGTGGTGGAGCAACTGGGTATAGAAATTTGTTACAGCGCCACCCTGAGGCAGACCAGTGCTGCACCCTAAGGATACCAAATATGGAAGCTCGCTGATTGTGTCACATTTTTAATCTTTGTTTCCTTTACCAGTATCTAAAATTAAACAAACGAATATCTAAAATCAGTTTAATGTGTGAGATACGGCGTATTTAAGTTTGTCCTAATAGAGAGGCAAGTTTTTTTTCTAAACAACAAAATGTGCAATTTGTTTTGTGATTCCCAAACTTGTCCATACACATACATTAATCAGTAAAGAAAGGCCCAACATGAATCTATGACTGTGGCAATCTGACGACTGTCCACTCCCTGAACATCCACTTCCACATAGATCTGCTGGTTCACCACTATGTCTGCAGTGCCATTGTAAGGGTGGAAAAGGCAGCATCCTGATAGGGAATCATCCTGACCTGATACATCCCTTGACCACCTGGAAGGGTCATGTGCACTTTGCTGTGTTAAAAAAAATAAAAATAAAAAAACAGACTGCTTAGTTCACAATATAATAGTCATATGTACATGTAAATAAAGTCATGCTGCTGCATCTCTACAAACACTTCTGAGCTTACTTTAGAATTCTTAAACTAAATCTTATTCCCATTAATGAGATTCTAGAAAGAATGTATGAGTGTCCTACCTCTCCAGAGGATTTAATGTGGTATCCATGGTGAGTGTCTGACTAAGCTTGTAAATGCAGGAGAAACGCACTTCTCTGCTTATGGGTCCTCCTGCTGAGTCAGCTACTCCCTGGATGACATTCTCATAGATGAAGTGTGTGCCATTGGCCTGTTGATATTGTTAAATTCATGAGCTTTACGAACTGCCAAGTAGTTAAATGTGATGAAAATTAATTACCATTATAAATAAAGGACTTTAGTTTAAACTATGCTGTATTTCACAGCTTTGACTCCTGATTCTAATTACAGGTGTCAGCGTTTTGTATGTTTTTGGACTATTGTTTAGGGTACCGTGAGATTTGTGCCACAGATGTGGTCATCGTTATCGAAGTGGAACACCAGTCTGCCATTCCGGAGAGTTCCGTTGCATCTGGGGTCACTCAGGTGCAGAACGTTAGCAGGGAAACCAGCTTCAAAGAGCTGACAGCGGGACAGAGACATGGTGCCAGAGCTACTTCGACAGGTTTCGGTGGAGTCTGGGACATGAAAAAAGAAGAAACAGGAACAGGTTGAGGAACAGTTGGCTTTAGGCATTGTAGCGAGACTAAATGTTAAAGTTTTGGCTTCACCATAGGAGTCAAGGTTTGGTCTCGGATGATTCTCATTACAGAAGCAGCCATAGATGCCATTCTTCTCTCCACACCACTCATCTGCAGTGCAGTTCATCTCTGCACAGGGGTCCACCCTCGCTAATGAGAGGAAAAGGGGTCAATACATATTAATATTCATAGGAATTATAATTATGGTTTTAAATCTGACTGACTAATACAGTAGACTTACAGCAAGCTAGATCAGAGCGCCAGTCTGTGATTTCAAGCCCCACCGAGGCACAAGCAACTTCATAGGCTTCCACAGCTGAACACAGCATATTGTTTTCTGATGAGTAGACACACATGTCGTATATACAGGAATTGTAGTAAAGTACGGAGTTGATGTGGATATGGCAGAGCTGGAAGGGTCCACTGGTGTTGGTGATGATGCTACAGAATTGAGAGTACTCCTGTCTAAAAGGGCAGTCATTCACATCAACTGTCCGGTCATTAGCACCACACCTAGAAAGAACACAAGACATTTCAAGATATTGTTTTTTGTTTTTTAATCTGTTATTGTTTTAGAACAATGTTTTCAAATCACAGTCAAGTAGTTGCCACAAAAATATTGCAGACACATTTTTTTTTTTACAGTTTATACAAACAAGCTTATCTACCCTGGGGCACTGATGTCTGATCTCCAGCTGTTGCCAAAAACATTGTCATTGAATGCCAGATCTCCACTGGGCAAAGCTTTGTCATCTGCAGGGTCTCCATTATTGTTGCCACACATTCCACAAACGGATTCATGGAAGCTTGGGGCCAGTTTCACTAACAGAGTGAAACGGCCATCAAAGTAGACCATCAGCTCACTAGATGCATTCACAACCACAAAGTCCTGCTCCTGATACACTTCTGCAAGATGACTGACTTGAATAGCAGAGTCCATGTCAATCCCATTGACCTGCAGAAAGAGAAGAACACAGCTTGAACAAGAAAAGAAGGAGTGGAAAGCTTGTGTTTCACTCTAATTAAATCAGGTATTAATACCTTCACTCTCTTGTTTTGTCCAAGAGTAATGTGCGTGTGTGTCCCCCATCGAGTTAGCCACACGTCCACCATAGACACAAATGACACAGCCATGTTCCCGCGATGCATGTTAGTTGCCACTACACAGAATTCCAGACCACTGTCAGAGACGTTCCCGCAGGTCTTAGAAATCTCATATGAACAAGTTCCCTGAGGAAGATTTTTATAGAACATATGCACATGATGTCATTAATGATGTATGTATTCTCAACACTGACATGTGACAATATGATTATGTTCTATTAATGTGAAAATTGCAGCAGCACATTAGTGCCAAACTGAAGGTGGTTGACGTTAAAATTTTATATTAGGTTGAGCCTAAAACATGACATATGAGGTAACTAAAGAAATTAGTCTTTTAGACATCTGCTGAGCATGTTAGCTTTCTCCCGTCACTAAGAATATAGAAAATAACCCTTTTAAATAATACCAGGAACTTGCATTTGTGTTCACATATACTGAATGTTGAATGTATCATAAAAAAAACTGCAAATCGTACACCCCGACACAACATACTCATATATATATATATATATATATATATATATATATATAAATATTTCTTACCTGAAAGGTTGCTACAGCTCCATCAAAAGTGAGATAATGAGGATCACCCCAGACCATGCATGAGGACATTTTGTTGTAGCAGCCAAGCAGGCCATTCCTGATCACACACTCCTGCTCCGTGGGAGAGCAGAAGGCATAGGAACAGCGCACGTCATTGGGAGCAAAGCATTTACAGCGTTTGGAACATCCTGGGGTCCAGAACTGATCACCAATCTGCAATACCAAAGCACATTATGCAGTAAAAGTGATTAATAACATTACATTAACATTATGGGGTGTTTTATGTCTTAATGTTTTTTTTTACCTGATAATAGAATCCATCATACAAGCAGCCACATTCTTCCACTGGCACACAGCGTCCTCCACTCCTCACAAAGCCTTCATTACAGAAACAGCCCTCTGAACACCTCCGCTCGCAAACGGCATCGATGCTGCAAGCACAGGTATATCCACAGTCAGTGCCACACAGCTCATAGTGGCTGTTCACTGGGCAGTTAATGGCTATAAAATGATAAAAATAATTATTATGCATTCTGTTTGTCATGGATTTGTTAACTCTATTCTCATTTAGTTCATAGAGGAGTTGCAGTGTATGCACATCCATGTTAGTCAGAGTGAAACATATAATTACATAGAATGTGTGTGATGCACTATGTTTGAGCAAGCTCATTCAACACACTCCTCAGTAAGTGTAGTAAGAGCTTATTATATTCTTATCAATCAGAGAGCTAATGGAGCCAGTTAACAGTAGCGATAGTGATATAATGGTAGGGAATGGAATTTTGCTGGTTTGAGTTGAGCTTAGTGTTATGATTTGTGGTTCATGTCGGTAGTCATGTAAAAAGCTATAATTTTCTTCATATTTTATTTTGTTTTTACAAGTATATTATGATCTGCTGTTTAATTAGTGGTACATTTTTAAATAGGCATTGTGGATGGTTGTTCTTTCTTATTCTCAGTGCAAAAGAGATTTCTAAATTATTGTGAAACTTGGAAAACATGAGTTTAGTACTTTGGCAGTGTAGATAAACAAATGTCTGTGCATCAGGAGACAAGATATAATGAGTTCAAATTCGAGTTAATCCATCATCACTATCATTAGTGATAAAAAGTTATCACTAATAACTTTTTTATAGTGTACTTATTAGCAGCTAGAAAAAGGAACCCTAACCCATGTGCGGAGTGTTGGCCATTGAGATGAACTACATGTAAAATATATACATGGTGTAGCACTTACTGCAAGTTGTGTTCTCTCTCCAGGGGTAGATCCAGACATTAGCCGACTGGCAGGCAGTCACATATGTTTGGATGGAACGGCACAGTACATCATGTCTGTACTCAGCGAGGCATAAATCAAACACACAGTCATCAAAGTAGGCCTGGGCGTCCACGGTGGCATGACTGTCCCTCAGAACCTCACACTGAATCTGTGCCATATCTGGGTTTTGGCATGATGAGTCTCCACCTCCATTGGTGCATGTATCATTCCCGACTTTCCAGTCAGCTCCAAACTCAACGGCTGAAGGTGCCAGTCATTGAAGTTACCACACAGGCCACATGTGGCTCCACTGTAATTCGCTGGAACAGTGATACTTGCAACCCAGGAACAATCAAAACTCACACGTAGGCCAAAGTCAGTTGTGATGAATGTGTTCTGTCCACTGGAGTAAAGGGAAACACGTCCAGAATCAAGCAGGACGGGGAGGTTCCTGGTCTGACTGTCAATCTGATGGGAAGAAGAGACAACCCTATAGCAGCTTTTAAAAGCATTACAACACTAGTATACTTTTTCCTATCTTATAAAATGATTTCAAATATATTTTATGTTTTAATAGCATAAGCACCATTTATCATATAATAGCATTTCTCAAGAAATCATCACATAAAATCTACCTTTTAAAGGCATGTTTAAAAATGTTTCTATGCCTGATTCTTTGTCTCGTTTTTGTGGTATGCTCTCTAAGATGTTTAATCTAAAACAAATACTTACTCAAACAGATTATCACCAGTAAGGAATATATATAAAAATGGCCCATATTTATATCATTATTATTACCTCAACAGTGCCCCTCATGTTGCGTGAGACATGCACCATGTGACCTGAGACATTGACATAAACTTCCACAGTGATTGAAACTGGGAGACCATTCCTCGCCTCATTTCTTGCAACAACTTCAAAATATTATTACATACCGTTGCCAGTATGTATTTGCAGGTGCCTTGAAAGTCAAATGTGTGACCGTCAAAAGAGGTATAGTGGGGGTCCCCTGATGCGTAGCATGTGGCATGGGGTCGAGGGTGGCAGCCATATTCTCCTCCGACAATGCGACAGGTTTGCTGCTCACTGCAAGATGATGGGAGGCAGCGAACAAAACCTGTGGTGCCATCACACTCGCATAGGGACTGGCACTCTTCACCGTGCCAGAAACGTTCCCCACCCTGCCTGTAGCGCCCTTGATGGAGACAACCACAGCCCGTAGGGGGCACACAGCGGTCTCCACTTAGAAGCAGCCCATCATCACATTGGCATCCTTCCTGGCAGTGCTGAGTGCAAGGAAAGGGGAATGAAAGACTAGGGCAGGTTGCAGGACAGGAAGTGCCACACAGCTCATAGTGGCTATTGGTTGGACAGGAGTACTCTTTGAAAGGAAAAGAAAAGAACCATTTAGTTGTTTTCTAACTTTAACTTCTGTAAACTATATCTGCAGCTACATAAAATATGAAAAAACAAAAATATGTTTGTATCATTGTCATTTTCAGCACTTACCACAGTCAGTTGTATTTCTCCATTCCTGCACGGCAATACCATTTTGCTGGCAAAGAACAGCATAGCCTCTCAACGCTTCACATAAAGCCTCTTTTGCACCTCCTGCTTGTTCCAGGGAATTGATGCAATCATTTAGGATCCATTGAGGATCCAAGCTGCTGTGGCACTCTGCAAACGGGCCAGATGGTGAAGCCATGATGCTGCAGTGCTGTCTGAACTGGCTGCTGTTCTGATAATAGCCTCTTTGCCAGATGTCTGTTGATTCTTCACAGAAGGCTGAAAGGGACCCATCATGCCAGCTATCCCCAAACATTCGAGAGTCATTCAGAAAGAGTCCAATTGGACTGAGAAAATCATCTTCACGCTCTCCATTCAAATTCCCACACAGACCACCAAGTGTGCCATTATAAGTGCTGGGTGCAGTGATTCTGATTAGGTGTGGCCAGTCAACTGGCACAGTTACCCAAAGGTTGTTTCCATGATTATACCCTTCACACTGCTGTGGTAGATATGGATGTATGGATTGTACCAACACTAAAGGGTAAAGCAACTAATTGTCCATCCACCTGAAAGATAAAATGATTACAATTATACCACCCAACTGTAGCTACATATACACACACACACACACATATATATATATATATATATATATATATATATATATATATATATATATATATATATATATATATATATATATATATATATGTATCAGATGTTTAAAAATGTGCTCACCATTGTCAAACCTCCTGCTCCCATCTCAATGGAGACCTGAGTTCCCTCTGCCTCAAATTTCACCAATCGGGAAAAATCCTGATGGCCCCTGGGTATTTTCTGGACTGTAACAGCAAAGTTAGGTGGAGTGTATGAGCCCATCACCCTAGCGAGGGTAAGCCCACAGGCTCCTGGGTAGCTAAAAGTCTGTCCATCAAAGGTGTTATATGAGCCTGGTCCTTCAACCCAACAGGTGGAATACCTTAATGGTCTGCAGCCCCTCATTCCATTAAAGATTTCACACACTTCCTGTGGACCACACTGGTGATACTGGCAGCTCATAACTGCATTGTTACAGGTACACTGCCTTCCACAGTTATTGTCTAATACCACTGACTGGCCATTGGCGTAGTAGAGTCCTTCAAAAGTGCAGCCACAGTTAGCTAGAGGAACACATACTCCGGCACTAAGGACATATCTTGCATCACAAATACAGCTTTCCTGATTTGGCAAGGGGCAGTTTAGAGGTGCAGAAGGGTTACTGCAGGTTGCAGGACAGCTTGTTCCCTGGGGCTCAAAGTGGCTGTGCTCTGGGCACTGGATTTCTGGAAATGAATAGTAGAAAAACAATGTTTTTAAACAATGTTAAGCTGGATTTTCTTTATACTTAGATATCTTGAAAAAAACCCACTAATGATGCCTACCACAGAACCCTTGTCTTCTCCACTGGCCAAGCTGAATGCTCTGCTGCTGACACTAAGCAGCATACACATTGAGTGCCTGGCACAGGATTGGCTGGTAACCTCCTCCCACACAAAGATCATAGACACAGTTCTCTATAAAGGTGCTGGATGGCAGTGTTGAATGGCAAGAAGCAAATGGTCCACTAACATCTGCCATGATTTTACAGTAGTTTGGGTTACTGTAAAGAATTGTCTGAGCAGTGGTACATCTGGCACATATCAGACCAGAGCAGCGGCCATTGTGACAATCAGGGTCTGTGTCCCCTGATGCCTTTCAAGAGTTTGCAAAGTCCAAATCTGAGCTCAGGATCTCTCCTAAAGGTGTACGGTAGTCATCTTCTGGGAGGAAGTTGAAATTGCCACACAGGCCACATGTGGAATTCTGGTAGTCATACGGCACACTAATGGTCACATAGGAATAAGCATCATATGTAACAACCAAGCCAAAGTCTGTACTGACAGCCACAGAGAAACCTGACTGATATACTTGAATGGCGCCATTGTGGAGACTGAACGGTGTGGCTGTGAAGGTCCCATTCACCTGGAGAGGCAATGAGAAAAAAAATCAGAGAAATGTTTAAAAAACCTTTCACAGAACTACTGCAGTACCATTTACAAAAGATGCGTATAAATCTTATATGATTTTTTTTATTTTACCACCATCATGTAAATGTAACATATGGCACCCAGTATGTAGCACTGAAACATATGCAATGCATAATATTGGCTGTACTGTCAGACAGATTTTTAAGATTTTATAAAGTTACATAAAGGAGCAATATGAGAAAACAAACCTGCAGGTAGAGCTGGAGGATCTCAAGGTTTCTTAAAAATTATGATGAATTCAATATTAAACTTATGCAACATTTACAGACCAATTTTTTTATTATTTTATTTTTTTGTTCTCATTTTGCTACTTCCTTTAGAGAATACTGAATGCTGCACTGTGATGGCAAGCAAACCCACAATCGCACAGGCTCACACAGTTCTCCTCCTAACTTGATCTATCAAAACATTGTGAAAATATTTTTGGTTTCTGAATGTTTTTACTCTAATATAGTTTAGTTCTAAATTCTGATTTACCTGTAGAATCTGACTCCTCTTTACTTGTATGAACATCAAACAGGTATATATAGATTATGACGTAAAAGTTTATGAGCAACTTTATAATTGTAGTTTCTACTATAATTTCTACTATAATAATTTATCCTAACTTAGAAAATTAAGTATTAACGCTTTATTTCTAACAACATGTGGAATGAGACTAAAGCTAGGTGGCAGGACAGTAATGTTGTTTAGTGCTGGCTGTAGGTTACATTACTGTGGAAAACTTTTAGGCACTTGTGGACATTTTACAACTCCCCCTTTTTTTCAGCTAATTGTATGTGTCAGAAACATGTTTTAAATGTGAAAGTTCTAACTGTACTACCCCAATTCCAAAAATGCGTTGATGCTGTGTAAAAACATAACAGAAGTCAAAAGAAAGTTGTGGTACCTATTTTGAAGTTGATGGCAGCAACATCTCTCCAAAAAGTTGAGACATGGCCACGTCCACCATTGTGTAGCATCTTCTCTTCTTTACAACAGTATGTAAATGTTTGGAAAGTGGAAAGTAAAGAGATCAATTGCTGAAGTTTAGGGAGAGGAATTCTAGCTGCTGAAGGGTTCTGAATCTTCTTTGCTGGATTTTCTGTTTTATGATGCATCAAATGTTCTCTAATGTTTTCTATGGTTTTTAATGCAGTGCCATCTAAAGACACAAAAGATTACAAGCACCCAATATTGACCCTCGATCTTGCCCTTTGCACACAGGGATTTCTCCAGATTCTCTGAGTAATTTAATGATATTATGTACTGTAGACGGTGTGATATCTTCCAAAATTTCTGGACAGTTTTTCATACATTGGTAAACATTTTGTTTTTTGAGAGACTCTGCCTCTCTAGAATGCTTCTTTTATACCTAGTCATGGACACATCTGTTTTGTATTAATACCACATAGTTTTCCAGCCTTTTGTTGCCCTGTCCCAACTTTTTTGAAATATGTTGCTGCCATTAAGTTCTAAATGAGTTAATAATTTTCATAAAATGTTAAAATGTCTCATTTTCAACTTCTGAGATGTGCTCTGTGTTCTATCATAAATAAAATGTTTATGAGAGTCTATAAGATCGCCAAACGTCTTTTTCCATTTATTTACCTTTTACACAGCGTTTTTTAGAAATTGGGGTTGTAAAATTAGAACTTTCATATGTAAAGGTTTCTGACATATGAAATTAGCTGTAAAATTATTACTGTAATATAAAATAGTGAGAACAAAGCCGACTTATTTAATCATATGCATTTTAAGTTTCTACAATATAAAGCTAACATGCTTCTGTAAAAATATTCATATTTGTATGGAATTAGTCTTATCACTACTAAGTGCCTCATATGTGTGTTTGTATGAATTTGGTCATAATCATACAAGAAAAAACACTGACTTGTGATGAGCATATGAAAACAAATGGAGTTTTGTATAAACTTAAGAGAGAACCATACAGCTTATTTTTCAAACAGGGATACTGACCTTGGCCTCATGTCAATGGTCCTTTACCAGTTCCAATACTTCGTTGTAGACAAATATCCTGACCATGCGTGTCCATGATACAAGCGCACTACCCAGATGTTCATTCTTTCCTTCTATAGGATAGTACGGCAAGCTGTTGTCACAGGCCTGCAATAAAATCCAATTAGATCTTCAATCTTAGTTTAAAGTAAGATAAAACATCTTGATTATAAATTCACTACCAGAACCAGAAACCCAGTTTAAAACCCTACCTCAGACAAGATGTAGGTGCAGGTCCCTTGAAAGTGGAAGACCTGATTATCGAAGGTGTAATAGTGGGGATCACCAGAAATGGTGCAGGTTCAGCGCTGAATGTTTTGGCAGGCATACTGGAAAGCAGCAGAACGGCAGGCTTGAGAGAAGGTGCAGGGCTGTAAGCTGCACTTGAAATGCTCTGATCTGCAAAGGAAAAGTTTTTATTAAGATTAGGAAACACACTTATATGAACATGATGATTTTTAAAAGTGTATCATCTTGTTTAAGTGACATTACTGTTAAATTGACATCCTCGTGAACCCTGATCTACCCGGAAGACCCATCTGCCTGTGACATTGACATTGCTGCTGTATGTAAAGATGCTGTAGTTGTATTGGAAGGACCCAGGAATTGAGAAATAGTAGCTGGAGTCCTCGGTGTCATACCCAGCCTGTTAATAAAAAAGATAACCATTTATTTCCCAACAGGACAAGATATTTGACTATAATATTATTATATAATATCGTCACTAAATTATGCTGACCTGTACAGCTCGGCCTGTTGGAGCAATTACACCGTAGTTCATTAGAATGAAGGAGAGACGCCCATCTAAAATCAAAACTGCTAGGAAAGATGTTGCCTGAAAAATGAAATTGTGTAAGTTTTTTCAGAAAAACATTTTTTTATAAAAAGCATTTGTAACTAATTTTTATTTTATTCCTATATCAGCTATTACAGTTGTCTCAATTAGCTGTGGTCAGTTGTAGGAAATCACTCTACAGTTTAATCTCATGGGTCATGGTTTTGATTGTAATCTCTTACCGTGCCTGTGACAGGATAGTAAGCTACTCTGTCCCAAGTGACAACAAGGACACATGTTGCGCTGAAACGCAGCTGAGGGAAGTACTGGTTAATGTCCCGAGTGGCCTGCGTTAGAATATTGCCAGTAGTGTATTGCTGATAGGAGACAACACCATTTTGGCGAGTGTCAAGGTCCATCCAGAATAGGGCAATGAGGTCTAGGGGCGGTAGCTGTACCATGCCTGATTAAAAGTTAAATATCCATTGTTGTTGACCTGCAGGAGAAACAAATAATAAAGTTAACTCATACAGTTTTTTTTACATAAAAGTATTGTCTTTTTGTTTGTTTGTTTAAACAGACAAACTATTTTTGTGTCTTGTGGAGGCCCTATGGAATCTACACCATGTAAAATGTTGGTAGCCTAGTCATGTCCCTGGTGGAGAAAAAAACACGAAGAACATCCAAACATGCAAATCATCTTCATTTTATTTTTTAAACGAACTAAAGAAAATGTTTTTATGATCAGCTGCTAAACATGCCTAATGACGAAATCCCCTGTCTTCACAACCCCCAACCTGAGGAACCTGTCCTTAGCTAGTACTAAACAGGTACTGTGTAATTTTAATATTTTCCTTTAATTTAGAATAAAATTGCAGCTATTTAACGAATATTGTAATTTTAACCTATCGGTGCAGAGGTGAGAAATAGACATTAAACTTGTCCAATCTTTGCTCGGAAGCTACAAGTAATACCTAATGTAAACGATTCCTAATCTAGAAGTTAAAGTTTGCTCTGAATATTTGTGAGGACGATGCTCCATTTAACAGTGCAGGTAATATCTTTTTCCTCAGCTCTGCAGTCGTCACTAAAAATATTAACATTGTGGTAGAGTAAAATATATTATATTAGTTAAATAAACCTAAAAATACTAAGTACATTTTAATATAATGGTATAATTGTGTTTGAAGCCACGCATGCTCCTTTGGACAAGACAAAATACCTGCCAGTTTTGATTAGAAAGGTTTGAGGCTAAGAAGAAGTTTGGGGATTCACCGAGTTGCTGCATGACTGGGTTGTCTCGGGTGTAAGGTGAATTTTTTCCTTTCTTTTTCAGATTTGTGATAATATGTGGGTCTTTGAGAATTTTTTTGGTAGTTTGAAACTTGTCCACACGTACACAAGTATTCGAAAACCTACATTTTCTGTGTTTTGGTGTTTCATCCACACGCAAACAGTTTTACAGGTCACAAAAAAAGAACACAGTCCAGAAAGATATTCTGAAACTCCAGGTTTAGTCTTGTCAGTGTTGTTGGGAAATGAGTCTTGTTAGCTTGATGCTATTAACGTTAACCTCTAGAAGCATTTAGTTCAGGTGATCCCTATAGTAGCATAACATAAACGTAATAGCTGTTAGCACAGCTAGTTAATGTTACCAGAATAGAAAATGAACAGTCCACAAGTAACTATACAGTAAAGCTCCGATATTTATTCCACTTCAATAAAAGTAAAGGCATAAAAGTTGCAAAAGAGATAAAGCTTAATGAAAAGCAGATAGACCAGTTAAAAAAGTGATGAATGATAGCTAGCTAATTCAAATTAGGAACATTCACACAGAACAAGTGCTCCTCCTGTTAATAAGGGTAATATCTTAAGTAGGTATAAAGGTAATTAAGGTTAATGTTACAGTGATTTAGCTGTTTGTGCTGAAGACTAACCTCGAGCTGTCTAATAAGTGAGTAAGTTAATTAAATATAAAAAAGAATTTAAAACATGCTGACTAGGCCGGTATGTATATGGTCTATGAAAAAAATGTCAAGCCCTTTTTATATCAATTAAACTTAGGAAATCAAAAGTGTAAACATGCAATCAAATAATACATTTGTTAGCCAGACGGCTCCTATTACATATGTAAATCTTCTTATTTCTCCTAATAAACAGCCACAAGTTCAAGCAAGTCTGCCCCCTAAATGTGGGTGAGTCTAATCTTCCGTTTGTGGCCCATTAGCAGGGACGTAGTTAGCCCTAGTTTAGGGGTGCTTAAGCATCCCTAAATTGAGTCCCAGTACCCCTAAAGATTATAGTAAAAAATATTTTTTTTCTTTTAATGTTAATTTGGCTTTGACAAACTAGAACTATTAAAACCATAGAGAGTATATGGTTAAACCAATCATTTTCACAACGAAAAGACAGCAGCCCCCCCCTCCTCCTTGCAAAATGGTATGATCCAGCTTCTCTCTCAGCGCACACACGGTGTGTCAGTGCTTTATATGACTGGTGTCGTGTGTCTAGTAAGTTTTGCAAAGGAATATTTTTGTACTTTATCACTCAGAACCAACACAGTTGGTTTGTCAGACTGAAATCATGTTTTTGAAAAAAAAGGGTGTGTACAATTTGGTATTATTGTAAATTTTAATTTCAAATTTTGGTCTTGGAATTTCAGATAAAAAATAATTCAGTGACAATAAATTCAGGTTGTGAAAATTCAGGGAAATGTTCAGGGTACTTGGGACGTCTTTAGCGTCACTCTGGCGATTCAGGCTATTATAGAAACTACTGGGAGAAATGGAAAGATCGGGAACTATGAGGAAATGTGGTGATTGTATTTTCTTCCAAGCTTTGCACCACCACTTGTTATATCAGAGATTTTAGGAGGCTGTTTGTTTGTTTGTTTGTTTGTGAGCACCAGGAAAAGACCAAATGTCCAAGCTGTCCACAATGTTTGTTGTAGTCACGATAGTCAATAGCATTCAGCCCATGTGCCCCCAAACCTGCACATGTGCGCTAAGGACTGAAAAATTAACATGCTCGAAATGCTAAAACATGCAGGTTTACCTTTTTCACCCAGTATTTCTGCGCACTCGGGTTTTGACGTCATATGTTGTTGTCCATGTGCTCCTTCATTGGCATATACTGTGTGTGTATATATATACATATATAAACATATAAATATTAGGTCTATAAAGCAAGAACGGTCAGTCACCTTATGCTCCAGCTTGATTATGTTTACTAGCCGGTGGGAGAGCAGTTGCTTAGTAAGTCTTGACTCAAAGAAGAATACAAACAACTGTTCAGATCTGTTCAAATGTTAAACCACACGTGTTAAATTTCCTTGTTCATTTGTTTACACTTTTTATTTATTATATACTTTTTATATAATAAATATTATTTATTATATTTATAGAAATCATGTGGCCTAATAAGGTGTGCTGTCAAAGATGATAAATTAGTTATATTTTATATATATATAATTATTCATGCCTTTTTATGTTGTTACATGCCCGGACACCTCTAATCCACTCCCCTGGGTTTGTATGTATTTTGTTAGCTCATACAAGCTAAGCGTCGGCTGTTTGAACTGCAGGTCATTGTGGGTTCTGAACAGGTAAGACGAGCGCACTCATACATCTCACAACACGTAGGTACGGGCCGGGCGCCAATCTCTGTAGTGTATGTTTGTGGTGTAGTTTGGATCAGAGCAGGTAGCTTTGTTTTAGCTGTTAGAGAAGGTTAATTGTAGAGCTTTAGAATAGTTTTAGGCTTTGGTTGGTTTTGATTATCTTTCTTCTTTAGCACCAGACTCCCATTAATACCAGCAGCACACATACACAGTGTTTCTCTTCTGTACAATCTGTAAATATTGTTAACACAGTAAATCATTATTGGGAGGCTTTGAATGGTGGATGATCATGTGTTCATGTGGTGAGCATTAACCCAGTTAAAAGCAGTAAGCAGTGGTTTTGGTTGGTCCTCGTTGTTTCGTATTGCACACTTTCACATTGAATGTAATTGAATGTTATTGACCCCATTTTATCCCCGGATCACTTATGGGGTCGTAACAATGTTTAATATGGGAAAAAAAGAAAACAGTTAATCCTAATGAAGAGCAGATGTCAGTTATATGATAGCGAGCAATGCCATGAGTTTAAACTGTTTCATTTGTTTGTTTAATTATGCAGTATTTTTAATGTTAGAAGCGATATAATAAATATACTACAAGAGCCTAATTTAAACCGACATTCATGTGTGCTATTTGTCTCATTACTCCTAGGGTTGCACCAAACGATTAATTTCCTAATCGATTAATCTATTTTAAATAGAGAAAATAATCTATGATTATTTTTTCAATTAGTCAATTAATCAGTCAATTAGTCAATTAATTAATTAATGATTTTTTTTTAGATTACTCTAATATGAGTGTGAGGAATTTTGTTTAGTTATGGATGATTTTTTGCGTGTATATATATATATATATATATATATATATATATATATATATATATATATATATATATATATATATATATATATATAGAGAGAGAGAGAGAGAGAGAGAGAGAGATATGCGGAAAACGCATGGCCATCCTAGACTTGAGGTATTAAAGAGTACCTTAAATGCACGTGATTTATAAATGGTTAAATAAAGTCTACGCTCTGACTCGACTTTTAGAGGCACAAATGACACGTAGCCTACACGCCTCACAAAAAAAAAAAAAATCAGACAGTTTGTGGACTATATATTTTGGCAGAGAGGCATTTAAGAAGCAACCACGTGTGTTTTAAAGCTCCCGCGGTATCGAGTATTTTGCCACACCCACTTTCAAGCGTGTGTTTGTTCCGCCTTTCTGTTAGAACTTCAGCTCAGCTAATCAAAATGAATACAGTTACATGGGAGGGGAGCAGAGTAGGAATAAGATTTTCGAATGGAACAACACTGTATTATCCAAGGTTAATAACACAGTGGGTGGATATGAAAAGGTGGTCTGGGGTTACCTACGGCGACGTTTTTAATTACTCTGTACTCTCGCAAGGTGTAGACGGTTCGGCAATAAAAAAAACTATACAAGTAGTGAAGCGTATCAGTACCTGCATAGTGGGAAGGTCGACCGTGTACTCCTACATAAAGACGGTGAGTTTATATTTCTGAAAGCCGGTTAAACCCAAGTCCAGCCAGCTGCCCGAGCCACTCTGCGTGGGTGTTAGTTACAGCCCAGATAGCCTAGCGCGGTGAACACTGATCAGAAAACAGTTACTTAACTCGCAAACACCCGACGTGTCTGCTTCCACTGAGCTTCATAAGTGAGACATTTCTCTGGATAAGGATGCTCTGGTGCTGGTTCTCCTCCACAGAATGGTAGGAACAGACATACAGAGGTTTGAGTGGATGTTTTAAATTTAGCGCTTTAGTCATAGACGCAGGTCCTCTTCTTTGGAAGGCGGCTTTACAAAACTGTTATTGAAGCCAAGTTTTCCTCTTCTTCCAGTTATTGTGACTTCCTCTAACTGAACACATTATGCTAGTCATTTTATATGTTTGTCGTTTTACTTGTAATTAGTATCAACGTATTCGCGGGCGCACCGGAAGTTCTAGCACAAAGTAAACCAAGATGCAGTGTTTTCATGGAAAATAGTGTGAATAGCAGTTGCTTGTGCATAGCACATTGCAAAGCTGACAGAGCACCTGACTGTTGTGTTTCTCTGTGAAATACTCCCACAACTATAGAGGCACACGGATAAATCTATGCTTTCAGTAGGCGTGGCCTTCATAACGTATTTCGTAATCGATTACGCCGATTACGTCGACACATTGCCCCAGCCTATGTACAGCCTATAGTTGATTTTTAATTCCTCAAATGTGTTTCCATAATTCTGTTGAATTTGACCTTGTTCATGTGGTTGAAATTATCATTAAAAGTCATGCCAGTATATTTTCTGATCGCTAGATATGAGAATGTTAAATTCGACTGACTAAATCATTCACCTACATTCAACCTTTTCCCGTCATTACCCTTCACTTTTCATGTGATATTTAATCCGACGCGTTTTCACCCACATTAACACTCTGAGGCAGTAAAACAGGACGGTGGAGATTGTGTATATTGTGCAAATGAAAGTACTTGTTTAGCGAAGTAGATCAATGTAATGTTATTATGCTATATATACTTATAATAAACTGTTATTCTATAACAGATTCTGTCCTAATTTAATTCCCAAGTAAAGCTATCAAGGTGACTAAACAGAGGATTTCAGAGTTCTTCAGGTGGCAGAAGAGCATCATTTAGATTTGGAAACTTACATGTGAAGCTGGCAAGTAAGAACTACCTTTCATGTTTTGTTTGAAATAAGTTAAACACAGTAAGAAATATCATAAATTATGATAAAATAGAACTACAGAAATCGTTCCCTGTGTCATTTTATAACATTAAATCAAACTGTATTTTTCTGTGCTTATCATCTAACAACCCACAAAAAAGTTGAACATTGACATGTATATCGTGTCACGTCTATTGGATACAAAAACAGATTTTCTGACTTACATAAAGTGTGTCGTACGACTTTTCGAAAAACACAAACGGCTCCTGAAGTGTTATAGGACTTGAGCCTTCATCGTCTGCCAGGAGATTTGCTGCGTCTCCAACTCCAGTTCCAAATGAGTAGAAAAGACCTTAGACATAAAATTGAACATGATTACCATAATTAGCCAGACAGATGTTCTCAGCTAAAAGCTGTGTAAATTATTTTTAACATTTAAAAGCATTTTTCTTGTACTACTGTTAAAAAGGTAAGTCAAATTATGAATATAGTTAAAGTTAAAGACAAACACATTCTAAATAAACTAATAACACACACACAGTTGTACTTTTTATGTCTTTTAAAGCACCTTCCTACAGTTTCATACCTACTATGAAGATATTGTAGAACAATTATATAATGGCATCTCTAAGAAGTTACTCTATAGTGTTTTAAAACTGAATGTCTATGTACCTTGCTGTATATTGTGCATTATATTTATAGGAAAATAGATATGCTACAGTAATGTACTCAGCATGGTGGGTCTGTCTATGTTAAAATAGTTATTTTGTACACATGAGGTCGCCACTGAGCTGCAGGTTTTAGGTGTGGCACTGTTTATGCGCGGGGGAGGCGACTATGTAAAAATACCAGTCTGGAGTCATACTGTCACACTACCCTGTAGTGTGGGTAGTGACCGTTAAAAGGCTGTGGGATTCTTCCACAAAGCTATTTTGGCCCAAGGAGTATGACAACAGACAAGGTATAGCACATCCAGTGCAAGAGTATTTAATGTGCTCGGTGAAAAAATGAAAATTTAAAGAAAAATGCAAAAATAACCAAAAAATAAAGATACTTACAAAATGGACATGAGAGGGTGTTGTGTGTGTGTGTGTGTGTGTGTGTGTGTGTGTGTGTGTGTGTGTTTTTTTTTTTTTTTTTTTTTTTTTTTTAAACAGCTCAAAACTGTTACTCCTGGCAAAAAAAAAAAAAAAACACTCTTAAATGAAACAACAATACCGTCTGTGATCTACCCTATCACAGCCACTCACTCTTTTTTTCGCCAAGAAAGACTAGCTCCTTTTTTATATCCTGCGCCTAGCAGTACCTGCAGGAGACCAAACCATTCTACGGTTGAGGGGAAGGCAAATACAAATGAATTATTATTTCCCGTGTATATCTACAGTATATACAAACACAACAAAGAGATACAACACAATCATCAACATAATACATGGCAAAGATGAGGAAATGACATTTCAAATGAGAAAAAAAGAAAGAAAATATTAAAGATATAAAATCCCCCCCCTTGAAATGGACCAGCCCACAAGCTCCCCTTTGGGCATGCCCCAACATGTCCTGGGGCCTATAAAAACCCAGGCAAAGACACTAGGACTCTTTTCACTCCCCGAATCCAGATAGATGTCAGATGTAAGTATGAATGACTTAAACGTGTACCTGTGCCTGCTTAGCCAAACATGTCCTGAAATAATATAATAGAAACTCTTTTTATTTGTAAAATGACCAGACTAGCATGCAATTGAAACTGGGCTGTTTACTGAGTAGGGAACACTAAGAACCAAAACAGCAAATCACATATTAAGCCTTTCATTTTCAACCTGATGTGATACATGAATTGTGAGGATACTGCATGGACTTCCATTCATTTAATGGAAACTTACCTTAACCTTAACCATATTCCTAACTTTAACCATATCTTTAACTTAAATTGTGGGCACCAGCCTGTACTATGAACATGGTCCCCACAATATAGCATAAACCTAAACCAAACACACACACACACACACTTGAACAATTAAGCATAATCATTTAGCTTAGAGTTCATATCTTTAAGCAGTTGGAGAAATCTGAGTACTATGATCTAAATTGTATCTTAGCATTCAAAAGCATGTCGACATAATCACTATAAATAAGCATGAAAGTAAATGTGTTGAGACCTACAAATAAAGGAGTAAGTGTAGGAACACAACTGACTCAGACTAATAATACATTTTACATTTAGTGTCAGTGGAAAATACCCATTGGAGATTCTCTTAGCTCTGATTTTGGATTGACCTGACAAATTCCCCCATAATGCATACATTTGTGTGAGAGACAGGTGAGTCTGTGTGAAAGCACAGTTACCTGTTTGTCCATTGATTGTTCCACCTCTGAGAGAAATATTAGCTTAGTTGGTTTAATTAAAATTAGCCTATATCGTTTACATATTTACTTTAAAAACAGTTGGAAGCACTTTTGTAAAATCAGAATGCAGTAATTAAAGTTATTAGAATTGCATTCTGTGGTTCCAGTGTTGCACAGACGTACCGTTTAACAGCACCAGCAGAGACACACACAGTGTAATCAGAAAGCCCATCATAATGAGCTGCTCCTAACCTGCCTGAGAAATTACAAAACAAACATGTCAAAGTTTGTTGTTTAATACGGAGTACTGTTTTTTTTTGCCATAAGCAGCTTATCAGCAGCAGAATTAAATATGATTTTATTTCTTACCTGAGAGGCCACTGCAGGATCTCTGTCTCTCTCTCTCTCACTGTGGCTGTGGATACTGCACTGTGGCTGCTGGACTTGTACCTGCAGGTTCTTCTTCATCTGCATCATATTTATACCTTTAGTATGGTATGAGGGTGGATGATGTCTAAGCTTAATTCTTAGACCTTATTATTAAGCAATTATACTGAAAAATCTGGGCCATCAGTTTTCTTGTACAGATGCCAAAGTTGGCGCTTGTTTGTGATCTATCTTTGATAACTATTTTGGAAATGTGTTTTCATTATCTTTCTGTGAATGTGCTTTCTGTGCTTTTTATATATTTAAGCTCACAAAGTAATTAAGATTCAGTTCTCAACTGATCTTTATTCAAACTTTTTTCAATCTTTAGGGTCAAATATCATGTGTTACTTTGATCTTCAAAATGTTAAACATATAAACATAGCAGAGCTGTTAAACTGCTTTCCAGTCCTGTGACACAACTATTAACTATTATGTTCTCTACAAGTAAATAAAATAATTATTTGTTTGTGTGAACCACATTTGTATAATTTTTATTGCATATAATCTTGCTTTAGCAGTCACATGGCCTGTAACTCCCAAAATTTAAGAAACGTATTATATTAATATAATATAATAATTAATATTCTATTGTTTTCAATAGAGCCGCAACAGGAATTGTGCCACTGCAACCAGCCACATCCTGCAGACCGCTCTGTCAATAATATTCACACCTTTTGCAGAATAGGAATCTGAAATCATTCTGAATCTAAATATTTTTTCTTAAATATTTGTACCACAGTTGATGGCACCCATAAAATGACCAGTAAAAACTTCTTGTGTGCGTATACCAAAGCACAAAGAGAAGTGAATCACTGAGAAACATCTAAGTTGAAGCTGGGCTAATGTTTTTAGCCCAGCTGTCAGATGATCATGGTATTACTTCATTTGAGGGTTTCTTATAGACAAGGAAGCAAAGAGCTTTAGCTGCTTCATGGAGTGCAGCCCATATGAAACCTTTGGATCATTGTAGTATAGCAAACCATCATGAACACTGCACCTTTTGTCTTCGTCTCCTAGTACTCATCACCAGGCACACTTTCAAGGTCACATAGTAATTTGCTGTCCATTTACACTGCAGGTGTCGTTAATGTACCATGCTGCCAATGACAGCAAAGTCAGGCAGTATATCCATTTTTATCATCTTTGCTGGGCAGTGGGTTTAGGACAAATTATCGGCCACTTTGTTCTGTGCTTCCGGTTTGTGGACGACACTAAAGTCAAAATCTTGTAGCCATAAAGACCTTCAACATTTGGCCTCAATAATTTAAGTGCCCAAATGACAGCTAAACACTCCTTCTGGAATGGAGTATGGCTTGTCAACTTTGTGCAGGGCACAACTCGCGCAAGGAACTGCCACGCCAAGACCAGCATCAGATGCATCTGTGTGAATGAAAAAAGGTTGCCAAAATCAGGGAACTTCAATATGGGTGACCAAAGTTAAACACCTTTTCACAGACCTCACAAACCTTTGACACTTTTTGTCCCAAACGGATGAAGAATCGTGTTTTGTGAGCACGAACAGAGGCTCAGCAAGGCATGGCGGGCATAGTCTTTAATGAAAAGATAATAGTAGCTTGTAAGGAACTGCCTGACATGTTTCACTGTGCTTGGAGTTTTAAACTCATTTACTTTGTCCAGCTCTGGCAAGATGCCTGAAGGGGTAACAGGGTATCTAAAGAAGGGAGTTATTTTAGTCAAAACTGAGATTTTACACATAGTAGTGTGTCTAAATCTGTGCATGTCACCATTATGATTTATTTTTTTTTATTTTTTGTTAATCAAAGTAACTTTGGTACTTTTACAAATAGTTTGTTGAAGTTTGTTTTTATTATTTATTATTTTCACTTATAAACACATTATTTTCACTTATAGTGTACTCCACATACTGGCACTCAAAGATTTCAAAGATTAAAAGAAAAGACAAAAAATATGAAATGAATACTCTTTAATATGTATACCTAAACTAACCATATTTAACTAGTGTATGATCTGAATGCGTATTGTTAATGCTGATAAATTGATAGCAGTCTGTCAGGTAGAATCTGAACCAGGACAGAACCTGTCCTTTAATACCAACTAGATTTGGTGTTTTCTATTGTAGAGTATCTGTGCTATGGTTTAACGTTAAATGGAGTACTGTAATGTTAAATGTAAACTGTATTTGGTTCCTCTCTCAACACATGGCTGTAATGAAAAAGTTTTATTATTATTATTATTATTAGTAGTAGTAGTAATAGTAGTTTTATTTTAGTTTTACATTGAAAAAAAGCGATAAGTGATAAGTGAGTGTATATGAAAGGATTGTAACAAAGTTGTGCACTTTCTAGTAGTTTGACTGTAGTTGATAGCTGACAGCAAACATGCAACTTTAGCGTCATTTCTAGGTGAAAAGTGTGAATGCATCATAATAATATATCATATTACTATATATATATATAGTAATTAATCACAGTACAATTCGTTGACTCGATCCATGGTGAAGCAAGCTACAGATGTGTTCATCGTGCCTTTCCCAACCAATGAGAATGTAGAAGAATAGCAGGAACAATGTGATTGGTCGTAATCCGTTAATGCTTTTTGATTGCCTGATCACTTACAGCAGCATTGTTTGCGGTACATTCCGAGCACAAGAGCATAAAAAGATTTGCGAGTGCGTGGGAGGCATTTGAGTGCGCACGCCCGCTCCAGTAAACAGAAAGAGTACGTGCAAAAGCAGGATATATCTGAGCGCGCGTGAGCAGTTCTGTAGTGGAGCAAAGCGAATCTGAGCGAGAGCAGAGTAAATATGAGAGAGCACATTTATATTTTGCATGAGAACAAAGAAAATCTGTGAGTGAATCAGGCTCTCGCACTTAAAAAGTGTGCTCTTGCTTTTTGGCAGTAAAATAACACCATGCATTTTGTCCATGGTACAAGCGGCTTGACACCATGGAGGAAGCGACTGCTTTCCAAAAATAACATGGATATATACTGATATAACCAATGTTGAATTGTTCAGAAAGAACACACAGCACTACATACGGTGTAAAACAGAGGAAAAAAAAATCTTAGTTCATCACAATATCCTACAGAATGATGTCAGGGTGGCTGTTCAGCAGCTAAAGCTCAGTAGAAGTTGGGTGATGCAGCAGGACCATGTAAAAATCTACTACAGATTGATTAAAAAAAAAAGAAAATCCGCCAGTTGGAGTGGCCCAGTGAAAGTCCAGACCTGAATTCAGTAAAGATGCTGTGAAATATCTTCAAGAGAGCTGTTCACACCAGACATCCTAAGAATATGGCTGAGCTGAAGCAGACCTGTAAGGAAGAATGGTCCAAAATTCCTTGTGAATGTTGTGCAGGCCTGATCAACAGCTACCAGAAACACTTGTTGGAGGTTATTGCTGCCAAAGGAGGTTCAAGCAGTTGTTAAATCCAAGGGTTCACTCACTTTTTCCACCAGCACTGTGAATGTTTAATGGAAGTGCCCAATAAACACATGAAACATCATAATTGTTTGTGTGACATTAGGTATCTGCTGAGAGTATGCCCTCTGACATCCATTGTTTCGTTTCATCTTCTCCTACTTGTTTTCATTGTAAAACTCCTAAAAACCTGCTAGCTGTTACCCCTACCTGTGCCTGCATGCCCATGGTCCCATCTAGCCATGGATTTTATCACAGATGTTCTGCCCTCTTATCAAGTTCGTCTAACCGGTCTAACCCACTTTCAGTGCTTTTTAGGTGTCACCAACCCCCACTGGGTTCCAAGCAGTGGATGAGTAGATGGCTCATAGTGAACATGAGTGGAAGAATACACAACATTGTGTGTCTCTTAGTTTTGGATTTCAGGTTTGCTGTGGGAGTGTAAAAAACTCCAACTGAAGTTCATGGGCCTGTAGAAAATCAATAATGCACTATGAGGTTGCATAAAAATGATCTCTCCTCAATCATGTCATACCAGGCCAGCTAGACGAGGGATCGGCAGACACTGTATCCCCGCCACAGGTTGATGTGTAGAGTTCACCAGTTTACACTGTGCGATGGTTACTGGACTCCACATGAATCGGGATGTCCTTCAGTATCTGGTGGATTGGGAGCGCTACGGTCCAGAGGAGCATAACTGGGTGGCTGTTGGGGACATTTTGAATCTGGGGTTGATCAGGGATTTTTATTAACTGCACCCTGACAAGCAAGCCTCATGCCCCTGGGGTCGTCCCAGGCACTGCTCGCCCAGGCATTCAGCCAACCACAAACCCAGTTCTTCACACGAGTCGCCCTCGTTCCTTAAGCTCTTCAGCCAGTCAAGTTCCATCAGGAGTATTAACTTCACCTGGTGTTAATCAGACGTATATTCCCTGTTTCCTCACATCTTTGCAGGGTTTTGTGCTTGTTGGTTTAGTTGCAATTCTGAGCGTTATCTGTTTGACTACCTGTTTTTGGCCTGTGCTTTGTTTTTAGACTTGTGTTTTTGATCTTCCCTGCCTTCCCTTTTGGTTTTGACCCTGCCTGCCTTTCGACTATACCTCTGGTATGACCTATTAAAGACCCTTTCTTATGCTTATCTTCCATATATGACGATTCTGCCAATCGGGCCCAACAGTTTCAGAGGCAAAAGTTAATATAAATATTAGCTAACCCAAAGCCTCCTAGTCTGTTACCATAACACATTATACATAAGATGTTTTATTACAGTATGTATGGTCTTCATTGCTATCCATTGCTCTCATCACTGACCTCGTGTTTAAAGCTGGCCCCACCTGCCATCCCCCTGGTTCCTACGCCAATGTTTCCATCTATAAGAATTATTGCCAAGAGGCATTACTATAACAAAGAAATAATCTATCAAAAATATATATAGCAGAAATTTGAAAAGACAAGGTTAAAGACAAGGTTTCACAAGGTTAGCATTGGATGTAGATCTGATGCTCTGCCTTTACCTCACTCGCTTATATGCTTCATAAATTATGATTCCGATTTAAGCTAACCAATAACATTTGAGCTATATTTTCCCAACAAGGTTACCATTTACTTTTTTTACCGGCTAGCTAACATGAACAGTTACATTAGCCAGCCAAACTGGAACTGTCCAGTCTGGCTTGGACTTTCTCCTAGGTTTAGAAGAGAGAATGCATCTCATAAGAAGTTTTTGTTTTTTCAAATAATAGTGATGAGTTTCATTTCAACATTTGTTCTTCTGAATTATAAGCTAAGCAAAGAAGTGTAGTCCAAAGCTGAGGTCATGCCACCCACCAAAGCAGATCTGTATAAAGAAACTGTGGCATTGTGCGTGTACATGTATCTGTTTTTTGTTTGTTTCTTCATTTATTAATTTAATTAGTTAATTATGGCTGACGGTCCATTAATCGGTGCTTTAATCTTGTCATAGTACAAGTCTGGATTTAAACATTCAGAACATTTCACTGTAACCACAAATTAAGCTGGAGGAGGTTTACCGTCTATCTATAGTTGTTTGCGTGTATGTGGGCGTCTCTGCTTAAACAACATGTTTTGTTAGTACACAAAAGGGAACACACCGTCCTACAGCACATTACTGCAGTACTGATAATCTTGATTACGTGCTTTTGAGTTCTTTGTTCTTTTGGTTTCACTTGGTTTGTATTTGCTATGTGTGATATATAGTGATTCACACAAGACTTTAAATTCAGTTTAAAATGCTGGAGAATCTTTGGAGTGTTGTGCTTGATTATCATCAGTATCAATCATACTGTGTGTTTAGATTGTAAGGTTGCTGTTTTTGGTAAATGTGATTTTAGTTTTGATTCATGACGAAGTATTTACACAGTAAAGATGTCAAACTATGTATTATGTATTATGTATTGCTTATGTATTGCTCTGTATCTAATTAGAGCTTTTATTTGCTATTTTATTGTGTCTACAGAAATATTTATTATTAAAAATTTAATAATAATTAAATAAAATTAAAGAAAACACTTTAGTGCAGAACAGTGTTTAAAATGTATTATTTTTTTAATTTAGCAGCAAATAAAAAGTTAACTAGCATGTAAAGCTGAAACAACATGTAACACAAATTAGTAAAGAATATTATTTTACAGAGGGTGAAGTCTTTGAGGAAAATTTACACAGGATTCAGTTTTAATGTCTTGTAATGGACAATGTTTTTATAGTTTGGTTAATGTGAGGTCAGGTGTTCTCAGTAAGATTTAAAAAGATTTAAAGTTTGGGAAGTAAGCTCTTCTCTTTGTTTTTTTTTTTTTGTTTTTATTTTTAAAGAGACTTTTGGGCCTACTTGTCTATGGTGTACCCCGTCTTTTCCTGATGACCCAGGGATTGATTCCAACCCCACCGTGATTCCGAGTAGCGGGATAAAGTTAAAGATAATGGATGGATAAATGGGAGGAGGAACTTTTGGGCTTTTTGAAAAAAACTGTTATTACCCAATAGGTACCATTTTAGTGTCTTTTGTTAATTCATATTGACATAGAGCGATAATAAAGTTCACACCTAACTTGTTTAGTGCTGACTAACAAAATATGGCACGTGAAAACTTCCGTTTTATTCAAGGCAGTTTTATTTACTAACCCAGTGACCTAGTTATGCCTGTAGTTTCAAATATGTGTCTATAGCAAGTAATTACATGATGAAGTGTGTACCCTTTCTGTGGGGACTTCATGTTCTCTCTGTGTCTGTGTAGGTTTCTTCCCATAGCCTAAAGACATGTGTCAGCTCTTTGATGGACTAGTGGCCCACCCAGTGTGTTTCCTGTAAACCAGCCCAGTGAGAACTTGGATAGCCTTCAGCACCCTCTCATAACTCAGGAGGCTTAGATGTTCAGTAAGGATGTAAGAATTAAGAATCATCCTGAAACTTTCATACCGTGATTCCAAAAGTATGATTAGGGTAATTAAAAAAAAAAAAAGAGGAATATTTATTTGGAATGGTGGAACGAGCTAACGAAAAGAGAGCACAAGAGCCAGAGCCCTGGACGATCATCTGAAGAAATCCTGCAAAGATAAATGGTCTCAAATGCATTGCTCTGTACTCTGTATATGAGAAGACTGACTGTTGTTTATACAGCGAGGTTGTATAAAGTGTTAATGTTAATTACAGAGGTGCCGATAACTGTAACATTGTTTTATTAAAAATAATTATTTCTTGATGAGAAAAGATTTTTTTAATCTCAGAATGAATTCTCTTTAAAAGGAGTGCCAATCACTAAGGAGGGACTGTGTGTGATAGTCTAAGTGAGAACTTTTGATAAGTGTAATTAGGGGGTCAGCTTACATGGATATAATTTATGTTTGGGGGGGAGGGGAGAGGTGTTCTAATGTGAAAACCGGTTAATCAGGAAGGCTTACATAGTTACTGTAGTGAGGATAAATTACAGTCAGTCATGTGAGAGAGGAGTGACCGGCTGAACACTGAATTGAAGCGAGGGTGGAAAGTTTTATTGGGTTCATAATGCAGTCATTTTAGCTTAGACTACCTGCTGATCATGACCAGAGCCACAGATTGCAGCATCATATAACTCTGATGTACTTACATTGTTGTATTTACCAGGTGTTCTTTGTGGACAAAATAATTTGGACACCTGACCATCACATTCCTATTATTTCTATAATTCTTAATTCCTTTTTTCTTATTGTTCCTATTATTGTTATTATTATTGTTATTATTGTTACTGACTGTATTTATAGTGTTAATGGTCTAGAGTACCAATTTCAGAGTTATAGATTGGTTGTTTTTGTTATTTAGTGGGTCAAGTATATCACATGATTCAGAGAAGGCCCCAATGGTTTTGTCTTAATTAGTCAATAGAGGGCGCTATAAAACTCAGGGTTGACTGGCTTTACATCCGCTACTCATCACAGATTATGTCCAAATATTTTTGGTGTGGGGTAATGAAATTGTGTTTTTCTTCTATTGTACAAAGTTTACTCCAGCCAGTTAGCAAACTAGTCTCTCGATTTTCATGATGTGGTCTCAAAACTGATCTGAAAGGAATAATTGTCATAAAATGTTCATTTTTTTTCTAAACATGTGGCTGCACCACATAAAGGAATTAGTTCTACACACAGAAGAATAAGTGCAACACAGGAAAGAATTAGTGCAACACAGGAAAGAATTAGTGCAACACAGGAAAGAATAAGTGCAACACATGAAAGAATAAGAAGTGCAACACATAGAAGAACAAGTGCAACACAGACGAACAAGTGCAACACAGACGAACAAGTGCAACACAGACGAACAAGTGCAACACAGAAGAACAAGTGCAACACATAGACGAATAAGTGCAACACACAGACGAATAAGTGCAACACAGATGAATAAGTGCAACACAGACGAATAAGTGCAATACATAGACGAATAAGTGCAACACATAGAAGAATAAGTGCAACACATAGAAGAATAAGTGCAACACATAAAAGAATGAGTGCAATACATAGAGGAATGAGTGCAACACAAAAGAATAAGTGCAACACATAGAGGAATAAGTGCAACACATAGAAGAACAAGTGCAACACATAGAAGAACAAGTGCAACACATAAAATAATAAGTGCAACACATAAAATAATAAGTGCAACACATAAAAGAATGAGTGCAATACATAGAGGAATGAGTGCAACACAAAAGAATAAGTGCAACACATAGAGGAATAAGTGCAACACATAGAAGAACAAGTGCAACACATAAAATAATAAGTGCAACACATAAAATAATAAGTGCAACACATCGAAGAATAAGTGCAACACATCGAAGAATAAGTGCAACACAGAAGAATAAGTGCAACACATAGAAGAATAAGTGCAACACAGAAGAATAAGTGCAACACAGAAGAATAAGTGCAACACATAAAATAATAAGTGCAATACATAGAAGAATAAGTGCAAGACAAAAGAATAAGTGCAACACATAAAAGAATAAGTGCAACACAAGAATTAGTGCAACACATAAGAATTAGTGCAACACATAGAAGAATAAGTGCAACACATAGAAGAATAAGTGCAACACATAGAAGAATAAGTGCAACACATAGAAGAATAAGTGCAACACATAGAAGAATAAGTGCAACACATAAAAGAATAAGTGCAACACATAAAAGAATAAGTGCAACACAGAAGAATAAGTGCAACACATAGAAGAATAAGTGCAACACATAAAAGAATACGTGCAACACATAAAAGAATAAGTGCAACACAGAAGAATAAGTGCAACACAGAAGAATAAGTGCAACACATAAAAGAATAAGTGCAACACAGAAGAATAAGTGCAACACACAGAAGAATAAGAGCAACACATAAAAGAATACGTGCAACACATAAAAGAATAAGTGCAACACATAGAAGAATAAGTGCAACACATAAAAGAATAAGTGCAACACATAAAAGAATAAGTGCAACACATAGAAGAATAAGTGCAACACATAGAAGAATAAGTGCAACACATAGAAGAATAAGTGCAACACATAGAAGAATAAGTGCAACACATAGAAGTGCTAACTGTTCTTTCAGGACAATACAATAATATCACTCTAATTTACAAAACATTGCAGCATAAATAATCCTGATACCTCATCACAGAGGAAATGTACATTATTTGATTAGAATAATCCTGCAGTCAGTGTACAGAGAATATATCATTGCCATATTTTAATCTAGTTATGCGCAGTCACTCTGGAACATCCTGACAGACTTTCAAAAACAGTACTTGTTGTATTAACCATTGCCAACAATGCCATTTAATGTGTTAAATGATAATTATTACTACAATACATGGTGGTGACGTTTTGGACTACATATTAGAAATCGCAATTTTATAAAACTGTGAATTTTACTTGTGACTTCAAGTCTTTTCTAAGGACTGTATGTGCAATGACTCTTACCGACAAGTGTATAGTAGCTTGTAGCCTATTTGAAGAGTTTAAAACTAGTGCTATGATTGGTCGAAGTCTTCTTTCCCCAACAGGTTGCTGCCCAATGTGGTTACACCCATAGACAAGTTGCGTAGTGCGTGAATGCACAGACAGTTCAACTCAAAGCTATCAATGGCTTTTCACGCATTTTGTGACAAATCCTAGCAACGTAGTTTAAGCGTAGTAGTGTCTTAATACAAATCTGCTAAATCTGCAAAATGCACGAAGATTAGCAGGTCTGCTAATATCTCTAAAGCTTTTTATGTACATCACTATGTGCTCTCCCTCTTAACGCCCTACTTTCTGTTTATTTTGAAGTGAGGTTATGGACATCTTTAGCCTGCAGAAAATCAACAGATTTTTTTGTGATGTGTAAAGTGTATTTTTGTGATGTTAGTTCGTTAGTTTTAACTGTGGCTTTGGGTGCACTGTATAGTGTTTGGATCCACTTAATAAATTATTCTCCAAAACTAAATTTGTGCAATGTGGCATATAAAAAAAAATTCTATTTTCTTTCTCAAAGGTCTTCTAAGGCTATGACTATGGCAGTTTCTATTTCATGTAATGAAGTGTAGTGTATCAGTTTATGAAGTCTGCACATATTAGTGGTTGAGTGTCTTCCTTTAGTAAAGCCAGTTTAATCTGGATGGACTAGTGATTGAATAATAGTTTCTAATCTGATTGCTAATATTTTGCTAATGATTTTTGTACCTGTGTTGATAAGTGATAGTAGGCTTTAAATTAAGTGAAATTATTGCAGTGTTCATTTCTGTAGATAATTTCATATGTTTTACTTTTTCTGTCATTCTATTAAAACTTGGGGCTAGTATTAGCCAGAAATGCTTATAAAACTCAGCGGGAAATCCACCAGGTCCTGGTGCTTTATTATTGGACATCAGGTTGAGGGTATTATAGAGATTTTCTGGTTTTATTGGTTTGGCTACAGGATTTTTTGTTCTTTATTGTTCTTTATCTTTATAAGATTGGCAAGTGATTTCCCAGATTTATTAATCCAAAAACTTTGATAAAACCCATAAGAACAATAACTATCTAACACAGGTGTGTTGCAATCTGGGTTACAGCGAAACGTCTTTTGAGGTGAATGTTTATAAATATAAACAGCCCCTCATGATGTGATGCTTTATGCCCCTTTAACTCAGTCACAAACTTCACAAACACCACACAAGCTTTGCATAACGGCATCAAACACAATAGGCTTGAGGCCCTGAGTTTATGTAAGCGCAGTCACTCAGTACAGCAGCAATTTATACTCCGGGTCTTTTTCATTTACACTTACCCGCATCACCCTGAGTGCTCTTTACAGTAATGCAAGGGAGTAGATTTGCTCTTGACATTGGTGGGGACCTATGTATCTGCGAAACGCCCCCCAACCCCCCACCTTCTTCTTTTTTTGCTACCATCATCACTCTCTTTTTTTACACTCATGTGTCACCCACATTGCACCTTGCACAGTGAGTCTCATATGACTGGAAAGTCTTCCTTCCAGTTTTGGCCCTGCTAACAATCAAACATAGCTACAGAGTCTCACATGACAGCAGCCCAGCCCAGCTGTTTATTTATTTTTTGTGAGCTACAGCAGCAATGAAACGCTGAATATCTGAGCTGTCGACAATGTGTGCAGCCCATAGCATTCATCCCCCCCTAAAAAACTTGAGCGCTAAATATTGTCTACATCGAAGAGACAATTTAAACGTGTATGATGACAGCACGTGCAGTTCTTCTTTCTGTGCTGACGAGTTTCACATTTACATTTAGGAGTGAAAAATTTACATGCGTGAAATGTTAATCTGTGCAGCTTTACTTTTTAAAGCCTGTGTTTTTTTGTATTGACACTAATGTGTGCTCCTCCATCGGCATATATATATATATATATATATATATATATATATATATATATATATATATATATATACACACACACACAAACTCCTGATAAAAAAACATCCCTCCCAATGAGCTTAGAGGTGTTTTGTTATTGGTTAGATGCAAGTTTGATTACATCTGCGCTTGTTTGCTTATCCTGAGTACCCGGATGTTACTCTGAATTTTCATGGAAGAACCGCACTTTAAATTTGCCATTTGGTAATATCAGCAAAGTTTCAGCCATTATTGTGAATCGTGAAGTTGCTTTGTAATGCCTTGCGTACGATTTTGTGTACCAATTAAAAATTTGTATTATGGATGAACATAATTTAGGTGGAATAGCAGGGACGCTATATACCATACACCATAAATGTGATAATATTGGTTATGCAAGAGTTTATTGAAAAATGGTACCAAATGTTATCATAAGTAAGAACAAAGACACCTTAGAATTGAATTCACATTTGGAAAGACAACAGCTTAAAGAATTTTCAGAATGTAGAATTACAGTGCAAAATACAGTACACATTGCACATTAATCAAAACCTCACATTTATAACGCAACTACGTAAGTATCAAATCATTCAGATGAATCTAAAATTAAAAAGAGATTAATTAGATGAATTATTGTGTAAAATCTGTCCTTAAAAATTCTCCTTTCAGATCACATTCGGAGAAGCATCAATATCTCTGGAAAGTTACACACCTGTAAATAGAAAATGAGAAATTAGTTTTTATAAATGTATGTGATTCCTAATGAGTTACATCTGCTTCTATATTACACCACCATATGTCTGTAGTTGAGAGGGTCAGGAAAACATATCGAACTGAATGCTGGGGGCTAACAACATTACAATTTATGAAAATACCTCTGCACATGACTGAGTTTGTTTTGTGGTAGTGTGGAAAAAATAGAAACAGTCTACCTAATGTGCACACCTTAATTGCTATTTACTGACTATTTTGAGCAGTAAAAGTATTAATTCTTTTTAATTTTGAAATGTTTAAAAGAATTGCAAATTACTTAATTTACTTTAATTTCTAGTTAATAAATAATACATCCTTTGATATTTAGTTTTGTTTGTTTTATTCAATATGTCCATGCGGTACCAAATAGCTATACCTTAGTTTGTACAATTACTCAGTTAATACTTAGAAACTGTAGGCCATTTCAGTATTATTGCTTAAAACAATCTAGTGGATTGGTTTTTTCTGACATTTAGCAGTATTAAGGTACTGTAAAAAAACATTACAATAACGCATAATACCATCATTTGAGTAAGTTAGCTTGTGTATTTTTAAAAGAGGCTTTTTCAAAAAAAAATTTTCAACTCATGCTTAATGTAATTTAATACAGTTTGCTTGACATTTTTTTGACTATGAATCCAATAACATTTAAGCAACTTTAAAAAACTTTTGTTTGTGTTGTAATGCTCATTGCAAAAAGTAAATAAATACATATTGTAAAATAAAATTAAAATAACAATCATTTAATAATAAAAAATAGATAATAAATTAAAATCAAATAATATTTGGGGTAGTCAGTTAATATGTTAACTGTATGAATGTATGAAAAGCATTACTACTACTATTACTTTAGTACTACTGGTCATTATTATAAAAGATGAATTAGACCTACAAAATAATCCCATCCTAAATGTGTCTTAAATTATGCTTTTGAGAGATTAAATCAATAAAATTACATGCGACTCAAAATCAATCTGAAGAAACCAGATCATGAAACATCAAGAACGTGAGCTGTTATCAGTGCAAGTGTTCACCTGCATTTTCAGTAGTCCAAATAAAAGGCCCCACAGAGATGGAGGTACTGTCATGAATGTTCACAGACCGACCAACTCTGCGATGGTGTCCAGGGAAACAATGCTGCAAAACACAGAAGATAAACATTGACGCTGGCATAAATGTATGAAACAATTACTTTTCCATAAAGTCTTTATAGCATTACTAGTGCAAACTTTGCATGACTGTATAAATGAAATAATAAAGGTTTTAAAGTGGTCCATCTTCAACTTAATTTAATATACACACAGTTATAAAGTATAGTTCAGGGGAGATCACACAAAATATCATTGCGACTGATTACATGTTCTGCATGATGTACTGCACAACTATTCAAATCTTTTTACATGATCTGTTTGTATCAACTAACGACTCATACAAATAAGTGTGAGAGTCTAAAAAGTATGTTCTTATTACAACAGCAGCAGATACAACAGCTGGACTGTGAAACAACACATTTAGAAGAGCTGTCCACCATCAAAATAACATGGTTTCAACCCTCAGGATCAAATGTGTAAATGTGAAATTTTAATGCCATAGCTTAATAGTGATAGGAAGTATTTGAGGTTTTAATATTCAGAGGCACTGATCAGCATCCAGTCAAAACAACAACCCTCATATCCTGTGCACTGGCAGTCACTGCAGTAAAATGTTATAATTATAATATAGCATTTTACTGGTAAAGTTACAGCTCAAAACATCTGGCCAGTAACAAAGCAAACTTTACCACTAAACCACACATAAAAGGTAAACAAAAACAAATCCTGTTGTACTTTGTAGTTTTTTTGTAAAAAAAAAAAACATCAATGTTGCCAAAGTTCACTGAAATTATACATGGAGTTTGTTATGTTTCCCTCTTTAGTTATGTTTGTTATGTAACTTTAGGTAGTAGAGGAAGTAACATGTGGACATATCAACATGAATGGAAGGTATCACAACAATAGCTGTAGTTCATGGCTTTGTTGTAAATGCCTCACTGGCACGTAACACAGTTAGACACACTCAAGCTTTTAAGTTTAGCAACAAAGTATAAGTATACATAATACAAACATTATTGGTGCAAAAAGCTAAGCTTTTAAGTAACTACATTTCACACATAAGCAACTTAATTTTAATGATAAATATTTAAAAGAAAACTTGAAAAATGTTGGAATTGGCAGTGGCTTAAGTCTTGTTACAACCAAATCCTGGAATAAGTGATTGCAAGAAAATAAGTAAATATAACTTGATCATTCAAGTACAGATAACATCAGTGCTTTCAACAAACAATCATTATGCCCTCTAGCAAAAACAGTGAAGCTCACATCTCTACCATATATATATACATATATATATATATATATATATGTTCCTGTTTTCCTTCCATTTTTCAAGACTACTCTGTATTTAGCCTGGGACTGTCCACTTGGGGATAAAAGGCCAAGGGCTAAAAGTCAAGTCAAGTGTTTTCATTGTCATTCCTCAATATAGCTGGTATACACTGAAATGAAAGGTTATTCTTCAGTCCTCATGGTGCCACACACATAGTGCATCAGCACAATGACAGGACTACACAGAGTGTAGATAAACAGCAACGCTATACAGTGCAGAATTGTGCAATAAACACACCAGACAATAAATATACAGAACTGAAATGCAGAAAGCAAAACATTTTACACAGGATAATATATAAAAGCGGAGTAGCATTTAGCAGCAGGTAGTGATGAGGATTCAATTACTACCTATAACTAGTTATAACTCACCGATGCACAGTTGTTGCCCTGCAGCAGGCAAAGGTGAACGGCACAGTGAAGAAAAACTTTGCGGTAACCGTTAAAGGCAAACATCTTGAAGGAGAAACGGCCGGATGTGGAGACACCATTCTGAAGAACTTCCACTGTGATATCTTTGGGATTAGGACACCTGAAAATATGTGACGAGATTCAGGCGGATAAATGAAAAAGGACAGTGCACATAATAGATTGTTTCCCTTTGAAGTCCTCTCGAAAGTTAAAGAAAAACATTCACACCTATTAATGATGAGGTCCCAGCGGACAGCAAAGTTCTGGTCTTTCACCGGAGTGGCCCAACACGAATCTATGACTGTGGCAATCTGACGGCTGTCCACTCCCTGAACAATCACTCCCACATAGATCCGCTGGTCCACCTCTATTTTTGCAGTGCCATTGTAAGGGTGGGAGAAGGCAGCATCTTGGAAGGGGGTAATCCTGACCTGGTACAAGCCCTGACCATTTGGAAGGGTCTTGTGCAATATGCTGTGCAAACATCAAACCACAGGCTGGTAAGTTCATAGCATACATGAAAGCATATGACATTTAAACAAGAGCAGTCCAACAATTAGTGCGGTTCCAGTGAGCACACCCTACCTCAGCAGGGGGTTTAATTCTGTGTCCATGGTAACTGTCTGACTGAGCTGATAAACACATGAGAAACGCAGCTCCAGATGTTTCTGTCTGTTTATCGGACCTCCTATTGAATCCATTACCACCTGGATGGAGTTCTCGTAGATGAAGTGAGTGCCGTTGGCCTGTTGATATATTAAATTTAATGAATACACAAATATTCACCAAACACCAAATACACAGTTAAGGGCTTACTGTCAGACCCGGTTGACCGAACCTACCCACGCGGAGTGTATAATGACAGGAGGTCTTTATTAGGGGCAAACCAAAGAGATAGTCGAGGTACAGGCAGGACCAAAACTGAGAGACAGCAAACTACAGTCAGACAAAGAAGATCAAAATACTATCAAACAATGTTCGCAACGGCATCCACTGGTGGATTCTGGGAAGTGTAGTTCCCAGGCTCAGCATGCTCCCCAGTGGAGGTACAGGGCGTGACACTTACAGTCAGCTTTAAAAATTTTTAGACAACAATAAAGTAATTAGAATTGTAGCTGTCCAATACAGCACATTTATTTTGAAATTAAATCATGACCATGTAGTCAGCATTTGCATCTACAGACCATTTTAAATTACTGGAAAACTAAGTTAATCATACACTACCAGTTAAAAGTTTGGACACAACTAACATGAATATTTTTATAATTATAAAAACATTTTGATTTCAATTGAAAGACAATTTTAAATAGTAAGAGGTGTCTATAAATAAAAATAAATATAAAATAACTATTTTATATTTAAATGTTAAAAAATGAAAACACCTATTTTATAACATCTAAAACACCAACAAAACTGTTTTCATGAAGTGACTGGTGAGAATCGAAGAATATAAAACTACATCAGAGCAATCTAAAAGAAACTATAAACATTCTTCAAACCACAATGAGATATACGGTATATAGGAATAATTCCATAAGTTTAATTTTACAGTTTTTATGTCTTTACAATTGTTTTCCACTAATTTTATTAAAATAGTAAAATACCTTGGTAGGTGTCCAAACTTTTGACATTTTAATATAATTATATGTATATTAGTATATGAAAATGGGTAATATTCCAATTATCCTCATCCATGTTGATTGTAAAAAGTTTGAACTTCATTCATTATTTGCATTTATTTTATATGTTCTGTGCTTGAAAACTACACTTGGGTTAATAACCAAATATTTTATTAACTCAGGAAATAAAAGAATTATATATGTTGTAAACTTATATAAACTATTTAGAGTACCGTGAGATTTGTGCCACAGATGTTCTCATCATTATCGAAGTGGAACACCAGTCTGCCATTCTGGAGAGTTCCGTTGCATCTGGGGTCACTCAGGTGCAGGACGTTAGCAGGGAAACCAGCTTCAAAGAGCTGACAACGGGACAGAGACATGGTGCCTGAGCTGCTCTCACAGGTTTCTCTGGAGTCTTGCGCAGAAAAAAAGAAGAGAAAACAAAAGAAGCTATGAGAATTTCTATTAGTGAAATAGTTGTAAAATATAATTAGATACATTTGCTTGAAAGTGGCTGCACTGATTAGTCAACTAGTCCACTAATAAAACCAGTAGTGCTGTGGGCAAAAGCCAATAAGTTGAGGACAGTGACCAGTTACACCTATAATACATTTATAGTATATTATAATGCAATTATAAGACATTACAGACATGGTTATAAATATAAATATGAAGTAATTGCACTTTATAATCATGTTTGTTATAGATTCATGACTTGTGAGCACAGTGCATTATTAGTAGTCAGTCCCAGCTTGCAGAGTGTGACCAGCCTATTCATAAACAATTACAGAATTTAGTACAGAATTTTAAAAATATATAATTATGGGTATAGATTGTTAAGAGCGTGTAAGTTGTATTTGCCAGCTCTGAGTAACTTATTGCACCATGACATGCCCACCATAGGCTGGACTTTTTTAGTCCTTAATATTAAATACAGCCAAATACAAACAAATTGTCCTGCCAAGAGATATAAATGTGAAGCTTAAATAGCCAGAAGACACTAGTACACTATTGCACATGTTAAAATATACTTGTACCATAGGAGTCAAGCTTTGGTCTAGGATTGTTCTCATTGCAGAAGCACCCATAGATGCCATCCTTTTTCCCACACCACTCATCTGCAGTGCAGTTCATCTCCGCACAGGGGTCCACCCTCGCTAATGAGAGGAAAAAGGTTTTTAAAAAAAGAAAAACATGACACACACTTTGGTTCTTGGCATACTTAACATACTTATCAATAACAATACATTTCTACTGTGCATTTATTCTAGAAAATAATCTGGGACAGTTCTATAAATAAAGTAGACTTACAGCAACCTAGATCAGGGCGCCATTCTGAGATCTCAAGCCCCATCATAGTGCAAGCAACCTCATATGCTTCCACAGCTGAACACAGCATATTGTTTTCTGATGAGTAGACACACATGTCGTATATACAGGAATTGTAGTAAAGTACGGGGTTGATGTGGATATGGCAGAGCTGGAAGGGTCCACTGGTGTTGGTGATGACGCTACAGAATTGGAAGGACTCTTGTCTAAAAAGACAGTCGTTCACATCAACTGTCCGGTCATTAGCACCACACCTAGAAAGAAAGCAGGGCATTTAGCGATTGTTTAAGACACTGCACGTGTGTCAAATACTACCTTGCACAGTTACTAAACTTGTTAATTTGTATGTAAATCAAACTGATTTTAGGAAATGATTGTCAGCATCAAATTATCATCTTCAGAAAATGTCATACAGTTGTTCAGTGGGAAACAGTGTAAGTAAACTGTTGTTTGTTAAATTCTAATACAAGTTTGTGATTTTTTTTGCTTTGAGAAGTCATTGCCTGCACTTCTGTGTCTATTTTAATTACACATACACAATAACTGTATTTTTTCAACTGTTATCTAAATACAGTTATCTACCCTGGGGCACTGATGTCTGATCTCCAGCTGTTGCCCAAAACATTGTCATTGGATGCCAGATCTCCACTGGGCAAAGCTTTGTCATCTGCAGGGTCTCCATTATTGTTGCCACACATTCCACAAACCGATCCATTGAGGCTCGGGCCCAGTTTCACTAACAGAGTAAAACGGCCATCGAAGTAGACCATCAGCTCACTCGATGCATTCACAACCACAAAATCTTGCTCCTGATACACTTCTGCAAAGTAGTTGATTTGAAAAGCAGATGAGTCCATGTCAGTCCTATTGACCTGCAGAAGGAGGAGGAAACGAGTTGAAAAAGAAGAAATAGGAAAGTTTAAATGTCACACACTGCTGATTCCCTACAAGCAGGAGGACGCAGCATACAGGACAAATACCTTCACTCTCTTGTTCTGTCCAATAGTTATATTTGCCTGCTGTCCCCGCTGACTTAGCCACACATCCACTTTAGATGCAAAGGACACAGCCATGTTCCCACGATGCATGTTAGTTGCCACCACACGGAATACTAAGCCATTTTCTGAGATGTTCCCGCAAGTCTTAGAAATTTCATATGAGCAAGTTCCCTGGAGAAAACAAATGACATGCTTCCAAAATAAACTATACAACACTAATCTACAACGTCCACAAATGCTGGGACTATCAAATTTTACATGTGATTCGTGTCCCATTAAATTAAGAACCAGTATTTAAGCATGTTAACTGAAGTCTATTCTTACTTGGAAGGTAATCACAGCTCCATCAAAAGTGAGGTAATGAGGATCACCCCAGACCATGCATGAGGACATTGTGCTGTAGCACCCAAGTCGGCCATGCCTGACCGCACACTCCTGGGTGGAAGAGCAGGAGGCAGAGGAGCAGCGTAGGTCATTATGAGCAAAGCATTTACAGCGTTGGGAACATCCTGGGGTCCAGAACTGATTACCAATCTGCAATACAAAAGCACAATAATTCAAACCAAGCTTGCAAGGGGTGGTTGTGCCAGAGAAACAATACAATTGGTTTTTTCTATATAATAATTAACACAGTAGCATTAAATATATCACTTGATCCAGATATAAATAGTCACGTCTATTGTTTAGGCCATTGACTGTATTTCTCCATACAGTTAACAGAAATTTACATGGTGATAGGATCCATTGTATAAGCAGCCACATTCTTCCACTGGCACACAGCGTCCTCCACTCCTCACAAAGCCCTTATTACAGAAACAGCCCTCTGAACAGTTCCGCTCGCATACAGCATTGATGCTGCTATCACAGGTATGTCCACAGTCAGTGCCACACAGCTCATAGTGGCTGTTCACTGGACAGTTCATTCCTGTAAATGTAAAACGTAAATAAAAGTGCAAATAAAGTCTTAATTTCACATAATTCAGATAAGAACACTCCTCCTATTAATGAAAACATTAGTAAGCACAAGCACTTAGCGGACTCAGTGGAAATAAACGTTACGCAAATGATTTATACATTCTGAGAAGTGGAGATTGGAAACAAATCTTTCCTGCAGATTTTTAGCATGGATACTGGGTACATTACATACTGGGTACACTACATACTGGGTATACTACATACTGGGTACACTACATACTAAGAACAGTAAAGGAGGGGGTGGGGGGTTCTGGATTTTGCTCACTACTGTGCACTGATATAAATATCACTGTAGACTTGGGAGACAATTTTGAATAGATTACCTGTAGTGGCTAAAGTGCTGATGTTGCCAGCATCTGTAATTAAATCAAGAAATAAATGGGTGAAAATATTGGCAGTAATAAAACAGTCATGTTGAGCAGGTCAGTCATGTTTACCTGAACAGTAAGCTGATGAACAGGTGACTGGGCTGACAAACTCATATACATAATAGTTTCCCGGACAAGCTTTTATTTGAATTGGGTAGGATTTGAAATAACAGCAGTCGCCGTACGAGCTCCCACAGATCCGCCGAGTCACCACTCCATCTTCCAGCCGTGGGTGAGGATTATTGAGCCAGAGAGGAATATCGGTGCCACACATGCCCTCTCTAACACACGACTCTGGCATTTGAGTGTTATTGCCTTGATAGAGAAGCCGATACCAGCCGTTCCAACTGGTGTAGGCATCACACCATGAATACCACCACCACCACCAGTAATAAGGATAGACGTTCCGGTCTGCATTGTTTGTAGCTCTAAAGGGCTGGTCCAGCACATTGTAGTTATAACAGGGGTCATTGCTTGGGTAATTGAAGGCCACTGTCATGGAAACATAAAACAGTGTTGGCAGAAAAAATGAATTGCTGTGAAATGTTGCTTGTACAGTTTTGTTTAGTTTTAAAAAGTGAAGATAATTGAATATTGAAAGTGAGAAGCAGTGACAAGTTTAGGCTACACTACCTGGATCATTAGCCTTAGTTAATCCTAAGGACATTTTCAGAGAAGGTAATTAATTTTAACGATTCATAAACCCAAAGCAGTACATCCAAAAGTCTTGTTACAGCTATGTAGGATATAAGCTTTAAGTAATGCTACCTGTACAGTATGTCGGCATTGGAATTGATACATCTGGCTTGACGAGTTTGTAGACATAGTAACGTCCTGGACAGGCCTTCACTTGGATTGGGTTGGATCTGGAGGCTTGGTTGCAGTTATAATCAGTGAACGCATGAATGTTTCTTGCAACTATGCCGTCCTGCTCCTGTGGATGAGAGCCATCAAGTACAAGTGGAGTGTAACCACCACATGTCCTATAGCTCACACACCACTCAGAAAGCTGAGCGCTGCTGCCCTGGAAATACAGCCGATACCAGCCGTTCCATTCAATAGTGGTGTCATCATGACCGCTGTAGGTGTTGTAAATGCTCCTCCAGTTGTCGTCAAGGACAGCATAGTCATAACAGGGGTCAGAGGTATAATTAAATGATGTGTTTGCTGTGGAAATAACACAAAAATAGTCATATTGTTATTTGGGAGTTATTAGTGCTGCAAACAACAGACACAGTTCTAAAACTGAAATCCTACTCATCGTCATGTTGAATCCAGTGTCCACAGTGTTAGTTCTAGGAGCAGAAGTGGGGGTTATCGCACTGGCATCTGAAGAAGGACAATTTTAAATCTCATGAAATAAGATAACATTGTCGTAATCTTAAACCAAAGTGAAGACCGAAACCAGCTGTACCTGTACAATATGCCATGGAAGAGTAGTAGTAGTAGTGGTAGTAATAGTAATAGTTGTAGTCGAAGTAGTAATAGTTGTAGTAGTAGTAGTAGTTATTGTAGTTGTTTGTTGGATTCCTAAACTCATAGACATAGTAGTTGCCAGGGCATGCTTTCACTTGAATTGCAAGAAAGTTAATTTGACAACAGTCTTGTCCTGAGTTCCCACAGACCTGACGGACAACCACTCCATCCTCTATCTCAGGATGAGGACCATTGAGCCACAGGGTGTAATAAGCACCACATCTGTATGTAGAAACACAGCTCTCTGACATATGGATGTCCATCCCATAATAGAACAGACGATACCAGCCGTTCCAATTGAAATATCTGTCAAATATATTTAATCCAGTTGCATTATTGGCTCTCCAGGGTTGGTCCAGGGATGTGTAGTTATAGCAGGGGTCATAACTGGTATGGTTAAAAGCAACTGTAATGGAACATTAAAGGTAACGTGTGATTCAAATATTATTATAGTTTAATCTGAAACATCTTTATAATTAATGAATGATGAAAGATATACCTGCACAGTATGTAGGCATCGGGATTGATACAACTGGCCTGACAAGTTTGTAGACATAGTAATGTCCTGGACAGGCTTTGATCTGGATTGGGTTGGATCTGTAGTATCCACACTGGCTGTATAAGGATCCATGGATTTCTCGGGTGACAATGCCGTCTTGCAGCCGTGGATGAGAGCCGTTAATATAGAGTGAGGTGTAACCACCACATGTCCTAACGGTCACACACCACTCAGGAAGCTGAGCACTTTTACTTTCAAGATACAGTCGATACCAGCCACTCCATTCAACAACAGTGTCATCGTGACTGTTGTACCTATTGTGTGTGTACATGTTTCTCCATGTGTCATCAAGGGCAGTGTAGTTTTCACAAGGATCAAAATCATATTCGGTTGGAGAGTTGGCTGTGGAAGCAGAAAGCAGGTACAAAGTTACAAACATGTGGAAACTGAAAAGAAAATAAATGTAAAGAAAAAATGTAAGTCATCTGGATAATTAATTAATTAGATAACTGCTAAAACAGCTAAGATTCTCATTTGTTTAAATCTCTTCTGTATAAAGAACTTCAAGTAACACAATAACAAAAGATGCAACAGCAATGTAACCACTGTTACTCACTGTTACATTATCAGTCACTGGCATGTCACCAGCTACTGTGTAAATAGCATTGCATTACAGTTGCAATGTTGTAACAATCCTGCTTTTCTCATTGCCAAGCCATAAATAATAATATTTAATCTATTATGTTATATGCTGTCTTGCTCTTCATCTCATTTCCCTAATGCCACCAAATCCCTTTTTTATGAATTTAAACTTCGTTTTGGAAGTAAAGCAATGTTAGACTTGGTGATTATAAGGAAATGACACTAGGTGGCGTTATTAAGTTTCAAACCTAACTGTATGGGAAGAAAATAAAATTTTTTAGAAAGGACATCAGAAGTTTTTTTTGGGCACATGAAAAAGCATAATTTTATACAGCATTATTTAAATATAGTCATGTCATACACTGTGGCGCTGGTTGGAGTAAGCTACCTCTGGGCCAGTACCATACTTCACAAAAATATGCAGATGCAGCTGTTTTTGCACATTGTTGCATTCAAAAATGTGTCGTGATGCAAATTGATAATGTGATCTGCATTCTGAGCATTCCAACGAGGGATGCTGTAACAGCAGCCAAACCTGACCAAACTGGTCTTCTACTGCCAGACATATATGACATATATGATCTCCATGTGATGAACAGAACACGAAACACAGATAGTGCTCCTTTTCTGTACACATTTAACTTTTGTGGCTTTTGGAATAAAAGTAGATAACAGTAAATAACAGCAGATCCCCTAAAGATTTGTCTTTCATCGCCGCCCTGAGTACTGAGTGAGTTTCTACAGAAGGCCGGTGCGTTTTCAATATGCTGGACATGTGTTGTTATTTGCGTTCATGTCCCTGAAGTATGTTTCTGGTCTTAAAGTGATCACGCTGCTTTAAATAGAAGAAGAGCTCCCTAACCTTTGGATTATTTGGCAACTTCCCATAATCCAGTTGAGTTATTTTAATATGTATTTAAAAGTAGCATTTGTGTGGTTTAATTACTTATTTGTAGCTAAAACAAAAATTTACAGTTAACTAAAATTCATTATTTTGTCTTATTCATGAAATTGGCAAGATTCTCTGTATATAGATAGATTAATCTTTTTTTCTAAGTGATGGATCTCAGGAATAAGCTATTTACAGCCTAGGCTGCACATTAAGTTTGTAGAATCTCAGTGAATCTCAATTAAGACTTTGAGAAAAAGTAAAAAAAAAAAAAAAAAAGAGGGCACTTTTAAGAATTTTCTTTTTTCAAGATATATATTGTTGGCAGTGAGTTTAATATATATATAAGAAATAAAAATGTATGATAAACACCACCTGTATTAAAAAAGTTGCAATGCATTTTCCATCATACCTCTGTTCTGTTTCTGTTCAGAAAAAAACACTTACTTGTGTTAATGCTGAATTCATTCGTTGCTGTTGGGGTCAAGGTCGGTGTTGTGGTGTTGGCATCTAAAAAACATAAAAATAAAGCAAAGTTTTAATGTGATGACTTAAGTTTAAAAAAACACCCTGTATGTAGGAAAATAATTAAAAAATGACAAATATAAAGAAATCTGAGATCAGCTACCTAACTGAAGACTGCTTTGTGAATACCAATAATTGAAAGAAATGTGAACCATCAGAATAAAAAAATAAAAGATTTGACCTGTACAGTAGGCCATGTTGCAGTAGTCTGGACGGACAAGCTCATAGACATAATAGTCGCCTGGGCATGCTTTTACTTGTATTGTGGTAGACCTGAAGTAATAGCAGTCATATCCTGCATTCCCACAGAGCTGGCGAGTGACCACTCCATCCTCTATCTGAGGATGAGGACCATTGATCCACAAAGTGTAATAAGAACCACATCTATACACAGGAACGCAGCTCTCTGACAAACGGATGTTCATCCCATAATAGAACAGCCGATACCAGCCGTTCCAGTTGAAGAACAGGTCACAGATATCCCTCCCAGTCTCATTACTGGCTCTCCAGGGTTGATCCAGAGAAGTGTAGTTATTACATGGGTCGTAACTGCTATGGGCCACAGTAACTGTAATTAAAAATAGCACAATGTTAGTGCAAATTGTGGTGTCTGATTTTTAGCATTTTAATTTTATTAAAATACTCTCTTGTAAAAAAAACTGCTCTAGTAATATTGTTTACACATTACTAAGCAAGAAATTGATACAGATGCTATACCTGCACAGTAGGAAGGCATTGGGATGGAAACATCTGGTCTGACAAATTTATAGACATAGTAATCTCCAGGACAGGCTTTTACTTGGATTGGTTTGGATCTGTAGGTTGTGCACTGACTGCCATTGGATCCATAGACTTCTCGAGTGACAATGCCGTCCTCTGGCTGTGGATGAGAACCACCGAGCGATAGTGGTGTGTAACCACCACACGTCATGAAGCTCACACACCACTCAGGAAGCTGAGCACTTGTTCCCAGAAGATACAGTCGATACCAACCGTTCCACTGAACAAGAGTATCATCATGACCACCGTAATAGTCTCTGGTGCTTCTCCAGTAGTCATTAAGGACACTGTAGTCGTTACAGGGGTCAAACATGGAGTTGTCTTGTATGGTTGCTGTGAAAGTAGAGGCATTTTTGGTTTCATTATATATGATTCTACTGAGTAGCCGCACACAAACTTGGCATTAGAGTCTCTAAAGCTGAGTGTTTCTCTCTCTCTCTCTCTCTCTCTCTCTCTCTCTCACAATATATATATTTTAAGCAAACCAAACTAAAAACTAACTAAACTATGCACTACCTGGATACTTTGATAACCTTATGCAATATCACAATATTTATTTCCGAGTTGCATTCATTTTTGGCTCAAATCTTTTATAGGTGATGCGAGAGTCAAGTCACCCTGTAAAGTCTTTTCCAGCTCTTAAGATTAGGCTTTGGCCAATTCATGTGTGCAAATTATTCCCCCTGCTCCTTAAACCAATTTAGCACAGTTAGAGTATAATGAATCTCTGCATTGTTGTCCTGAATTGTGTCAATGACATTCGGGAAGAAAACAATCTATTGATGGGATTAACTGGTCACTCAGTTCATTCAGGTAGGCGGCTGAGTTAGGTAGTCCCATAATGTGGCTGGAGCCTGGACCTGACCAGGTGAAGCATCCCTAGAGCAATTCACAGGCTTGTACAGTGGGCACTATGCGTGATGAGCGTCTTATGCACTTCCCTTCTTACACTGACACATCCTCTGTTCTGGAATAAGGTCAATCTAAGCTCAACAGACCATATGACATATTTATCCTCAAACTTAAATATCTGCTGATAACATTTTTTTTAAAGATTGCACACAGAATGAAGGACAAAGCAGCAGAGCCTTTATAAGACCTCTGAACATCTGTCAATCAATCAGTTTTTATAACAAGCAACATTACTTTATTTACTTTGTTCATTAGTGCAAGGTGTTATAATGTCATTTTTAAATAGATTAAAAACATCATGGTTCGTTATATTGCTCATTTGAAATGACTGCTAACTTTATTCCTAACCAAGGAAATGTCACTTAAGAGACATTTATGAGCTGAAAGAATCAGCTGTTGTTGGTGAATTTCACTAATTGCAATAACTCCCTGAAAAGAACTGGAATTCCCATCAGTAGTTATGAAAAGGTTCATCTGTGGGTTTAATTATTCTTGGCCAAGTTGACAGTTTATGTCATGTGTGGTTGCCCTTTTTTAAAAACAATCTTTGTATTTGCAGAAACCTACTAATGGGTATGGCCTCAGTTGGTGGGGGAGGAGTTGGAGTTATGGTGTGAACATCTGAGAAGAGAAAAATGTGTTAATGACAATGTGAAAAACTTTATACATTATTACACATGATTGTATTTTATTATTTAATAAATTTCACAACATAATATAATATTATTCAAATCAAAAGTTGTACCTGTACAGTAAGCCATACTGCAGGTGATGGGAGTGACAAATTCATACACATAATAATTGCCTGGGCATGCTTTCACGCGAATCGGGGTGGATTTGAAGTAACAGCAGTCATATCCTTCATTCCCACAGACCTGGCGAGTGACCACTCCATCCTCTATCTCAGGATGAGGTCCATTGAGCCACAAGGGATTATAAGTACCACATGTGGATATGTTAACGCAGCTTTCTGGCATACGGATGTTCATCCCATGATAGAAGAGCCGGTACCAGCCGTTCCAGTTGAAGTTACGATCACAGATGTTTAACACTGTCCCATTGTTGGCTCTCCAGGGTTGATCCAGGGAGACGTAATTATTGCAAGGGTCATAACTGGGTCGGTTTAAAGCAACTGTTATGGATTTAAAGACAAACACATTTCTGTGACATGATCCACATTTTTTAAATAGCATACAACAGCGAAACAACTGGGATGCTATACAAAATGTAAATTAAAGCAAAATGAAATCATGTGAAAATCTTTATCTTTTAGAACATGTTATAAAAAAGAAACACTGAGAAACTCTACTATTATATGCTCAATTTGAATTTGAGGCCAGCGATGCAGGTCCGGACAGGGGCAACAAAGATTAAGTTTAGTGCTTAAAACACCTGGTGGAACATCTCACTACTCGTTAGGGTCATTGACAACAGGTCAGTAACATACACATCCCAGAGACGCTAAACCTTCTAGAAGCAGGGATGGGGAGAGGTCACCACTCTGTAAACGACTAAGGGGGCACATTCTTAGGGTAAAGCAATAAATAACATACAGAAAATGTCAGCAAGGCTCTGTAGTGAAAGACTATGAGTGCTAAACTTGCTTGCCTGTGGGTCAGACCTGTTAGGAAATGCTAAATAAGACAAAAGATGACCCCAAACATTTGAGCATCTGAAATCCTGTATCAGCCAAGAATGGAAAATATTTCACTTTTAGAAAATATCAATTGCAGCAGCTGATCTCCTCAGCTTATAGAGTGTTGTTACATCAACAGCAGTAAACATGACATTGACGGGACAATTTCTTTCTTTTTTTTCTATATTCATTAATAAAGTAGTGCATTTTATTCTTATTATATTTGTACTTGTTTTGCTGTCCGGTGTTGGCCTAGAGGAGGATGGGTTCCCTCATCTGTTGTAAAAGGTGCTACATAAATAAAACTTTAACTTGACTCGAACTTATCTTTTGAAAAGTATTGCTGGCATCAAACTCAGTGACCATTTTTAGTTTCAACATGTTGTCTTTGTACTTTTTCCAATTAAATGCAGGGTTTAAATAATTTGCATATCAAAAACAATAACAATATCACCCAACCAACTTGCAATGCAAAATATTTAAAACAGACTGTACCTGCAGTGTATGTAGGCATCGGAATTGATACATTTGGCTTGACAAGCTTGTAGACATAGTAATGTCCTGGACATGCTTTGACTTGGATTGGATTGGCTCTGTAGTAGTTGCACTGGCCACTGTAGTACCCATAACTATAGGATCCATAGATTTCTCGGGTCACAATACCATCCTCTATAAGGGGATGTGTGCCGCCAAGCAAAAGTGGGGTGTAACCACCAGATGTCATGTAGTACACACACCACTCAGGAATCTGTGCATCTAACCCCTGAAGATAAATCCGATACCAGCCGTTCCATTCAACAGTGGTATCATCATGACTACTGTAGTACCATGAGTAACCGTAAGTGTAGTAGCTATAACTATAATAACTGAATATGGTTCTCCAGGCGTCATCAAGAACATTGTAGTTGGAACAGGGGTCAGAGGTGGAGATGTCTGGAGTATTTGCTGTGAAAATAGTTGCATTACAGATAATTAATACTACTGCTAAATTTATGCAATAAAATATAATAAAATGTACAGAAACTGCAGTGTCCCAAATGTGTTTTGCTGTTTATGTTGTTGTGCATGTACAAGACATGTACTTGGAGTTTATCATTTTAATGAACATATTATATTTAATGTATTATGAATGTCCATTTGCAGTGAGTGGTGTTGAAAACAGCATAACAGTTTAATATAACCTCTGCAGTTCTATTACTGCCATGTGATCATGTATCATGGAGAGAATGGAATGGCCATAAAAGCTCTATACTATGTTGGCATTTAAAATAGCATATTTTCATGCCTGTAGAAAAGTATTTATTTTACATCTGGTAGCCAAATAGAAATGGAAACTTACATGCAGTAGTAGTAGATTCTATACCAAAAGGTGTTGCTGGAGTAGCAGTCAAGTTTAATGTACTAGTATCTGCAAAGGCAAGATTTTTGTAAAGCATTGGTCAAAATGTTTTGTTTATTAGAGTGCTAAGAAAAGAAATTCCTATAAACAGTAAAATGAATAGAATACCTGTACAGTAAGCCGCGCTGCAGTAGTATGGCCTGACAAGCTCATAGACGTAGTAGTTTCCTGGACACGCTTTCACTCTAATTTGGGTGGAACTGAAGTAACAGCAGTCATAACCTACGTTCCCACAGACCTGGCGAGTGACCACTCCATCCTCTATCTGAGGGTGAGGACCATTGAGCCACATGGTATAATAGGTACCACATCTGTAGTAAGGAACACAGCTCTCTGACATATGGACATCCATCCCATAATAGAACAGCCGGTACCAGCCGTTCCAGTTGAAGTAATAATCACAATAGCCTGAACCAGTGGCATTAGAGGATCTCCAGGGTTGGTCCAGGGAGGTGTAGTTGGTGCAGGGATCTAAACTAGTAGTGGCAACTAAACAAAAAAAACAACAACAACAATAATAACTGTTAGCATATTAATAACTGTAGCATATTCTAGCATTACCTGTCATGTTCTATTAGCCTACCTTCTCTGGTGCTCTTTGCTGTGACTGTAGTGTAATCCTGAGGTTTCGTGAAAAAGTCTGTAATGAGAAATGTTACACAGGAACTTCAGAATATTTCGTCACACAATTCATAAGATAATTCAACTACAGTATATAACGTATGATCACAGGGTGGCCTTTTACAGTTTCTGTGCGCCTGGTTATATTAAACAGTTGAACAGGGGTATTCAAGCTTTTATACTTACATCCTTTTATTAGATAACATTTTATTGTTTGTGTGATTATATACATGACAGTATCTATATCTAGCAAGAGGACATAGAGTTCTGGAAGATTCAGTGAGGAGAGAGTGGCCAAGATACCCAAACTGAACCAGTTACTGGTTCTTAGCTGTGGTCTAGCAACAGATAGTAAATGCAGCCAAGAATGACTTTGACTTCATGAGATTTACACAATAAGAAACCCCCGTGACCCCAACTAGCGGGATAAAATGGAAGATAATGGATGGATAGATAACTGTCTATATAGCAAAGCAGCATTTGTAAGTGATTCATAGCATCTAATAAAATGACATGTAATTACAAGTCTACAGTTACTTCAGCTACCTTTGCAGCAAGACCTGACCACGATCATGAAAAGGAATTAAGTCAATAAACACCACATAGAGGAAGGTGCTTTTTATTGGTCAGACAAATGTCCTCTGACACTAAGCAGGCACAAAATGTGTTGTTCAAATTCAGGAATTAACACACGTTTTGCTTCTAAACTGCAAGTTACAAACGTGTGATCGCTGAACTCACAATACAATTCCTGTCTACAATGAAAATAGAAACACAAAATCAGCATTATTAACATAAATTAACTTTCAAACTGAAAATGTGTTACTGCTAAAAAATACACATATTAACTTCTAGACGTTCTTGGAATAATGCCATAGCAGACACCTTTTGTCTTTAGAAGCCAAACCTGGTGTTTCAAAAACTAAAAACTTTTTAGAATCTTAGGAATTTATTCTCTTTTTAAACCTTCGTTCAGTGTATGGCATTGCAATTCAAGAGTGCAAGTGATAGGAATCAACAGAGTAGATACCAAAGCGATAACTTCAATATTAAAAAAGGCCAAATTAAAATACACCTCTATTTATAGATATCATGGCAAATGAAACCCTGATTTTCAGTTTTTTGGTCCTATATTGAATGTGTCACAAGTCTTTGTTTAAAAAATGAACATAGACATTTGTAAAGCTAGGTTAGCTCTAATTAGCTAAAGAAATCTAGCAGACCATGCTACCTAGCTACTAACCTGCTATGCTACCTAGCTTACCTGAAATGGTTCTACAGTGTTAAGTCTATTCAGCCAACTACCATTAAAGGTTTGAGAGTACAGCAGTACAGCTTAGTTCGCTTAGTATCAGTAACTGTAGCTAAATGTACTAGCAGGTCAGCATGCGACGCTCGGTACCGAGGCTTCGAAGACTGTGGGTGTGTCTGAAATGGTCCACTCGTTAACTCGTTTCCTGATCACTACATAGACTGCTCTATGAAGAAAACTATATAGAGGAGCAGTGAGGGAGACAGTAGAGGGAATTTGGACGTCAAACTTTCCAAAGAAACAACTATGCATTGTGGGGCATCAACCTGTAAGGAGTGTCCACTAGTTTTACGGTGCATTGTGGGTAAGAATATAGTTAACTACCCTTCGACACAGTGAACCAGAGCTTGTATTGAATCGCCGCTTTATGTGACTATGACTTTTGAAGCATCGAAAATGTCAATGAACCTCCGAAAATAGTTCACACATCCTCGATAATAAAACATCCCCGATAATAACACATCCCAGATAATAACACATCCTCGATAATAACACATCCCCGATAATAACACATCCTCGATAATAACACATCCCCGATAATAACACATCCCCGATAATAACACATCCCCAATACTGGACAACCTTCAAGCAAAACATGAAATCACACCAGCAGTAATAACAAAAATAATAAAAATAATAAAACATAACATTAATGAAAAATATGACCATACCAAATGATATATGGTACTGTTGTGATTTCATGTTTCACACCGAAGTTTTCCAGAGTATCGAGGGAGGATGTGTTATTATCAAGTGCTAATAACTAAGGACAGAGTCGACAGTGGGCCTTTAAAAGTAACAGTCATTTAAGTAGAATAACACACTATATGGTTTATGTTAAATTTTTATTTCAAAGTTGTCCCAGGTTCTGGAATGCTTGGTTGAGGTAGATGTTTTCTTTTTTATTATTTATTTATTTTTGCCAGATCAAATATGCTTATCTGTTATGCTTTTTTTTGGCTGACTAAAAAGTTAATTTCAGTTTAGTAGCTAGGTAACATAGTCTGCTAGATTTCTTTAGCTAGACAGAGCTAACCTAGCTTTCAATAATGTCTAGTTTAATTTTTGGTGCTTGCTCAGTGTCATTGTCTTTCCAATAAAAAAGCACTTTCCTCCATGTGGTGTTTATTGACTTAATTCCTTTTCATGATCATGTTCAGGTCTCGCTGCAAAGGTAGCAGAAGTAACTGCAGATTTGTAATTACTAGATGGTGTATAAGCAACTCTTAACCTTGCTATGAATCACTTACGAATGCTGCCTTGCATGTCACTTCACCACAAGGTGTATTAGAAGTTCTTTAAAATACTATGAATCGCTAACGAATGTTGCTTTGCATGTCACTTTACTGTATGGACAATTAATTATTCATACATATACAACAAGTCATCATTCAACTTAATGTCCGGAACTTCAAATGGCAAGAGCCGTATGACTCGTTGATTCCCTATAGATGGCTGACAATCACATGAATGTGAGTAGATAACATTGTAACATGTTTCAGGTTAATGTAGCTTCCATCACTTTCAAAATAAAGGTAAAGCAAATTTATTTAGAAAGCTCCTTTCTTACAAAATGATCAGCATCTGGAAGGACTAAGAGTTATCACAGATCACTGGATGGACTTCAGCTGTAATGTGATAATACTTTGAGGTAATGCAAATAAAACTTATTAAACAGAATGAATTAGTCCCTAGAATAATGGTGCATATTACATTTAACTTCAAAAGGTGTCAATTAAGCTGGATAAGCACGGTTATGCTTGTACCTTCTCCGATATAATAAGCAAGGAAGAAGATAAAATAGCCTATCAATTGTTAATTGATCCATGATGTAGCATACTAGCATTTAAACCCAGGAGAACTTAAATAATTTATATTAAGTAAATAATGCATATTAAGAGTCAAGGCCTTTGGAAGCTGTAAACTATTTAAGTTTAAACTATAATTCATGATTTTAAAAAATATTGCCTACTGGTGACATCAGCTGGTCATATCCATATATATATACAATCACTAATGGTGAGAAGGTACTCAGTTATTTTGTGTCTGACCACTATTGATGTAGAACCGTTCTGCACTTAAACAAATCATTATAGCATTTATATCCTTTTTCAAAGATCAGGTAATAATAATATCCTACTGGTATGTATTTTGGGTATTATAATAACACCATCTAGTGGTAGTCATAGCAAGAAACATAGAACAACATTTGGCCTAAATGGGGAAAAAGACAAACAAACTCAGAGAAAAAGTTCAGTTTAAGAAGAAGAGCTTTCAGCCCAAATAGCCACCACACCTTAGAGAAGTAAAGACTGTTCACTAAATCGAATCATGCAATCATTCAGTCTAGCTGCAGGGTGAACGTTCTGCATGTGTTCTATTTATGTAGAGAATGCAGGAGATGCAGGAGGCAGTAAAGTGGTGACAGTCTCAAACATCCTGCTTAACATTAAACATTACACTTTTAGGATTATGGCGGTCTCCTAGTTAAATATAAGTGTTTCAAGCAGAAACTCCACCATCCCCTTTAGTTCTTTTATATTTTTATTCAGGGTTAAACTTGATTAGTTCTTAAACAGGGTTAAAACTGAGAAGTTCTGATGCAAGCTTTCATTCTGATTTAAAGTGTCTGACCAAAAAATATTCTTATCTGTGCAACCTCTACCAGTGTCCCAGGATTGTTCTATTGATCTTTCGCCTGGTGCCACACTTAGTAGAATCTGGGATTACGTGAGGCTACATTGTCCTCCACCTCACCAGGTGTTGCTGCCTTCTTCTTTATAGAAAAGGAAAGTTGTGACCTGACACCATGTGCGGATTACAAAGACATAGATTTACTTCTAACTGTTTGATAATCATTTCTCCTACATGTTTTAGACATGAACATATGAAGGAACACCAATTGAAGGCACGAAAATGGCCCAAGCCAATAAAAAAAATAAAGAATTCCAAAATTTGTTTGCAGAGTTTAATAGGGTTATTTATTTATTTATCAATAATTAATGTTTATGTAATTTGAGTCTTAACATGTACAAGGCTGTGATAATAAATAACCCTCTCACATAACTATGATCAAACATGTTCTGCATAGTGTTAAAATATGTATATAGATTTTCATTGTGTTCAGTTCTACATTGTATATAGATCTGTGTCATACAATTGAGTTTACATTTTGTGTAGATAGTCCTGAATTATCTATAGATCTGTTTAGATCTATAGGTGATTATAGCTTTGCACTTGGTATAGATCAGAACATGTGAGTGGAGTGGAACAGCAGACAGCAGAACCGCTGCTTGATATTTAATATAGAATATGCCAAACTGTATGGTGGTAAAACAAGCCTTTCCTTGCAAACAGTATTGAAAAATAATCATATATACTTTTATTTCCCTTTTTTAAACAAGAATATTATTATGAAACATTTTTACCAATGTCCTTGAACTGTATTGTCACTGTCTATATAAAAAAAATAATATTATACTTTTTTGCCAAAATTATATGACCATTTATTGAGCTAAGGACTTTTATCCACACCGGTTTCATTCCACAGCTATATAAAATCCAACACATAGTCATGCAGTCTACATAAAGACAAACAGTCTTAACAGTCTTAGATTAGTACCTAATCTAAAGCAGTGTTCATATCAGAACTATCCCTTATCTTTGTAATTTGACTTACAGATAACGGGTAACAGATAATATCTCTGGAATTGTAGCCGTGCCCTTTGGTGCCTGACGGGTTTTGCAAGTTTTGAACGTACAATTGCATTTTTAGTAATAAGCTATTAGGATATAAAAATTATGATTTTTTTAGATTTTAAGGGAACTTATGCAAAAACATCACTGACCACTTTATAGAAGAATTACTTTCAATTAATTGAAAATACCCAGATAAATACGTTTGGCCTATTTTCTATATCTTTGCAATAAATTACTTTGATTATTCTAGCTTCCCTGAATTCCTCAGTTTACTTGTTTTGATCGTCACAAATCCTAATTTCTGTTTTGTTTTGTTTTTTTTTTTTACTTTTTTTTGTTTGTATCACTCCCTTTCTAACACACAACATGGGTCAAAATGAACCCTTTTCTATTCATGATGGAATTTGATATGAACTGTTGACATTGGTAAAAATTTGCAGTCAGGAACATATTTACATTTTTGTTTATGTAGTAAATAAATAAGAATTAAAATGATGATTAAATGATGATTAAATCAGAAACAAGATTTTAATGAACTTAAAATCAATAAACAATGAAATAAACTGATTTTAGTAGATATACTGAAGAGATAATTGTTATCCATGTTGTGCATTAGAAGGGGTTTGCTTAGCTTGTACATCAGAGGGTTAAACAAGCATTACCCATTTGCTAACTGGATGCTGTTAATATTTTTAGATATTGAACTTTTTTTATTTAAGAATCTTTAAAATTCTGGTTTAGCATTTGTAAATGATAGACATTTGTAATCCATCTGCATATTACACCTGTACGACTAACAGAGGAGAGAACTGCGAGAATTTGAAATGAATTATTGTACGGCTTCAGCTTTAGGATAATTTAGAGAGAGGACCAAGAAAAAGAAAGTAGATGGGCTGGTGAAATCTAAAAGCAGAACTGGAACTTAGAACATAGATCCTAAAGAACTATAGAGCTTTTCACTGAAGGCAGGAGGCATAGTGCTCCTCCTACATCTTAGATATTTACCTTGTCCTTTGATCAGTCCTCCTGTCAGAGAAATACAGTTTTAGTGATTTCATAAAAATATGATCAGTAGTTCACAGAAAAAAATAAGAAATTGCACGTTCAAGGCGTTTAGCTGGAACTTACCCTTCATTAGCAGCAGCAGAGGCAAACACAGTGGGATTAGAAACCCCATTGTGAATAACTCCCCCAACCTCAAACCTGCAGGAACAATTACATCACAAACCCAGCTTTAGGTAACACTTCTTCATAATGCATTACACATACATTAATTAGGCAGTCTATGGCATATGTAGCAAAATACTGAGCATAACTGTTAGCAGGTGAAAGTGATTATGACCCAACACGTCACCCAATCAATAATGTATATTCTAATACATTTCAAATTGAACTAAATGAATAATCAACAGTGTAATCCAGTTGAAGGGATGTTCTTTCATAGTTTAGTCATTTTATGACATTTTGTGAAAATGCACTATGACAAAAAAACATTCTATGCAAAACAATGTGAAAATATATCCAAAAATCTGAAGCATAAAAATACTTCAGGTTGTAGAAACATCCAAGTACATGAAGCAGTAGTTCTGATTTAAAAATGTTTATTACTGAAATGTTTAGTATGGGTTGGGTTGTTATAAAATGTGGCATTATGATAACAAAAACTAAGGTATTTATTTAATATTTAATTATTATTATTTAAATGAAAACTACATGTAGCATGATTCATAATCCTTACCTGAGAAGCCACTGCAGAGCAAACTCAGCCTCTGTCTCTCTCTCTCTGTCTCTCCACTAGTTGCTACAGTGCATTTAAATAATGCTGCTCCTGCAGCAACTGCAGGTTTCCTTTATTGGGCATCATATTTGTACCATTCTTTAGGAATATGGGCGGATTGTAATTGGAACTGTCAGGTAGTTCGTGAGATTATTTCCTTGTACAGCAGTTACAAAGGAATAAAGAATTTTGAGGACAGATGAGATTACTTCGAAAAAACTTATTATCACACTAAGGTTCACCTTGTGAACTGCCCGAATGCCAAACAAGCACAGAAACTCTTTCAAGGTTTAATTTTCTCATTAACATACAGACGCAGATATCAGTTCAGTATAGACTGAATGCTCAACTCTGAGAGTTTTAATGATATTTTTTAACAGAAAACTACTGCAAAAGATTATACTGTATAAAGGTCACTTGAGTTGCAAGCACAACAGTTTAATGCTGAAGCGTAAACTGCTGGTTGCTTTTTCACAACAAATCTAACAAAGTTTTATTGTGTATTTATTCTTACCATTTGCATTTTCCTTAACGAACAAACACTTCTAAAAATTATCCTCCATAATGTTTAACTTATAAGTACATCACTGTGGATGTGGCAAACAAAAACCTTTATTTTAATATTACGGCAGTAAAAGGTTTTTACAACATTTCACTATCACCTATAGGGACATTTTCCACTCTGAGTTTCAAAAGACTCCCTTAAACAGACTAAAAAATCTATCTATCTTAGTTCCTTATTTATTTGTTTTGATGTTCATTTATAGACCATATAATGTATAAATTCTATTAGGCCTTCCAGGTTTCTGTAATCATGAAACACTTCAAATAGTGACATGGTTTTGAAGAAATAAAGTCTCTTACCTTGAGTAGATGGCAGAATATATAGTATATACTTCTTGATGCTATTTTTATTATTTAAATTAATTAATTAATGCATAAATAATATATTTATAAAATAAAGTTGTTTTTTTTTTACAATTAACATTTTTTTAAATTACTTTAGGCTTTGTGGACGAAAAAGAAAAGAAATCATCATACAGGTCTTATTAACCACAATTCAAAACTTCCATCTTTCAACTGAATTTGAGTTGCCCTAAAAACTGGGATTAAAACTGCTTTACACAAAGCTGGGTTATATATTTGCATATATATTTGTATCGCGGTGTGTCTGGCCCTACTTTTCTTGTGTTAAATCTAAAATAGCAAGAACGAGGAAATGTCTTTGTGTGTAACCCAATAACCTAATAAAGGCTGTTCTAAGCCTGTATTTTACTCAAAAGTAGTTTCTCGAAACAAGCGTGTATTACTTTATATAGTCTGGTTTAAAGAATGTAATACGAAGTAATGTTTCTATTGTTTTGCATTATAATAGAGCTGTAAACCATGACTGAGTAGTTAGATAATTATTGCCTTATTTTATGACAATACATTATTAAATGTATTGTCTGGACTGTATTGTTTCCACTTTTGTGTGTAAATCAATCATCGCTGAGAATGTGTTATGATTCTGTACCTGTGTTTTCTACAAAGATAGTGCTCCTATTTAATAATCTTGAGAAGTTCTCTTAGACATTTTGTGATTTGATGCTAGATGCTAAAAGTGGGGGCATACTTGGGGCAATCCAGTGCAGACGTATAAATTACATGAACAAAGACATACAACAACACCTTTGTTTGAATGACAAAATTTTACTATCTATCTATCTATCTATCTATCTATCTATCTATCTATCTATCTATCTATCTATCTATCTATCTATCTATCTATCTATCTACCACTCAACGCAGGTGCCTCTTATCACATCTAGCATCACAATAGGACTTAAGGACTCCCTGGATCTTCCGTTAACAACTTTAAAATAAAGTATAAATACTAAATCATATGTTTTAATGCATCATAACCTGTAATATGTAAAGTGTTTAGGTTGAGATGGTAGCGCATATTCTACCCAAAGCAGTATATTCTACTGCTGGATGCAGATTCCACATACTGTGTCCTTTCCTCCACAAGTTTTTTTCCCTTTGAGGAACACTAATCTTACCACTGTGGATCCATTCAAGTGAAGCAGGCTGAAAAAATTTTCAGCTTTAGTGGAAAAGTTCAGCTCGTTATACGGGTTTTACAGCATACTGTGGTGTGAAAATTGCTGGTTATCATTTTCACCGTATGTACATTTGCTTATTACTGATTCTAAAAAAGGAACCTAACAGAGAATCTCAGCTTCTGTAATGGCCAGAAAATAGTGCACTGTCTCACTAAGACGTGCCCAAGTAATGTACACAGGAGTGTAGCTCAGTGCAGTGCAGGAGAGGGAGAGAGAGAGAGAGAGAGAGAGAGAGAGAGAGAGAGAGAGAGAGAAAGAGATAGAGAGAGTTGACCTGCTTTACATTTCCACACTTCAAAAATTCTTGTTTTATTTATAAGTAATGACATCATGAGCCTTGGACAGCTTTAGAAGCATGTATGAACAAACAGATGAAGCCATGAGTTCTGCTTCATGCAGTCATGTAGTTAATAAGCTAGCTAGAATATCTTCAATATGTGTTTGAGTTCAAATCTACTGCATGTGCTTGGTGTCTCCTCTGCTCATTTCTTATCCGCTCTCTGTTCTCCACTGTCTGCTGTCTTAAAGCTAGACAGATTCTAAGTGTTACACTGTATGTCTATTTTTGTCCTTGACTGTCTGTCTGTGTGAATAATTAAATGACCATCATAAGTAGCTCTACAGAAAGAATTTTCCAAGCTGGCTACATCTGCATTGTCTGTCAGTTCGGTGGTGTGTGTGTGAGTGTGTGTGTGTGTGTGTGTGTGTGTGTGTGTGTGTGTGTGTGTGTGTGTGTGTGTGTGAGAGAGTGACAGGATCAGTCTGGCTGCAGTGTAGTGCCTGCTACAGTGAACTGGTAACTATTTTGTGATGATATTTCTCTCTATTTTCCAGACGTTTTGACAACCAATCAATTGATTAATGGAGAAAATAATTAGCAAGCAATTAGCAAATAATCAACCCATAATTAAAATAATCATTCATTATTAGATACAAAATAGTTAAAAAGAGCTCCACAGCAATCAACTACAAAAGTAAAATCCTTAACATGCTGTGTTCCGAGGCAACCATGAAACTGATATATTCTGAAACGGTGATCATACCAGGTAAACCTTGTATCGCTGCAGCTCTACTCGTCATAGGTTACTTTTTCATTCATGTTCCAAATCTGTTCCTTTCATTGGAAAAGTTCAGTTCATCATGGGTTACGTTTCACAGGCAACCAATCAAAAAAGAGACTGGCTAAAACTGAACTGGAGATCAAGTAAAGGGCTGTACTTTAGGGCAGGCTAGCTTGCATTTACAATTGAACATTATTCAGCTTAAAGATTAATATGAAATTAATATGAAATTAATATGAAATTACTGACATATTTACCATCCTGTACAGTGTTATGACTACCATGCTGTCACTGAGCGCCATCACTGAGACGACAAGTTACTCCATCACTGCAGCTTGGTGAGTAGTTTAATGTAGACGTGCAGTGCTGTGTTTCTTTGGTAGTCGTGGTTGGTGTTCAAGGAACTTGCCAGCGTTAGCTAATGTGAGCTGATGGGAGAGAAATACACCTGTGCAATAAGTGCTAGTTTCTTTGGTTTATCCACTTTAGTGTGATGTGGTGTTAAAAGTCCATCCATAAAATTTTCTCCTCTCTTTCACCACATTCTTAAACAGTTCAGACCCAGCTTGTTACCACTCTCTGAACCTAGACTTACAGAGCATTATGACAGAGGTAAACATTTAACTAATCAGTGGTTGTTACAGAGTGCTCTTATATGTTTGATGTGGTTTTCCCAAACTCTGACTTTCTTAAACTTGTTTCGTGGTACAACCCTCTGATTGATGAGGAGTGCTCAAAAGAACATGTTTTATCCAAATGAACAAAATCACTTCTTTATGCAGTCACAGCTGATTAGTGCTTTTCTTCATTTTTTTATTTTTACATTAGAAATCTACACATCTGATTGTACAAATCTCCACAGCTAAGAAAACTCCTTTACAGACAAATAATAACTCAACTGGGTTAAAGTCTGTTCTATTCTAATATAATTGGGAATTGAGGGAGACACAGAAACAGGATGCAAGTCTGAGCAGCAAGATTTATTAAAATAGTGACAGAAATGGAAAACAAAAGGAAAAAACACAACAGAAAAAGCCAACTAAGAAACTAAAGTGAACAAACTAATATAAAATATATTTAAAAAGAACAAAAATGAAAGGTAAAATTGAAATAACATGTAGAATAGAAATAAAACACAAGTAAAACATTATTCAATGTACATACACATACACACCAGTCCCACAGCGAGCTGGAAGCCAGGCAGCAATAAACCTAAACCAGTTGCACCCTGAGCTTGATGGTCAGCTTGAATCTGGAATGGTTGCACATTGAGCTTTGAGGCCAGCTTTCGTGATTCATTATTTTAAAAAATCTATGGGTCAGTTTTCTTCTTCAGAACACATCTGGGGATGCTGCAGCTGGATTGTTCTATGGGCCTATGGGTAATTTTGCCAGCAGTAGTCACAGGAAGAACTTTCAAGATGGATATCAAGATTTGTAGATTTGTAGTCTTGCTTCTACCTTATTTTAAGGGAGTTGTGCCACTGTTGCCTCTGGCTTGCTCTAGGGGGGCTTGGACACGAATACCGTTTCTCACATTTTTGTTTATGCATGGAATTTTCATCCTTCTCTTTGTTTCCTCTTTTCTTTCATAAACTGCTTTCCTGTAAAGCTGCTTTGAGACAACACTGGTTGTAAAAAGAGCTAAACAAAACAATGTTGATTGATTTCTAATCTCCTCAAACAAATCTCTGCCTCTTCTCTTTTGCATGTTTAGTATGGATCATAGTGTGAAACCAGTGTGTAAGTTCATTACTTCATTTAAACTGACTAATGAGTGATTATATGATAGAAGACGTGATATGAAGAGAAAGATAATTGTCTACTGAAAGTATCAATGCAATGCGATGATCCCTTATAAGTTCCAGAGGATAGCAATTATACTGTATATATGTTAGAATTTGTAGAATATGTAAGAACTCCCTTATCCTTTTGTTTCACTGCAAGCCTGTGTGCATGTGTGGTTGACAGAGAAGCTCAACAAAATAAAAAAAAAATATACCAAGGGTACTTTTGGCCACATCTGTATGGGTTTTGGAAATTGATCTGTAAATCCAGGACAGTCACATCTTCATCGCCTCTAGAGTCTAATCACCTGTGAACACCAAAGTGCTACAAATCAGAAATTAATTTAAATCACAGTTTTATCAGTATGATTGCACGTTTAATTGAACCTTTCACAATGTTAATAGTGTTAAATGACTCATGTACTAACGTTTATATATATAAAGTAACCTTTGATAAAATATTATTTTAAACTACACCGCCAGCTGGGGGAAAAACTGCCTTCTTTAAAAAAAAGCCCTTTGCTAAGTGTGAATTTATCTATTGTACTAGTGCTAAATTGCTCCCGAACAAACATTTTTGAACATGATGCAGGTATTGATTTCAGAAATAGTAAGAAAGTAAAAGCTTGCATATACTGTTTTTATTCAAATGCAGATTGGAGTGGATGCACAAATCACTTTTTCCTAATTTGATTTGCACTATATATACAGTCCCAAATCTAGCTCATTTTAGATTCTGAGTCTTAACCAAAGATGCTAAACACATATTTCACAAATAAAAAAATTAATTAATTAAAGGTGCCTATGTGGGTTATAATCACTATAATTTGAGTCCCTCACTGCCAGACTTGTAATATGCAAAGCAGTAAATGAGTGGTTAATAGTTCCAACTTTTAAAAGAGTGGTCATTTTCATCTTCCTGCTGCTTGTTCTATATGCCACTGACTGACTTGTTACTGCCTCCTCCTTCGCTTGTTGTATACAGCAATAAAACATTGCAATTTAAAGTGTAAATACCTTAACTCAGGCTTCTGAACAACAAATGTAGGCACTGAGTTAAACAGAACTGTGTGTTTAAAAGTACTTGACATCCTGCTGTAATTGTTTTCCATGTAGGTACTGTAGTAACACACCTTAAGCTGTGATATGAGATTAAACAAGCTTGACGTTGTAAGTGTGAGCGTTCACCTGTGCTTCCAGCTGCCCAGATAAAAGGCCCAACAGAGATAGAGACTCTGTCATGAATGTCCACAGACCGGCCAACTCTGTGTGTGTGTCCAGACAAACAGCGGTGCAAAACGTACAAGACAATTGGGGGTTTCTTACACTTCCATTGATTACACCGAAACTCTCAATAATCAGTAATGACTTAATCAGTAAAGTTCCACTAGAGGGAGACAAATTCATATTAATTTGTCCCTTGCACACAGGGATTCCTTCAGATCCTCTGACTCTTTTGATGATATTATGTACTGTTGATTGTGGGATATCCAAAGTTTTCACTGAGACATTTACATTGAGAAACATCTTTCGGAAATTGTTCTTCAATTTCTAGAAGCAGTTTTTCACAGACTGGTCATCTTTTCTTCTGAGAGATTCTGCCTCTCTAGAATGCTCTTTTTATACCCAGTGTGATAGCAATGTGACTGAGTTACAAATTGCTCCTCTGTTTTATATTAGTACCACTTACTTTTTGTCGTTTGTTGCCCCGTCCCAACTTTTTTGAGACATGATGCTGTTATCAACTTCTAAATAATGGTAAAATGTTCTATCTATATTCTATTGTGAATAAAGTATAGGTGTATGGGAATTTAAAATCATTGCGTTCTGATTTTATTTACATTTCTTTAGATCTTACACATCTTTCTAACATTTCAGCATTGGGGAGTAAAAACCCAGCAGCCGAAGCCACCCGGAACTCCAGCCCCAAGATTCTCAGAGTTCCTATTCCTTACGCTGCCTTAATGTTCCGCACTAAGTAATTATTTGGCTCTTGTTTGATCTGATGTTGTACAGTGTACTTGATTTTCTATGCTTTCTTTTAGTAAGTTACTGTTAGATTATTTCGGCTACCTATTACCTATTAAGCATACACTCTATTCCACATGGGACTGTGTGACTGGGTGATGGGAAGTTACTGAACTCACCTCCTCACAGTTGCCGCTCTGCAGAAGGCAAAGGTGAATTGTACAGTGAAGGAAAACTTTGGGGTAATTGCCATTAAATGAAAACATCTTGAAGGAGAAACGGGCATCAGTTGAAACACCGTTCTGAACAACTTCCACCGTGCTATCATCTGGATTAGGACACCTGAAAAAAAAAAGAAGAGTAAACACCAGAAAAATGCATTGTGAATAAAAATTATATAAAAAAGCAGCAACATATCACCTGCAATATTCAGCTTACCAGGAACAGATGCATCTAAGCAAACAAATCTTACTTATTAATGATGAGGTCCCAGCGGACTTCAAAATTCTGGTCATTCACAGGAGTGGCCCAACAGGAATCCATGACTGTGGAAATCTGACGGCTGTCCACTCCTTGAACATTTACTCCCACATAGAGTCGTTGGTCCAGCTCTATGTATGCACTGCCATTGTAAGGATGGGAGAAGGCTGCATCCTTATAGGGAATTATCCTGACCTGGTACATCCCCTGACCGTCCGGATAGGTTTTGTGCACCATACTGTGAAAGCATCCAAACATGCACTGGTTAATAAGTGATTTGCCATAAAACTGTTCAAACATGTTCCTGAATATGCAACCACAGCCGCTTGAGCTATAGAGCCAGTGGAGCACAAGCAATGTGTATGTGTTGTCCTGCTCCTGCCTGCAATGACTGTCACTGCGTTATTGTAATATTTAAGCGGGGACAGGACAACAGGCAACAGTTTTCATTTGGAATCCTAGAACTAGCAGGTAAACTAAAATGTCTGCTTTTTTCCAGCTCTCTGTTTGTAGCTCTATGTAGAAACTTCAACTTATCAAAAATATTCTAATAATATTATAAATATCAGGACAAAGTAATGTCTTATTTCTCAACTTATCTTCTTCTCTTAAGATTAAAACTTCATTGTAATTTATTCAATTATTGATTATAAAGTTATTGTTAGTATAAGGTGGCCGTGAACAAAACTACATAGTCATAAACAAAACTACATACCTGTAAACACAACTACATACCCGTACACACAACTACATACCCGTACACACAACTACATACCCGTACACACAACTACATACTCGTACACACAACTACATACCCGTACACACAACTACATACTCATACACACAACTACATACCCGTACACACAACTACATACTCATACACACAACTACATATCTGTACACACAACTACATACCCGTACACACAACTACATACTCATACACAAAACTACATACCCGTACACACAACTACATACTCATACACACAACTACATACCCGTACACACAACTACAAACTCATACACACAACTACATACCCGTACACACAACTACATACCCGTAAACAAAACTACAAAAGCGTACAAACAACTACATACTCGTAAAGAAAACTACATACCCATACACACAACTACATACTCATACATACAACTACATACTCATACACACAACTACATACTCATACACACAACTACATACTCATACACACAACTACATATCCGTACACACAACTACATACCCGTACACACAACTACATACTCATACACAGAACTACATACCCGTACACACAACTACATACTCATACACACAACTACATACCCGTACACACAACTACATACTCATACACACAACTACATACCCGTACACACAACTACATACCCGTAAACAAAACTACAAAACCGTACAAACAACTACATACTCGTAAAGAAAACTATATACCCATACACACAACTACATACTCATACACACAACTACATACTCATACACACAACTATATACTCATACACACAACTACATACTCATAGACACAGCTACATACTCATACACACAGCTACATACTCACACACACAACTACATAGTCATACACACAACTAAATACTCGTACACACAACTACATACTCGTACACACAACTACATACTCATACACACAGCTACATACTCATACAAACAACTACATACTCATACACACAACTATATACTCATACACACAACTACATACTCATACGCACAACTACATACTCATACATACAACTACATACCCATACGCACAACTACATACTCATACGCACAACTACATACTCATACAAACAACTACATACTCATACGCACAACTACATACCCATACGCAAAACTACATACTCATACGCACAACTACATATTCATATGCACAACTACAGATTCATACGCACAACTATATACTCATACGCACAACTGCATACTCATACACACAGCTACATAATCACACACACAGCTACATACTCATACACACAACTACATACCCACACACACAGATACATACTCATACACACAAGTACATACTCATACACACAAGTACATACTCATACGCACAGCTACATACTCATACACACACACCTACATACTCATACACACAACTACATACTTATACACACAACTACATACTCATACATACAACTACATACTCATACATACAACTACATACTTATACACACAGCTACATACTTATACACACAACTACATACCCGTACACACAACTACATACCCGTACACACAACTACATACTCGTACACACAACTACATACCCGTACACACAACTACATACTCGTACACACAACTACATACCCGTACACACAACTACATACCCGTACATACAACTACATATCCGTACACACAACTACATACTCATGCAGACAACTACATACCCGTACACACATCTGCATACTCATACACACAACTACATACTCATACACACAACTACATACTCACACACACAGCTACATACTCATACACACAACTACATACTCATAAACACAACTACATACTCATACACACAACTACATACTCATACACACAGGTACATACTCACACACACAACTACATTCTCGTACACACAACTAAATACTCGTACACACAACTACATACTCATACACACAGGTACATACTCACACACACAATTATATACTCAAACACACAACTACATAGTCATACACATAGCTACATGCTCATACGCACCACTCCATACTCATACACACAACTAAATACTCATACACACATCTGCATACTCATACACACAACTGTATACTCATACACACAACTACATACTTATACATATACAACTACATACTCACACACACAGCTACATACTCATACACACAACTACATACTCATAAACACAACTACATACTCATACACACAACTACATACTCATACACACAGGTACATACTCACACACACAACTACATACTCGTACACACAACTAAATACTCGTACACACAACTACATACTCATACACACAGGTACATACTCACACACACAACTACATACTCATACACACAACTAAATACTCGTACACACAAGTACATACTCGTAAACAAAACTACAAAACTGTACAAATATCTACATACTCGTAAAGAAAACTACATACCCATACAACCGTATACTCATACACACAACTACATACTCATACACACAGCTACATACTCACACACACAACTACATACTCATACACACAACTACATACCCATACACACAGGGACATACTCATACAAACAACTACATACTCATACACACAACTATATACTCATACACACAACTAAATACTCATACACACAGCTACATACTCATACACACAGCTATATACTCATACACACAAGTACATACTCTCACACACAACTACATACTCATACACACAACTACATACTCATATACACAACTACATACTCACACACACAACTACATACTCATACACACAACTACATACTCATACACACAACTACATACTCATACACACAGCTACATACTTATACACACAGCTACATACTCATACACACAACTACATACTCATACACACACACCTACATACTCATACAAACAACTACATACTCATACACACAACTACATACTTATACACACAACTACATACTCATACACACAACTAAATACTCATACACACAACTACATACTCATACACACAGCTACATACCCGTACACACAACTACATACTCATACACACAACTACATACTCATACACACAACTACATACTCATACACACAGCTACATACTCATACACACAGCTACACACTCATACCCACAAATACATACTCATACACACAACTAAATACTTATACACACAGCTACATACTCATACACACAGCTATATACTCATACACACAACTACATACTCATACACACAGCTACATACTCATACACAGAAGTACATACTCATACACACACACCTACATACTCATACAAACAACTACATACTTATACACATACAACCACATACTCACACACACAGCTACATACTCATACACACAGCTACATACTCATACACACAACTACATACCCATACACACAAATATATACTCATACACACAACTACATACTCATAAACACAACTACATACTCATACACACAGCTACATACTCATAAACACAACTACATACTCATACACACAACTACGTACTCATACACACAACTACATACTCATACACACAACTACATACTCATACACACAACTACATACTCATACACATAACTACATACTCATACACACAACTAAATACTCATACAAACAACTACATACTCATACACACAACTACATACTCATACACACAGCTACATACCTATATAAACAGCTACATACTCATACACACAGCTACATACTCATACACACAGCTACATACTCATACACACAACTACATACTCATAAACACACCTACATACTCATACACACAACTACATACTCATACACACAGCTACATACTCATACACACAGCTACATACCCGTACACACACACCTACATGCTCATACAAACAACTACATACTCATACACAAAACTATATACTTATACACACAGCTACATACTCATACACACAACTACATACTCATACACACAACTACATACTCAATCACATAACTACATACTCATACACACACCTACATACTCATACACACAGCTACATACTTATACACACAACTATATACTCATACACACAACTACATACTCATACACACAACTACATACTCATACACACAGCTACATACTCATACACACAGCTACACACTCATACCCACAAATACATACTCATACACACAAATAAATACTTATACACACAGCTACATACTCATACACACAGCTATATACTCATACACACAACTACATACTCATACACACAGCTACATACTCATACACAGAAGTACATACTCATACATACACACCTACATACTCATACAAACAACTACATACTTATACACATACAACCACATACTCACACACACAGCTACATACTCATACACACAGCTACATACTCATACACACAACTACATACCCATACACACAGCTATATACTCATACACACAACTACATACTCATAAACACAACTACATACTCATACACACAGCTACATACTCATAAACACAACTACATACTCATACACACAACTACGTACTCATACACACAACTACATACTCATACACACAGCTACATACTCATACACACAACTACATACTCATACACATAACTACATACTCATACACACAACTAAATACTCATACAAACAACTACATACTCATACACACAACTACATACTCATACACACAGCTACATACCTATACACACAGCTACATACTCATACACACAGCTACATACTCATACACACAGCTACATACTCATACACACAACTACATACTCATAAACACACCTACATACTCATACACACAACTACATACTCATACACACAGCTACATACTCATACACACAGCTACATACCCGTACACACACACCTACATACTCATACAAACAACTACATACTCATACACAAAACTATATACTTATACACACAGCTACATACTCATACACACAACTACATACTCATACACACAACTACATACTCAATCACATAACTACATACTCATACACACACCTACATACTCATACACACAGCTACATACTTATACACACAACTATATACTCATACACACAACTACATACCCATACACACAACTATATACTCATGTACACAGCTACATACTCATAAACACAACAACATACCCATAAACACAACTACATACTCATACACACAACTACATACTCATAAACACAACTACATACTCATACACACAGCTACATACTCATAAACACAACTAAATACTCATACACACAACTACATACTCATACACACAACTACGTACTCATACACACAACTACATACTCATATACACAGCTACAGACTCATACACACAACTACATACTCATACACATAACTACATACTCATACACACAAATAAATACTCTTACACACAACTACATACTCATACACACAACTACATACTCATACACACAGCTACATACCTATACACACAGCTACATACTCATACACAAAG